>JBAIZZ010000043.1:298811-421302 GCA_037355905.1 Heliconius aoede
ATATATATATATATATATATATATATATATATATATATATATATATAAACGTGAAGCGAAAACTTTGTCCCCGTTTTTCGAAAATTCAAACGGAGGAGTACAAAACTTCACAAGTTGTACTTTATATAGAGGAGAGCGGAATGTTAATATTTTTTAAAACAATGCGTAAAATATATTTTAAACCGTCGGCGGCTTTGCCCGCTTGAACTACACAAATATTTATTAAGTATATTTATGTAGTTATTTTCAGTTCCTGAATTTTAAATTTTATATAAATCGATGCCATTTAAAAGATTTTTTCCATACAAACTTTCAACCCCTCTTTCTGAAGGGGTCTTCAGGGTTAAATTTTTTTTTAAATCCCTTCTTAGTGGATGTCTGCATTATGAAAATAATCATCTGTCCAAATTTGACGTTTCTACGCACAGCGGTTACGGCTGTGCGTGCGTCTGACCTCAGTCAGTGGGAACATCTTCTATATACTTTTATAGAATAAAGATTTTGAATAAAACTATTTTAACCGGATTAATCTTGTAATATTTAAAGATTATACATTTTTGGAACACTTTGCAGTGGTCTGCAGTGGAACACTTTGCAGTGGTCCGTGGTCACGGGAAGGCTTAGGTGGCATTCGTCTGCCAGTTGAATTAATTATTATATCAAAGTACCGCCAACAATTTCTTAACTGTCTCGCGTACTGTTCTGGAATCCTGCAAAATGAGCTGACCGTATCTTGCCTTCTGGTTTGGTGGGTTTGAGAAACTGTTTTCTGAATCTCTTAAATTATTTTATGATGACAGAAGAAAAATTATTGAAATAAAAAAAAAATATTCAGCAATACTCTAATATATTTCAAATATTTATAATTTGGATATCATTTCAGGAACGACGTTTACATAATAAATAAATAAACTATATTTGAGACACTTAATAAATGACTGTAATTTAAATTTTATCAGGAATAGTAAATGTGTTGGATATGAGGTACAGATACAAATATGTAAGTAATCTTACAATACATCTATACATAGCATGTATTCTGACAGAAAAAAAATTAAAGATCATTCAAGTCTATCTACTTGGAAATGACAAAATTTAATATTATCCATTTGTTTAACCGCTAATCCTTATCTAATTTTAAGTAATCTAATAGTTCTTATACTATATTACTATTCTCAGACCTTCTGCTAGTTGAGCCGAAGAGAAAATACTGAGTTACGTACTCCCACCAAATATGAGCCCCATATATATGGCCGCCCTTCTAGGATTAAGAAACAGATTCGTAAAAAAAAAACATTTCAAATTCTGAAGCGCATCAGATTAAGGTAGAATAAGTTAGTTACGTGCTAAATCGTGTATACAACACTAATCTGACAATTTGAGAGTGACATAAAGAAGGAGGAGAGCTACAGAGTTGTAAAAAAACGTTATCTTGACATTGAAAAATATATAATCTGACGAATTTCACAAGTCGAAGTACTAAAAATTGAACGATAAAGTTTATTGCAGCTACGGGTTGCCTATAATCCTCTCTCCCCGTTTCTATTCTCCCACTCTTTCTCTACTTATTACTACAAAAATATAGTTCTTTTAAATACAAATATTGTACTTCAAACATACACTCTTTATTTACATGATATTTCTTGAGTTTTCTTATTGATTACGAAAAATAATTTGAAAAATATTAATAATAATATTCTCATATTAGACAAGTCCCTTCAGATAATCGTCAGATTATGAGATAGCACGTTAAGGACATAAAGATGAATTACATTATGAATATATTATCTTAATCTGACGCGGTTGAATATTTCAACGTGACGATTTATATTTGCGCATTCTAACGTTGCTGGGAGCTTGCGCACGGGTTTTATATAAAATAAACAAAAGCTTCTAATTCATAAAAAAACAATTCCAGCCGAGGGGATCGAACACACAAACATCGTATTACATTCACACCTTTGTGCCGTTGATCCATGACGGCCACGTTCATTCTATTTCAAATTATAATATTTTCCATTATGAAATTTCCTCAAAACAGGTGGCGGATGATTGTGTTCAGTAATGGCGTATATTATTCTTCCATCTCTATCCAAATTAAATCTAGCCTTGCATTTATTCGATTGTCTCTTGGAGCAGTACAAATATCTCTTGATATCTTTGGGGCCTTTATAGGAAAATGTATAATTATTGTATAATACAAGCGATTTACGATCGTTTCCAATGAATTGAATCACTTCGAATCCCGAATCTGAAATGTAGAGTTTATTATGTAAACAAAATTGTTTGGCAGAATGTTCTATTTATTTCCAAAAATGTCTAATCTATAAGAGACTAATGACTTGAAGAAAATCTATGGCGCTTTTGATTCCCATCCACTGCTTGACATTTTTCAGTTTTTGAAGTAACAACCGTTACTTCAAAAAAATTACCCAATATTATATTACGTCAATGTTTGTATCGGCAACTTCACGTGATTATACTTTTACGTGAATAAAAACAGTAAATTACATCAAATGTTATATACATGTCCCATCCTCAGCCCCACAAATCGTGGGAGCTGGATGATTATGTTTGCCTACTATATCCAAAACTTTATTATCTGCGGTTGTATGAAGTGTTACTTTATATCCTCCTCTTCGTTTACTACAACACTATTTACCTTTGTATGCTTTCGAGAAAGTATATCCGAAGTACAAAACTTGCCGACCTTGGCGTGCGGTACTACTTATAAATTCCACTTTTTATATCTTTACTTAGCTCTCGCATTATACATAATGGTAAGTTGTCAAAAGCTAAAATAACTTTGTGTCACTTCGTTGTTAGAATTAAAACTTATTTTTTGTTAGTGAGTCGTGGCAGATCGTGTTAGATTTTTTATATATAACGTCCTGGGGCAGTGGCACAGGGTCTAACAATAGCAACAGAATATTTCTCTGTCTACTCTGCTATATACAGAATACAGCGTGAACGTAAAAAAACATATATTAGAAAGGTGTATATCAATTAAAACACTGAATAATTTTTAAATAAAATATAACTTTATTATATAACAAAATATTCGGTACATATAAAGAAAATTATAACACTAAAGAGCTTTCAAACATACTAAACATAATACTAAACTTACAAAGTTATTTAAAATTTATACATTTTTCCATTCGGACTTCTAAATATCTTTGGCGGTTGATGGTTGTGGACACCTGTCACTCCTACAAGCTTACCTGTCGGTGTGGTACTCAGTTTCACCTTACAACCGACCAAACGCTTGGAGCAGTGCCACCTGATCTGATTGTAGACGTTTACGAAGGTGAACCCGTCGTAAACGAGTAAATGCCCACCGCCGCGATTACTGGGCATAAACTCCAACTCTGAAACAAATTCATTTACTATAGATGACTGTAAATTGTAAATCTAATATTTTATTATTATCTTATACGTTCTTATTATTAAGTATTATATAATACATTTTTATTAAAAATAAAATATTAGTGTTAAGCCGATTGGGTAATTTTTTACTTTAATATAAATTACTTTATCGTTTAATAAGGAAATAATATAACTTTGTGGCCGTCATGGCGAAGCGGAACGAGGGTGTGACAGTAACGCGACGACGTTGGGTTCGATCCCTACTCGAGGAAATGAAATATTTATTTATGTTTATATTTTCATTTCTTCGCTCTGGTGTCGAGGCACAGCGCGGCGTTGAGTTCTGCCACTCAACACGCATTTGTTCCAGAATTCGGCAGAAAGTGGAGAACGGAGTGTCATAACACCGAGATTCCCTCTGTCTACCCTGCTGTGTGTGGGATACAGCCGGAAATTGAAACAAAAATCTACTTTCATTTTCATATACAAGTCACTTGCATATAATTCTATTATTTTTCCTGCACACCATATTAGGAGCATGAGGTAACTCTGACCACAGGTAACGAGTAGTTCATCAATTAAACTCTTCTATCTTCCTCTATAAATGGACTCTACTCAATTTTTTCAGTAGTTCCCAGGATTAGTGGATTCCATGAAAGAAATTCTTCAGTTATAAAGTAGTAGCGACTATAGTTATCGATACTTATATATTAATTATTTTTTGTAGCGTTAAAGCCCGGTTTCAAACATTTTGTGGGAGGTAATGTAAACGTTATTGCAATGGTTACGTTCTGTAGTTTATATTTGGGAATCGAACCCACGACCATCGCGTGTCACTAAGCCATGACTAGGTTTCAAGTGTTCATTTTTATAACACCACACGCAAAGAGATAGTTTACACACGTTACAAAAAAGTTCTAACTTTTTTTTAACTTTCCTTTTTGCTTCTCTGCATTCCAGTGTCAATCTAAGTTTTTTTAACACCGTGCGCAATTTCTTCTCTCTTTCGTCAATACCATTTAGTTAATGGATAATTTTAAGTTCCCAAAAAAAATTGCGTGTCGGGGGAGTGATAAGTGAAACTAATCCAAATTGAACTATTTAATATTAAAATTGTTTATATTGTGTAATTGTTTCTTAGTGTTTTAGTAAAAGGAAAGTGGGGAACGGAGTGTCTTAACATTAGGTATCCTCTGCTTACCTGCTGTGTGCGAGATAAAACATCAAGCTGATTTGATTTGATTTTTGTTTTCTATTATGACATGTGTTACAAAAGCTACTTGAATAAGTGATGAAATTAAACCTACTGACCGCTGGATGCTTACTTATAAACGAATTACTGTGGGTTCATTCACTATAGTAGACCAACCGCTATAAAAATAAATTTGGTTTCTATGCAGAGAAGGTACAAAAGGAACCAATGTAAACTTTCACTTTTTCATAATAATAGAACTAATAACCACGCTGAGAAGGATAAATTAGCGATTAAGTGACTAGCAAAGTCTTGTAGTTTTTGGTTTTTTTTTAGTTCGTTAAAATTTTAATTAATTTTGCAAAGGCAACGGTTATGGATTCGGTTCCCACTTGGTGACATACAAAACTTGGGCAAAACTCCGTAACCTACTTAACGGAGTATCTTAATACTACTACCCTTGTACCCTTGGATACTCCCCCATTTAGAAGCCAATAAATAAATAAAAGAAGATTTAATTAAAATTATATGAATAAATTAATATAAATAATATAGTAAATATTATCAATACTGTCAATGTGATAAAATGCAATTTATCATCTAATGCAATTCATGTGTTTTCTATAAAACATGACAAAGAGATCTATATTTAACTAGCACATTTGCAAGACACAGCCAAACAGCTAAATTCAAATTAATTCATGGACTTCTTTTTTATATCATTGTCATCATCATCACAATGATCATCATCATCAACTAAAAAAAACATCATGCGAAACGTATAATTCTTCCGTCGTGAGCCCTAAACATATTAGGCGGCGGGTGAGTGTGCCTCTCAATAGCTCTAATGAATTCTCCTTCAGGTGTAGTTACAACCTTTGCCTTGCATCCTGCCGATCTTTTAGAGCAATACCATCTTGTCTTGTTCTTTGTATGCGCGTGAGAATATGAGTAACCGCCATATAGAAGAATGAAACCTTTGCCACGGTTAGTTTTCGCTAGTTCAACCATTCCTGAAATTAAAATATTTAAATTAAAAACTACCTTTATCTACCTAGACCTTGAGTAAGTATCTTTAATATCTTCACAGAGAGAAAGTATAATGTACACTTATTTCCTTTTTAATTTTGGGATGAAATTGGAAGTGAAACAAAATAAACGCAGCAGTTCGTTTTTTAACTTAAATATTTATTTATAAACGAAATTAACCACACAGAATTTATTTTTTTATTATAACTATATAATATCTTAATGATTACTTAAGCAAAATGCTCTTAAAAGTAAAGAAAAGAAAGAAAATTTCAGGTACTGCCGATGTCGTAAGAGGCGACTAAAGTACGTGTGGTAGAGTCACGTCGCCAGTAATGGCAACACGCATGGGCAGACTCGATCGGATTAATACCACCCCCGGCATTTAAAACCGGCGTGAAGTAGTGGCTCTTGCCACTGCGTTTTGCATTAGGTAATGCCGGGCCCCGGCGCCCAACATCCTCCACCTTAAAGGCCGGCAACGCACCTGTAGCTCCTCTGGTGTTGCACGGGGTCGTGGGCGGCAGTGATCACTTACCATCAGGTGACTCGAACGCCCGTTTGCCTTGTTCTTTTCCATAAAAAAAAAGATAGATTACTTTATAGTAAAAATATTTCCATTTGGAGCTCGATATAAGGAAGGAGGGTTGTGGTTGTGCTGATATTCGCTGACTGACAGTAAATCTCCTTCCATTGTGGTTAACAGACGAGCCTTGCATCCTGTAGCCTTCTTAGAGCAGTACCACCGAGTTTTGCTGCTCATATGGGCGTAGGTATATCCGTTGTAAATTGCCAGCACGCCCTTTCCACGATTGCTTGGCATAAACTCCAACACATCTAAAATAAAAAAAAATTGTCATTGTTACATGTGTATGAATACAACTAATTAAACTTGTTGTTCCATAAGAGACAAACAGTCCTGAAATTCTTGTTATTAAAATAAGCAAAATCGACTGTAAATACGTATTTATTTAAATGTATATTTTCATTTCTTCGATCTATCGAGGCAAAGCGCGTACAATATACATATGCACATAAAGACATAGTCGCCTCAAATTTTCAAATAATATATGCCCCAAAGTTCTGCTATACAGAGGAGAAAAATAGCGAGTCTATAATAACCTGTCAATGAGTGATTTGTTTTATGTTGTATTAAATATAGTAAACAGTCAGACAGAACTACTTTCGAATTAATAATATAGGTATAGATAGCAAACTAAATAAAAAAAATATCAGGTATACCAAATCAAATTTATTCAGCTCCAAAATTGTCTGTTGTAGATATTTAAATTTTCTTATTTAAGCAATTTTTATTTCCAGAATATTATAAAAATAACATTCTGCTATAACCAGAATGTTATTCTTAAAAGAAATTTCAATATTATTATATTAATATATCGTTAGTATGTTAATACTAACAATTTAATAAAGCTCACAACTAAAAAGAAAATCTTCAATCAACAATACTAGCTTGTTACATAGAATAACATAACTATTATATTTATCTCTAACTTTAGCATGAAAATTCTAATTATCTTACATAACATCTTTATGAAAATCCCAAATTCTCGACACTTTTGTACAGAAAGAATATTTAACTGACTATTAGATACTGACTTCAACCTGCGGCTTTGCTCAGATGGTCAAAGGGAAAGATCATATTATTATTTGTAAATATATAGATTAAGAAATAATATTTAGACCGCCAAAAACTGCACAGTTTGATTGAGTAGCGTGATGTGCACGAGACAAATCACGAAGCGGAGCGGCGACGTAAGCAGCACCTTGACACGACACCAATATGCGAAATACATGTATAGTACTTTAAAACACACGTAAATTTAGATCATGTTAGAAGTCCTGCGGGTAAAACTTGTCAGTGTTCCTTAATATAACGTAATTACCATTTTCAGTAAGAAATATAGTAGGAGGTCCATGAGTGTGTTCGGCCAGCGCAGATATGACACTACCGTTAGTGTCCAATTTCACTCGCGCCTTACAACCTTTACCTTTTTGGGAACAGTACCAACGTCTCTGTGAATGCATTTGGGCGAATGTGTATCCTTTCATTAACAACAAATTGTTTTTATGACCACTTGATATAAACGTATATTCTGGAACAAAAATAACGTTATTAAAAAAATACTTAAGAGCATTCTCTTAAGTATTCATTGCTATCTATCTTAACAAGTAGTTATCATTCGCATGTAGTTTTATTTATTTTTCTCATCATTTAAAGGGCATTCATCTGTAGCTAAACCATAGTCGCCTGAAATTTTCGAATAATAGATGTCCCCAAGGTCCTGCTATGCAGAGGTGAAAAATGGCGAATCAATAGAAAAATTGTCCATGAGATATTTGTAAAAATGCCTCTATTAGGTGGTAAAATAAAATGCAAGTAAAACATTTTTGGAAGGATATTTTCAGTAAACAAAAATATTAAATATATCATAGAGGCCAGTCGTGGCGCAGGGGCATAAAGTGTGACTGTCAAATCGACTGGTTGTGGGTTCGACCACCACTCGAGATGAAATATTTATTTAAATTTGTATTCCTATTTCTTCGCTCTGGTGTCAAGGTAAAGCGCGGTGTTGACTTCCGCCACCCAACACGCAATACCTTCAGAATTTAGCGGAAAATAAGAAAAGGAGTGTCTTAAATTGTTCCCTCTGCCTACCCTGCTGTGTCTGGGATACAGCGTGAAGCGGAATAATTCCTGGAGTGGGAATCAAACCCACATCTCTGTCGTGGTTACAGTCGCACCCTTGCACTCCTGCGCCACGATGCCTTTTTCATTTTAAGCGTAACATAACTGTCTATAGTTGTCTAGCTGTATATCGAAAGATATCTTTTAACTTCATGCTGTTGTCCCACATATAGCTTAATAAGCAGAGATAAGTCTATTGTTAACAGTTTTTTTTTTTTAGATTTGCGCCTTTTAATACTTTGCGTGTCGAGCGGTGGGACTCAATGACACCAAACTATTAAGACAAAAGCGAGAGCAGGAAAATACAAAAAAATAATTCTCCGATCGTTGTTCTGAGCGACGGTACTTTCATAAACATATATACATAATATAACAATTTAAATAGAAAAAATATATAACAAGTATGACAAATTAAATTTATTCAGCTGTAAGATTGTCTGTTGTAATATAGATTTTCTCATTATCGCAATAACCAGAATGCGATTCCCAAAACAAACCTTAGCATTTTTTTATTAATTTATCTCAGTACGTTAACAATAACGATTTAATAAATATGTAATATCTAACAACTAAAAGAAAAATCTTCAGGTAACAATATTTTTGATTTTAATATTTATTGTTCTAGCATGAAAATTATAATTATCTCAAATACCATTTCGTTCTCATTACCTGCCACATTATATACTATCGTTAACCAAATCTCCACAGGTCCATTATGTATAAATAAAAATCTCTATAGAAATTCGAAATTCTCGACTTTTTTATTTAAATTATTAATATTTCTAGGTACTGTATTCAACCTGCGGCTTTGCTCACATGGTCAAATGGATATACCACACTATTGTTTTGTAAAATAAAAAAATATATTTAGAAGTTAAAAGTCCTGCGGGTAAAACATGTCAGTGTACCTCAATATTATGTAATGCTCTTTGAAAAGTAATCAATATAAATAATAAAGAAAATTATATCTATTGTTATAGAAAGATTTTCAAGTGTCTGACAATATTTACGTTTATAATGATATAATTTCTTTTAACATTTTACATAAGAAATCATCAAAAATATCATCATCATTACCTTGTGACGTCCACTCTTCGTCATATTCTTCTACTAGGTAGTGTGTCAAGTAGTGGAAATCTATCCAAGAGTAGAAATCGAACCCACAACCGTCGCGTTTACAATCAGATGTTGATTCGCTGCGCCATGAAAACCTCAAATATACTAAAATATAGTGTACCTTGAAATTTTTAAACTATTCTAAAATAGAACAACGCACTCACGTCTGAAAACTAATATAAAGACAGACAGATAGATGAATCATCAACTGCCTTTGCCAAACTCAAAAATATCCAAACACTACGTAAGATTATTATAAATACGAAAATTAGTTTCCTCTACCTCAATTCATATTTCTATTACATTAGGCGACCATTTGACCGTTGACCGTTTGACCATAAAAATGTCGGTTACGGGTATCGAGCCACTCATGGATATGACTATATTTAAATTATTTTCATTTCCCATACCTACAAAAAAACTACTTTTTTCCTAATATATAGATGGATGTCAACTTGACCTGAACTCACAGAGAGAAAGAGAGATATTAAATTAAAACTTCGGGATAAGCACTTTTACTACTAAGTATTACATAAAAAAAGAATGTTTATTCATTAATAACAAGATTTAATACTCAAAAAAAAAACACTCGACAATAAGTTTATAAAAAATATGGTAACAAAAGACATCACTAGCTGCTAATTTTCGTATAGTATCTATACGGTCTCTTCATAACAACATGTAATAGTAAGAACTAATAAAAAATAATAAAAAACACTTAATGATAACGGTGTAAGAAATGATAACAAATGGCATCACTAGCTTCTAATTTTCACATAGTATCCATCCGATCTCTTGACATAAACCGGTTTTTCATGGTTGTGATTCATGTCGTAGGACCTTATGCCAGACTCGTCGTCGCCCAGACGAACTTTCGCTCGACAACCCTTGAGTCGTTTGGAACAGTACCAGTGGGACTTGCTGTGTTTGGCGTACGTGAAGCCGTTGAACATCAACAAAGTCTTGTTGCCCGGCAGTACTATAATTTCAAAATCTGTGAAAAAAAACCGTTTTTTAGTACTTACCATGTTTTAAAGAAAGGTGATCTTTTTTTGTTTTCTAATATGAAATAGTTTTTTCATGACGGGCCAAATAAAATAAAATAAAATAAAATAAAGTAGAATATAATATGATAGTGAATATAATAGTAGAATATAATTTAAAGTTTTAATTGTATTGTTGTTTAACACTATATGGATGGTAATCTGAAATAAATTATTTTTATTTTTATTTTTTTTAATATAATTATTTGATCACCGATATAGTAGATTTGAGTCAGCAAATAACATTTTTGTTATAGTTCATTATAAATTTAAAAAATCAGCTCTACTCTATATCTAGTGTTAAGAAACTCGGTTATCACTTTCCGTCGAATTCTAAATCGAGTGGCGGTACTCAACACCGCGCTTTGCCTCAAAATCAGAGCGATGAAATGGAAATACAGATTTAAATAAACACTTCATTTCGTCGAGTGGGGATCGACTCTACAACCAGCGTTTGCAGTCACACTTTGTGTCTGTAACGCCACGACTAACCTGAATTATAAATTATATTTTATGGCCTTATTACAAACTCTATATTTTCTGTTTTAAAATGATATAAAGCAAACCAGATTTATTGCCAATTCTTCTTTGTTATTTATTATCATATAAAAATTAGATCGATGCTAAAATTGTTTTTACCATTAAATAACGGGCCGTTACTAACTAACGGTTCACACATATGTTTATTAAGAATTTTGATTTTATCACAAATAAGTTATAAAAATTATAGCTCACACTGTATACCAAATATAGCGAGATAGACAGCGGTAGTGTCAAGACATTCCACTCTTCACTTTCACAAAATGGAAATAGTAAATTCTTTCAAATGGGAATCGAGCCCACTACTGGTTGTAAGAGGAGCTTGGAGCAGTGTCTGGGGTTTAGGACCCAAATAGACTTTATAGCCCCTTTTACAATATATTAATAGTCGCCTCTTACTTTTGTAATGTAAATAACAGGCATTCTTTTTTAATAGATAATATTTCAACTACCGATACTTTTCCCGTTACTTTATGAAATTAAGAAATTAAATTTTATTGAATTAACAAAATTAAAACTTTAGTGGCAGTCATGGTGCAGTGGCACAAGAGTGCGACAGTTTTGAGGTCGTATCCCACTGGCGGAAAGGCAATATTTAATATTTCCTTTTCCTGGCTCTGATAGTAAGTCAAATCGCGAAGTTGATTCGCGCCACCACCCGAAGAATTCGACTGAAAGTGGAGAATAGAAATGTCTTAATGGAAAGGGAGTGTCTTCACCACCCTTCACCATCCAGGCACGAGGTACAACGTGAATCTAAAATAAAATAATCTTCATATCGCTCATTTCATGTTAAAATAATTATTTTACGCTTTTTGAAATATTCCAGGAGACGCAATCTAGTTGGAAATAGTTTATCCATATACATTGACATATTTGACCAAGTTATAAAATTAATTCGGTTTATATTAATTAACAATAAGTAACTAACAATTAGATATTACTACTAGGGCACGCAAGCGGGGTTAGCATCGCGGCGCGCGCGCAATCGAGCGCATTAAAGTTCAGAATGCAATATTTATTTATGAATGTTAATTATGATTAGATGTAATTATGATTTAATAAAACTCCATATAGTAACAAAGATTTTCGATAGGTTAGTAAAGTAGCATAAGTCAGCGCGCGCGAAAAAAAAACGTGCAATATGTTAAGTCTATGGAACACATTTTATCGATTGTCTCAAAAACTACAATCACGATTTGGTTGATTTTCAGTCCAAGATCAATTCACGTCAACTTGTTGATGTGTGCGAAATTTCATAGATGTCGCTCGAAAATTGACGGAGATACGATAGATTTACAAAGAAGTCGAAAATTTGAGTAGTAAAGACTAACTAGAGATCTTTTTTTCAGCTTTGATCTTCCTTCCGCTTAGCAGAGAGAATCTATTTTCCGGTTTGAGGCTGCTTTTGGGACTTTTTAATAATAATGGAGGTATATTAAGAGGCCATCGTGGCGCTGTATAGGTTTGATTGTAGATTGTAGGTTCGATTTCCATTCGAGGAATTGAAATATTTCATATTTTAATTTTTTGCTCTCGTAAAGAGGCAAACCAAGGGGATGAGTTCGCCACTCAACCCGCAATCACTCAAGTATTAAGTGAAAAGTGGAAGACGAAGTCTGAATGCGGAACAGAATTTGATTTCTACGAATGGAATTCGAACTAGACTCAGCTCAGCTGTCTATGCAGTGAGGAAAATTAGACTATTAACTGAGGAACAAACAGCAAGATTAGTTTATTTTAGTTATTTTCATAGTGTAATGTCGTATGGTTTATTGTTGTGGGGTGCTGCGGCGGACATAGAAACCATTTTTGTACTACTGAAAAGAGCCATCCGCGCAATATATACCTTAAACCACGTGACACACTATGTGATCTGTTTAAAGAGATTAATATCTTAACAGTGGCATCTCAATATATTTATAACAATATCATATATGTCCGCAAAAACTTACACCTTTTTGATAAAGTTCAGGATGTCCACAAGTTCAATACTAGACACAAAGATAGACTTGCCGTTCCAAATCTCAGACTAAAGAAGGTTAGCGACTCATTTGTAGGTATAAGTGTGAAAATATTTAATAAGGTTCCATCAAGCTTTGTTGAATTACCCATTAATAAATTTAAATGATTCAAGAATGAAATGAAAAATGAAGAATGATTCAAGACTTCTCTAATGAAGAAAAGCTACTATAAAGTAGAGGATTACTTTAATGACAAGAACTCATGGCATTTTTAATCTGCTTATCTGCATTAGTCTACCCAATTTTCTAGATTCCTGTATGTTTTGCATGATTTTTTATGTATTTTGTTCTTGTTTCATAAATGTAAGTTTGTGATATATCGAGTCTGTCTGTTTGTTTATGAATTCCATTTTCTTTTATATTATACTGCTATTCCATTCCATTTTTTTGTGATAGACTCATTGTATCACAAATAATCGATATTTGATGACAGACTTGCATCCGCCTTGTTATAGTATTATATTTTATGTCATTTTATTATAATGATGTGTAATGATTTTATATAATGTAATGTAATACCCATAATTATATTTTAAAAAGAGCAACTATCGAGTTTCTTGTCGGTTCTTCTCGGTAGAAGACGGCACGCTGAACCACCTTAATTCAAAATTTTGACGATTCAAAAGAGCTTGTTAAATGCCTACTTGAATAAAGAAATTTTTGATTTTGATTTTGAACCCATAGCCTATCGCGTCACAGTCTCTCAATGAACCTAGCCCACCCATTCAGTGTATTTCACTTACCTACATGATATGTAGCATGAAAAATTAAAATGTAATTTGACAATGATTTAATATTTTTTTATTATTTTTAAGAAATATGAGTAGGTATTGGCAGTACTTTTTAATTTCCTCACTAATAATAACACGGCGTTGATTTATGCGACTAAACACGCAATGCCTCAAGAATTCGTCTTAACCAGCCAGCAACCAGCCAGAGGGAACTTAGTTCCAAGTAACCTCTGGCTACCCTGCTATATGCGGGATACAATGGAAAAAAATCAGAAAAAGTAAAAGAAGATAACTGTCATAGAGACCTCACAGTTAATTTTTTTTCAGGTTCATGCTTTATATCTCACAAAGACAAAATCATTACAAAATAATAATTGTAAAAAAAGAAATAAGTTTGTCAACTTTTACAATAATTTATCTGGGGAACTATAATTACTTTCTTATCTTACGGGAAATATAATTACTTTCCGTTGACATACAACTCTAAAATTGGAACCGTCAGTAGTCCGACTTGCATTTGAACGGTTTTTTTTTTCAAATTAGATCTATTTAGCAAGAAACAGCTCGCGTCAAATTAAGATGCTGATGAGAGGATGAGAGATGAGATGTTTAAGGTCAATCATAAAATCAAACCATTCTTTTTGCGTTCCATGTGTCATGGCCTAATATTTCTGAAGTACCTAGTTTAGTTACATTTATAATAAAGTGTCACTGTTAACGCGAGTCTTTGTGGGTTCGATCTCCACTCGAAGAAGTGAAACATTTATTTAAACTTATATTACCATTTCTTCGCTCTGGTGCCGAAGCAAAGCGTGCCGTTAAGCTCCGCCACTCATCACTCCAGATCATCGCCTTCAGAATTCAGGGAAAGTGGGGAATGGAGTGTCTTCACACTATGTTTTCTCAGTGTACCCTTCTGTGTGCGGAATACAATGTTTTTTTTTTTTCTTATTTCATTAAACATACTCCAAATTACATTTAATTTATATACAGTAAAAGTATTAATTTTTATTTGATTTAGTTTCTGTGTGAGACACTGCGAGTGATTTAGTATTTTTTTTTTTTGGAAAATAACCCGACATTATCACTGTTTTTTGTAAATTCAAAATCCCAATATAAGGCAAGAATTAGTGGAATATAATGTCTTCAAGTTATGAAGTCAGTAAGGGATGATGTGGAAAAATAAAATAAAGAAGCCATACTAACTGCATGAATTAATATTTTCACATAATAACATATAATAACAAAAGTATACATAGCATATCTACTGATATATTTATAGTGTTTACAAAAAAACGCTAACATTAAATATTATCTAAATTATCAATGTATTTATATAAGTAAATATCACATACTTTGACATTCATTTAATGTAGTATATAATGTGTTTAAACAGTAATATAATATTTTTTATGACATCCGCCCATGGCGGGGCTCAACGCCATGCTTTGCCTTTTTAGAGCGGAGAAGCGAACGCTACGATAACGTAAACATTATTACTAATATATTACTTATTGCACATCTAATATCATAATTTTTTAGTATCATCAATTCGAAATTATATATATTTTTTAAAACTGTTACAATTACATAATTTTACATAATATTTTACTCGTATTTGCACATTTTTAATATTATTCAAATATTTTAATCATATTTGTTATTTAATTTATTACAATATCTTGTTAAATTTAATAAAATTTTTATCTTATCAATGAAAATGCAGAACTTGAAATAAATTTCATTCGTTTAAAATAGTTTCATTTAATGAAACCATTTTAAACGAATCACATTAATGAAATTTCAAAGCTTCTTTAAATGAAAATAATTTAACCAGATTATTTTTATATGTGTCAAAGTGGGAGAAAAAAAGCAGACCGAAACGAAGATTCTAATATAAAAAATACTTTTATTTCAACACATATATACATAAAAATTAAAATAATAAACAATACATGTAGTATTATCCAAAGAAATAAAATAAAGATGACAAATAAAACTATCAAGCAATCTTGACATATAGACCTGTCGAACTTCGCTTATAGACTGGTGGATCATGGCTGTGATTGTTGTCACAGAAGGTCACAATCGTTCCGCTGATATTCAAAAAAACCCTTGCCTTACAGCCTATAGCTTTCTTCGAGCAGTACCAGTGCCGGCCGGTGGCCCTCGCGAACGTGTAGCCATCTACCATCAATAGTTGTTTGTTACTCACCAATTTTATAAACTTTGGACTCGCATCGTCTGAAACATAAATTATCCCATTGCTGATATCGAAACTGATCGCTCGCTGAGCTCGTGTGAAGTTTAGTGCAGTCACCTGTTGGTTTAGAGGGAAAAAATACGTCCCGTCGGACAAAAAACGTTGTTATTATACATATATAGATTACACTCATTTTTGTACTTTCTAATAAATTACTATAAAAAGTACGTACATTTTTTTTTTATTTAATCGATAAGCGCCATAAAAATGCATTTACATACGATCACTACTACAATTACCTTATAACATCAGAATAATAAATTTAAATAAAGATTATGTTTAAAATAAAACTCTGACATGATTTTTTAAATAAAATTTTATTGTTTTATGAAATAAAACGAACAGTTTCTAATTGCTTATGAAATAAACTGTCTTTATTGTACAGCAGATTAAAAAAGTAAGTTATAAAAAAAACTTTAATTTAAAATTAATTTCTTCTTTTACTATTAAGATTATTTTAAAACGCAAAATAATATAATATTAAAAATACACAAAAGCGCGCATTCATCAATTATTAATATAATTGACAATATGAGAAAAAAAAAACAGGAAATACATATTAGGAAGTAGGTTTGTTTAATAAGTAGACACACGAAAATGAACCATTTATTTATCCACAAATAGCGTATTGGTGTCCAAAATTGTCACAATTCTCAAAGAAATAAAATAAAATTATGTAATATAATAAATCCGTAGAGGGGTTAAAATACATATAAATGTAAAATGTAAAAAGTTCGCATTGCAATTTAAATCTCTAACAGCGCATGATCTTTGTATAAAAAGTACAGACTCTCCTTTATTGTAATAACATAAATCGTACATAACTCCATGAAAAATACAGAATATTGTTGATGACATTATTATTAACGTATATGATTATTGTATAATGTAACATTTTTACAAGCTATCGGGTACCAAACTAGGCAAAACCTAGGCAGCGGTCAGACAATTTATTATACATATATTATACATAAGGTGTAACGGGTAAGAAAACAACGATTTACTTAAAATATCTATTTAATAAGGTGCATATTGAATTAATTATATAGAAGCATTGATTCATCAACTTAGTATATATTTAATTATTATCTAATTAGTGTACCTAATTTGTTCTATACTTAACGATTACGTTTACTTAAACTAAGCAAAAACCCTTATCTAAAACATGCCATAATATTATACTGAGATTACCGCTATAGTATGCTTATGCCACCTAACCTAAAGCCTTATACTATAACAATGGAAAAAATAAAATTAAGTCTAATAACTAGACTGCGATATATATATTACATTCTTATACATTGTCCAGTATAGGTTTTATAGATTTTTTTAGCTTCGTGGTTATGAACGTTATAGTAGAGGATGATGTCTCCTTCCTTGTTCAAACGAAGCTTGGCCTTGCAGGACGGGTGGTGGGTGGAGCAGATCCAGCGGTACCGCCCACCACGGGCGTAAGTAAATCCTTCGACCAGAAGCAGATCCCTTCCCCTCTGCGATTTCACCACGTCGTACAGCAACAATCCTACAAGTATACAACAATATGAATGTACTGTTCAAATGTTTTCCCTAAGCTCTTGTTCTTTTAAGATCTAGCCTAGTCTACGGCTATTAAATAGATCTGGTTATATAATAAATTTCGCTTATCTAAATACTTTTAGGTTAACAAAAAATACAAATAAAACGCAAATTATGTACTTTTTATTATTTAAATAAATAAATTAATGGCACGATTCGTATTATTATGAAGGAAAGGTAAAGTACTGGATTAATAAGAAGGTTTTTCAACGTACGATTTTGAAAGACTCAAGTTCGCCCTGCAAGGTGGATTACTATAGCATCTCTGATTTTTTTAAATTTATTGCACCGAGAGAAAGTTAAGGCATTTTTGACTATTATATTTTAACCTCTTTAGGAGCTCAAAGCCCGAAACATGGACTTAAGTTGTCTGTAAACAAATACAAATAAATAGGCATATTGCGTATACATATGAGATTACAAACATACAAAACTTCTAATGTTAGGTAAAATTTATATAAATTCCAGTATTTACGAGTATATCACTTTAATATTAAACACGTATTAATGTACCATCGGGCTCTTGAAAATAATTGCAGCACTATAATTGCACTAATCTACATAGTATCATTACAGAGCCATCAATATCTTCTCCAATTCATAAATCTGAAAATTATTTGTAAATCAACTATAACTTATAGTTATAAAAAATTCCTTCACCTTTACGTATTGACCACGTGATACAGCAACAGTATTAAAAGTAAATGACAATATCAATGGACTGTATATAAAGTTTTCCCTCAGCTCTAGTCTTTTTAGATCGAGCATCTAGTCTTCGGCAATTAAATATTTCATAAATTTTGCTTATCTAAATATTTTTAGGATTACAAAAAGTACAAATAAAACGCAAATGAAATATTACTTATTGAAATAAAAAAGTTAAAGCGCCACGACTATAAGGTAATATTCCTCATATTTTTTTCAATATACGATTTCGAGAGACTATCACAAGTTTCGCCCTGCAAGATGGATATTTTTCTTGATGGATTATTCAAAACATCTCCGATTAAATTTACTGCATCAAGAGAAAGTTGAGCCATTTCTGACTACTTTTATTTATTAACCTCTTTTATATCTCGAAGACCGAAAGATGGACTTATCTATAAAAAAAATATCCGTAAATAAGCCATGCGTCGACAAAACAGGCATGTTACTTACTATACATACGAGATTACAAACACAAACTACGTTTTTTTTTTATTTCAGCTTCACTGAGATAACTTAGGTAGGTAGGCGTACTGAGCACTAGGCAGAGGTAACCTCGGTGTTAAGACACTCAGTTCTCCACTTTCTGCCAAATTCTGGAGGCATTGCGTGTTGAGTGGCAGAGCTCAACGCCGCGCTTTGCCTCGAGACCAGAGCGAAGAAAAATGGAAATATAAACGTAAGGAAATATTTCACTTCCTCGAGTGAGAATCGAACCCACAACCGTAACACTTGTGCCACTGCGCCACGACTACGTAATGTTAGGCAAAAATGTATATAATATATATATATGTATAATAATACCAGTAGTCATTTGTATTTATATTAATTTTACATTAAACACGTATTAAATTTCCATTGTGCGTCTTAACAATTTTGTCAGCACTATGATTGTGCTGATTTGATACAATTGTTACAGACTCATCCATATTTCTAATAATTTTTACTTTACATTTGGGATATTTTGTACAAATCCAAAGACGTTGAGTGTATTGAGAAAATGTATATCCATTGATGAGTATTAGATTCTTTCCTCTTCTGGACAATATGATGTTATAGGATGTAACACCTGCAAATTACTTGTGAATTATCTTTAACTTATAGAAACATTGCAAAGAAATGACACATATTAAACGTATATTAACTAAATATTATTGAAAAATCACACATACTTAAAAAACCGGTTAAGCGCGACTCGGACTCGCGCACAAGGGCTTTGATCTGTTGTATATGAGGGTACATGGATAATTTAAGAGTGGCTGCGCCTGTGTAGTGACACAGGTTGTGCCGAGAGGCGTAAATAAAATCGTCGTTTCACTTGTCCCCTGCTTATACTTAACAGTGGCGACGATCTACCCACGCGTAAAATATACAACAGGTCCCAATTTCGACTGAGAAAAAAAGAAGTAAAACTTACTTAAGTTCATAAATTAATGTATGTACTCATTTTGTGTACAATGGAACTACAAATATAAGTTTGTAATGATTTTATTATGAAATACCTATACATTTTTACTTATCGCAATTTCATCTCTATCATATTAAATTTATCTTACCAGAAATAAATTTTCAATTAATAGTTTTTTTTAATTATATTTCTCCTGATATTATACACAACTATATTACAATTTCTTAAAAACACTTAATAAAAATAATATTGTCCGTTTTATATCAAATTAATTAACATATTTAGAAACACGAAGTTCCTTTTAATTCATATTTTAATGAAGAATAAACTATTTGTACATTTGTGGCTTTACCAATTTAATTTGAAATCTTAACATATTGTCCGTCAGATGTTAATACATATTTTGGTCTTGGATGTGTGTGAGCCTCGGACGAAATAAATATTAACCGGCCCATGTCGTTTATTTTGACTCTTGCTTTACACCCGACATTTTTCTTGGAGCAATAATAGTGTATTGTGTCGCGCATCTGTGAATAAGTATAACCGTCTATCATTACCAGATATTTTCCGTATGGCGTTGGTATTTTGAGCACATCTGCGCTCTGGTGATCTGAAAAATATTTTTTGTTTATTATGTTACTTAGGAAATTATTTAAGTTAAACCTCACGTTCCTTACGACGCATATATTGTATTTCTATTATAAATGACACAAATATGACTGTTTATGTTAAACTTTATAACATATATTCTCACAACACATGTATTCTATTATTGACACAAATATATCGCTTCTACTAAAAATATTAAGCGGTGAAAAATTAGTTCAACAACAAAATGTGAATCCGTTATGAATTTGGACGTTGTATTACTAATCGTACAGTAAAGAAAGAAAAAGATTTAGAACTGTTTTACAAGAGGAGCCGGTAAGAGAACCGATTCGTTCATTTTTTAATTTACAATTTTCTTAATATTTTTCTGTAGCATCTGATTCTTGTCTGATGAAGACTTAGTTTATTTAAATATTTTTAATGCACGTCTTGGATGACTATGCCCAAAGTGTTCGTATATCACACGTCCTTTACACATTTTAAGCTTTGCCCTGCAGAATGGATAATGCGTTGAGCATCTCCAAACAAATTTACTGGATCGAGAGAATGTATAACCATTGCAGACTAACAGTTCACCACCTCTTTCAGATTTCACGAATTCGACATATGGACTAATGTAATCTGTAAAAAATATTAATAACAATAAAAGTAGGAATAATTCAATTTACTCAACTCATTTTTTTTATACAATTTATATAATTCTACAATAAACAATTGACATTGATATATGGCTTGACTAAAAGACAGTAGATTGACAAATTCATTTCAAATAATTCAGTAAAACTAGTTATGCATCTTGATATAGTGTCCAGATGCTGTAATTATATATTTTGGAGGGGGGTGAACATGTGAAATAACGGAGTTTGGTGATATGCCGCCATCATTTAAAAGCTTCACGCGAGCTTTGCATCCGGAATCCTTTTTAGAGCAATAGTAATTATTGGTACTTCTCATTTGAGAGTACGTATAGCCGTTTAACATAAGTAGATATTTACCGCTGCGTGTTGGTATTAATTTATAGTCCACTTGTTCTGTAATAAATCGTTTTAACTTAAAATATCTAAATTTTATGAAATAATAGAAAAGCCCATTCTATATATGAAATACATAGGAAAAAATATGGATACGATTTATTCGGTTAATATATTGATAACAGAATCGGTCGGTTAATATATTGATAATACGAATTAGAAAATATAAATATATATATATTAATTAACATAAAACATTAAATTATTTATCTAAATCAGTCTTATTTAAGGGTTAAGTTAAAATAAGTATTATAATTATACACTTGTAATGTAGTATAGACATTATTCTCTTTATTAGGACACCTTTAGATAAATTCCGGATGAGCTAATAATATAATTGGGCTTCGAGTGATTGTGAATCAAATGGTCCGATTTGAGCACTACAATTTGTTTATTTTCCAATTTCAGCCGCGCCTTGCATCCTTGGTCTTTCTTAGAACAATAATAATTTCTTCCGTTGCTAGTTGAATATGTATGTTCATGGAACACTAACAAACGTCCACCCGACGCTCTTTTTACAATCTTGTAGCTCAGGTTATCTAGAATACATTACAGTGGAATTAGTAAATTTAAATTTGGCAAAAACAAAAAAAAACATTTAAAATATAATAGAAAAGAAGAGAGTAAATAAAAAAACAATGTGTTTGACATGAGCAATTTATTTAAGAAGACATTTTAACATATTTTCCAGAAGATGTCCTGAAATATTTGGGAGGGTCATGATTATGATTGAGCTGTGTTGGATCCTTTATACACACTCGGTTGTTGACAAGCTTGAGTCGCGCTCTGCACCCCCCCACCGTCTTCTTGGAGCAATAATAATTATCTGACTTAGTGTGTTTAGCATAAGTATAGTTATTTAACATTAGCAGAGCACACTTATCCGTCATTATAAATGAGTAGATTAAATCTGTAAACAATAAAGCACAAACCACAAATTATATTCCACTCTTCTCTTTTTATTATTTAAGTATTTTTTATCAAAGGTTGCCTGTAAGTGATTGCTTGAAGCAATGAGGCGCCTTTGCATACATGTCTTTGCTTATTTCTTTTCTATGCTATATGTATTTTTCCTTTTTAATTATCTAAAAATAAATAAAAAAATGTTTATAATATATACAAACTGTCTTTGGCTAATTGTTAATTTTAAGCATTATTATGTGCATTTAGCAAAATACAAATTATACATTAATAAAACATATTGTAGTTTTTTTATTTAACATCCTGTAACACTGACACAATTAATATCTACATAGTAATTAATTAAGAAATACATATATTTAAATATCACAAACAAGCTAATTGTACTTAAAAAAAATGTAACAAATGTCGCTTTCTTACAGAATCCTTTGTTAAAGTATCTGTACATTTAAAGTCCAATAAAAAAAAAATAGTTAAACAAAAATCAAAAACCGTAAAGTGACAATCGAATGTAGACAATTTTTTTTTTATTGAATTTATAAAACATAAGCAAGACATTTTTCGAGTTAATTAAACGCTTGATTGTTAATTAATAAATATAATGGCGAGACTAAAGCTTAAGATGAAATTTTCATGTAAAGTCCACTAGAAGTTCTCATATAAGTCGGTGGAGGATGAAAGTGGATAACATTTTTAACATCTTTAATAAGTATACCGTCGTCTTTTAGCGTCACTCGCGCTTTACACCCTTGTGTTCTTTTCGAACAGTAATAATTTTGGGATTTATTATCCTTGGCGTATGTATAATTGTTAAACATCAATAATATGGCTCTTTTTGTTCTAATGAACTGGAAATCCGTGATATGATCTGAAATTAAAATCATCATACATTACCTATACATCTATTATAACACCCCTGTATAAAATAAAATAATAAGTAAAGAGAAAATAGCATAATTTTAATTGTTTGCAGGATATAAAAAACAGGAAATATATCCTTACCTTACATAGTGGTTCAACTATTGCAATTAAGCTTGGAAATATTTACATTAATAAACAATCCGGTAAAAGTAATCTTCTATATTAAAATAAATGCCTATTACTTATACAATAGATACTAACATAAAACTATTATGTATTTCTATGATTATATTAGATTTTAAGTATATCTTATATACATTCCGTTGGTCAACCTCTTATATTTAGGTGGAGGATGATTATGCACATAATCTTCTGTTTTTTCTTTGATATAACCGTTTTCATCCAACTTCACCCGAGCTCTGCATCTTTGATTTTTCTTTGAACAATAATAGTTCAAGCCCTGCGAATGTTTCGCGTAAGTGTATCCGTTCACCATTAATAAAGTGGATTTATTCGTTGTTATAATTTGGTACTCTTCTGGAAACAAACAAAAAAAACGTGTGAATTTCTGTTTAAAAACAAACAATACATATCTATGACACTGACATCGCTTAGCATAATAATTGCAAAAGGGACGCTTATCTCTGCGTATCATATACAAGATAAGACCGGAACGAATAACTATTTAAGCGTAACCTTATCTATGTGTATTCATTAATTAATATGAAATTAAAAAAAAACAAATAGCCTCTTCGGAAATTCTATATTAATTTAGATCTCTGATGACAATATGATATGAATCCCATCTCCTGTCACAAAATACTTTGGCGGGTGATGATTGTGACAAATTTTCTTGAAAGCCTTGATCTTTCTTTGAACAGTAATCGTTCCTGGTGTGACTCCGTTTGGAGAATGTATAACTGTCGTACATCACCAAAAATCCACCTTGCCTCGTCTTGAAGAATTCGTAAGGTGATTTGTAATTAACTATGTAAATTTACTTTCTTTCCTGGAATGTCCCATAATCACAAAGAATGTAATTAATTATTACTATTCAAAATTTTTGTTGTGTGTTTGTATTCCTTAATTCATTCCCACAAGTGAATATTGAACCCAATGCATTTATAGTCACACTGTTGCACGACAATGACCCTATATAGAAATCAAATGTGAATTTAAATTGATGAGGCTTATTATTAGATTTTGTCGTCTATGTACAGTATGAAGAAGTCTACTCGAGTATTATGTATTTGGTTAACAACTTGAAGATTATGTAATAACTTAAAAATTATGAGAAAATGTTAATAATTATGTAACGTAAGGATCAAAGCAGTTATTCTGTTTGCAATACCAACAATAAGTACTTTACTCTGAGTAAACTTCTTAGAAATTGCCTATTATAAGTATAACTGATATATTTATTGTTAAATAATACTTATAATATATAAAAAATAAGTATAAATATAAGAAAGAAAATAAAAAAAAATATTAATGTCAGTTTTAAGTATAAATAAAATGTATTTTATTTCGAATTCAATCTGTTTTTTTTTAAATATTATTACATCTTATTTTCAATGTAAGCGTAACAGAATAATTCTCTACTGGTAGGTATATAAACCAAAATATTTATGACTAATTAAGTGCATTGATTTATAACACAAAGTATTATATAATATATAAACACATATACACTATGTACTTTAACTTCCAAAGCATTTGTTTTTGGCAAAAAAAAAAATATTGTTTCTATTATTAGCACTATTTGTAGTATTTTTTACTATTTTTTATGATTGTTGTGCACTTTTTAGTGTCTTTTTGTACTTCAAACATATCAATACAAACAAACACTCATGAGGACATTTTGACATATTGCCCAGACGAGGTTATAACGTACTCGGGCGGATGGTGGTTGTGGCGCAGCCTCTCTTTGTCCACTAGTAGTCCTTTAGAATTGAACTTAACTCTAGCTTTGCAGCCTCTGGCCCTCTTAGAACAATAATAATATTGAAAACGTCTGTTTTTAGAGAACGTGTAACCGTTCAGCATTAATAATTTCGTGCCTTGTTTAATTGGTATATATCTAATTATGTAGGTTCCTGTAAAAAATACGAATTCAATACACTAATAATATACTAGGTTCATATTTCTTCATTGTTCCAAAACAATACAGATAACATTTTAGCATCATGTCGACGATGTATGTATTTCTATGTAAAGAAAAAAAAATGAAATGTTTAACAACTTTATTTCGACTATTTTATTTACTGATATTTTAGCATATACTTAATTTATCAAGGTGATTGTATATTAAATGAAACTACTGTTCACGGAATTAATAGTATTTGACAAATTTCCAGCAAAACCGTCATCGTAGGAGAACTTATTTTTTTTTGGTACAAGATGTATCAAAATAAAAACTATCAATTTTCTGATTTTTCGTAAATTTAGCTGTCTATGCTCTTGAAGTTTCATGTGATTAATGAAAAATATAGTAACATTATCCATGAAATGTAGTTTTATTTAAAATGTAATTACAAAAGTGAAAGAAAAATATTAATTTCTTTTTTTTTCAAACAAGCAAGTACATCCATAAAGTTTTATAATTAAGCTAAGTCATATGTCATCTATGATGACACTTTTATATATTCACCGTTTGACAACACAACATACTTTGGCGGCGGATGATCGTGATTTAAATTGTATTTATCCATAATATTCCCATCTGAGTCTAGTTTAACTCGTGCCCTACACCCGCTGTCTTTCTTTGAACAATAGTAGCTCTGAGATGCGCTATTCTTAGAAAACGTGTAACCATTCACCATTAGTAAGCGTGAACCTTTTCTTGCAAAAATATATTTTATATCAAAAGAACCTAAAAATAATAATTTTATCAAACATCAATTTAAGTAAGCATCGCCAAATCTAAAAAAAATCACGTCATATTAAAGGAGTTTTTGAATTAAATTATAGCATTTGCAGGGTTCGGTAACACTTGAGGAAAAAAAAAACCTTCATAAGATCACTTTGTTTTTTTATGTTAGGTATTTTTTTCCTAAAACATTAAAGTAATTTCGGTTAACGTTTATTATTTTCACGTTTTAAATTTCCCGTAGATAACTATTACAAATAGACATTTCTTCACCGTAAAAACTGAATCAAACCACAATCGTCAATAACATTCAACAGGCTAATTATAAAATTTTCTTGGGGATTGGCGCTGTATGCCGGAATACAGGCAACTAGTCCGGATACAGAGGAAATCTTTTAACATTTCTTTATATTTGTTTAGCCTACGTTTGTATTATAATTAAGTATGTTTAAGTTAATATTTTTGTGAAACCCAATAAAATATTAGTAAGTATTATCTCCATCTACTCTGTAAGGTGCAAGTATTTTATTATTAAATATAAATTAATTATATAAACTATATGATTGCTTTACGTCAACGGGTTCGAAGAGCAGAGAAATTATACTGTAGATATACTAGAAAATAATTGTAAGATGTGGTATGTATATCTTACAATCTATGATGACACTTTTACATATTGCCCATTTGACAACAGAACATATTGAGGTGGTGGATGGTCGTGTTCCAAATTATCGTCACATGTAATGTTTCCATCTGAGTCGACTTTAACCCGCGCTCTACACCCCCTGACCTTTTTCGAACAGTAGTACAAATGGGACATGTTGTGCTTATAGAACGTGTAACCGTTTATCATTAGTAAATACGAGCCTTTTCTCGTGGCAATATATTTTATATCGGAACAACCTAAAACAGTTTTTAAAAATTTAATCTTAATTATTTCACATTATCCATTTGACAATACACGCTTAATGGACCAGATACTGTTTAAGTCAAAAACAAAACAAAAGTTTTCAACTTTTTTTTTATTTTCTTAAATTACATTAAAAAATACCAGTACCTGTACTTGTGATATTTAAACAATTAATAACAATATACACACAAACTTTAAAGGAGGTTTTTTACGAATAGAGCCTTAGATAATTTCCATCAGGTCCTATAGTATACTTTGGGGGTAGATGTGTATGATATCCTTGGATCAACACAATCCTGCCATCAGAGTCCAGTCTGATCCTACACTTGCAATTACTATTTTTCTGAGAACAATAATAAATATTCTTTGCACGATTATTCTGAGAAAATGTGTATTTATTGAACATGAGTAAAAGCTTCCCCCGCCGTGATGGAATCAGGTCGTAAGAGAAAGCTGAAAATAACAGTATTTAATTATTGCCACTGACTTATTTGTTCACATTTACGATTCATACAAATATTTAAAAAATGCTCAACGTTCTAGAGTACAATATTGAATAATTGTAATTGAGTAGAGAGAGAGTAGATTTTAACAAAAAATAAAAATGTATATTTAACGCATTAATTAGACTGGTAGTTTAAAATTGCAATGGTTAAATGAGACCATACTACTAAGACTCCACTGTCCGTTAGTTTGTCTGTCTATCTTTATCTCATGAACACTGATAGAGTTATACAATAGAATTTTTGACACAGATGATGTATTTCTGTTGCCTCTATAACAACAAACACTAAAGTACGGAATAAACACTAAACATAAGTATATTTAAAGTATCTAATAATATAATTCTTATAGGATATATTTCGTCATTGAATAGCAACACAAGCTTTTATTCATCACACTTTATAAAATTCACCATCGTTAGCGACAATATAATTTGGTGGACTATGTGAATGTCTGACATTGACTCGAATCAATCTGCCTTCTCTATTGAACTTAACGTTGGCGTAACATCCAGATTTCTTTTTCGAACAATAGAAATTTCGAGATGTTGAATGATTTCTATAATAAGTGTATGTGTCCAACATGAGCAACTGTCGTCTACCTTTTCGGGACGGTATGAAAAAATAATCTGGAAAATAGAAAATTTTGCATTTGAAAATAAAATATTTACATAAATATTATAGAAGTTAATGGTTAATGTTAATACCAACGTTGATGTCATAAGTCAGCTTAAAAGTCTTTAAAGGTTGTACCGAAACTTAAATTAGTAGGTAAATCTATTTAAACATAATCAAAATGTATTTGAAATAGAACTCTACCGGATTTCTGTTAACTACTAGTGAGTCTAACCGCGACCATAGACTACTGCAAAGTGCTCGAAACGTCGAGTTTCTATTTTCGAATTCAAATTCAAAATATTCTTTATTCAAATAGGCAATTATTATAAAGACTTTCGAATCGTCGAATGAACATATGAACAATAAGCTACCACCGGTTTGGAAGGCAGTTCTGCTGAGAAGAGCCGGCAAGAAACTCAACAGTTGCTCTTTTCAAAGTCAATGGTATAATTTAATTATTACATTAACTGTCAGCTATCCTACGTGACATTCAATAGACATTAATTCCATACATGCTTATCCTCTAAATATTCTTGTACAGTGTAATAAGCTTCACTTGTTAGAACTTTTTTTACAGATATTTTTAATTTTGGAAGTGGCAAACCTAGAATACACTGCGGAATTTTATTATACACACGTATACTCAGACCCATAATATATATTAGAATTATAAATTGTTATGTTATTAACACAAAATAACATCTCAAGATCGATCTCAAAATTGAGAGCGATATTTATAAATACGGATCGAAGAATTTGGTGAGAAATATTAAGACTTATTAACAGGATGTCAAGCACACATGCATATACCCACACGAGTGGTTAGAGTACTCAAATAAACAATGTGCCCGCATCAATCATTATTTCACATACATTATTATAAGTATATATAATAAGAAAATATAATTAAAATTATATTTAACAATACAGTAGAAACTCGATTATCCGACACTCAGTTATACAGATTCGCGATTAACCGGACCATCAACCGCGACAATTATTTTACACAACCTACTACAATGAATCATTTTATATGTACTTTTAATGTGTTACTTTTAATAGACATATATAACAATTTTGCGCTACGAATGCACAAAACCAGCTTTTTTTATATATTCCATTATCCGGATTTTCGAATATCCTAATGACTAACGACAACAATATGTCCTGTTAATCGAGTTTCTAGTGTACTTCGAATTCTGCGCTTTCATAACACCTAACCATCCACAAAACTACGTTAGAAGCGCATATGAACTTAAAGTTACATAAATTCCATCATTTTCGATATAATTTTATATTAATGTTACTGTAGGCGTAAAACTATGAAAGTGCCAAAAAATATAGTAAATAGACATGTTATATTACATTATACTAGCCGACCTGGACGGCTTCGCCCGCTTGAACTATACAAATATTTATTAAATATATTTATTAAATTATTTTTCAGTTAAGGGGGTGAATTCTAAAAAAGCACAAACACGTGTTCAATGAAATATTTTGAAAACTGAATTTAATTTTTTTAATAAATCGCAGACTATTTGAAGATTTTTCCATAAAAACTTTCAACCTCTTTTTCACCCCTTTATGGTTAAAATTTTTCAAAATCCCTTCTTAGTGGATGTACAGATTACGAAAATAATCATCTGTCCAAATTTGACGTTTCTACGCACAGCGGTTACGGCTGTGCGTGCGTCTTACCTCAGTCAGTGGGAACATACTTGACCACTTACGCTAAACACGTATAAAAATTCAATATCGCTTGCTAACCTCACAATTATGGCACAAGTGGCTTAAAAACTCAAGATAACGAATGCCACGTTATCAATTTTATCTTATCACTAACGTCGTTTAGAGCTTAGCAGGGTAGGTATTTTTGTAGATACTTATCGATAACTATTGATCATACATACAGGTATAAAGGCCATTTACCTAAACACGCAGTCTCTAGAATGGCGGAAAGAGGAGAGAGTGTGATAGCACTATTTTCTGTTTCTATCTACATTGTAAATGTGAAGGTATTATACCATGAATTTGCGGTACGTTGTACGCGCGCCAAATATTTATGAACACATTTTAATACATAAAATTCATTCAATGATTTCTGTTTCATTACATATATTATTTGATACATTTATGTATTTATATTAATAACGGCAACTTCTATTTTAATTGTTCTAATAAATAAAAAGAAAGCCAAAAATCTATTTTTTGTTTCTGATGACATATGACCATAAACTTATTATTTATGGTCATATGTGAAAAAAAATTATCTATACAACATCTTTATAACACATTAACAAAAATAGGCTAAATAACAGAATTGAGTTAAAAGTACTGTATAAATGAAAATTAAATTATTTTTCATTTATACAGTAGTACAAACTCAATTATCTTAACCAATTTGTTTAGACCAGGGATGAGCTACGCGTGGCCCGCAGAGCAAGTTTGGTGTGGAGCACCCCTGGTTTAGACGAATATATAGATAATAAAATGCATTGGAAATTAAATATTCTAATATATTAAGTGGCAGAAATCAATGATATACTTTCTCTTCTTACATCCAAATGAGAAGGGAACCCACAATTGTTGTATTTACATACAACCACTATGATGTTGCATCATAATGGTCGGCCTTTTGTAACTGTATTTTGCAAACAACTATATAATATCATATAACACTTATTGCTAATCAATATTTCTGTGAAAAATGTTTAAAACAGGTCTTGATATACAATATTAAGTAAAATTTATATTTTATAAAATAGTTTATTATATAATATACGTAAAAAAATAAAAAGACAATTACTTTTTAACTTTTTATTTATAAACAGCATATACTAAATTTATTTGTAATATGTACAATCATATATAATTTATTTGTAATATGTATAATATAATCATATACACAATATAATAAAGCCAGTCCATGGCACAGGGGCACATGCACATGCAATTGTAAACACAACAGGTTGTGGGTTCAATTTCCACTCGAGGACATGAAATAGTTAATATTTTAATTTCCTTGCTCCACTATTGAGACAATAGCATGTCATTGAGTTCTGCCTCTCAATACACTGTCCAGGTAATGCTTACCATACTACAGTGTGAGATATCAAATATACAATATTTTAATTGATATAAATATATAAAAAACTAGTAGAAAACTGAGATCTAAGACTACTGAAATGTATAAATATTAATAATGATAATCAATTAATTTATAATGAATTTAATTCAATATAATTTATATTAGAGACCATTGTTATGCAGCAGCAGTGTTTAACTGTATTCTTCGTAAGTTGGATTATAACTAAGGGAATTGATTATTTTAATTTTACAAGGCAAAATGCTGCATTATGTTCTACATCTCAATATGGTACATCTCAAAAAGTAGCCAGAAAGTGGAGTTTGGTGTGTGAAGACACTATATACCCTACTTTCCACATCTCAGGCTCACTCTGATCTATGTAGGATACAATATGAATCATTTTGTTACACTTTCAAATAGTTCCCAAACTTGTCTTGCCTATAATCAGCGGGACGATGTGTATGAATTAGTGACGAATCCAAGAAATCTTTATGGTTATGATCCATTTTTATAAAGGCATGACAACCTTTATATCTTTTAGAGCAATACCAGAGTATTGCATTCTTACTTCGGCCATCTTTCCAATATGTATAGCTGTCTAGCATTAATATGTGACCTTTTCTCGCTGGTAAGTATACAATACGGTCTGAAAAGTTTTTGTTAATTTAAGTTAACAAGTGTTTATAATAGAAATAAAATAACTATATAAAATATTATATATAATGGTAAAAGGAATTATCAATAATACAATATTTCTTTCTTCTTACCTTCATACTTTAATAAAGGTTCCTGACTATAACAAAAACTAGGTTTCTTTAAGTTTACAATAAAAAACAATAAACTATCTATAAATAATGATTTCTTTTTACTTTTATGAGTCTCACATCTCAATGTAAGAACACAACTTGCTTTACAGCCTATAATAGTAAAACTTACTTATATTAGTATATATACGTACATACATTTCGAAATAAGATTGAATTAATATATGTAATAACTTAGTTTTAATATAATAAATAAATAAATTTCATTGGTCCAAATATACATATAGATAATAGATTATGGAAAAGCATAAATTTTAATAATATAATATATATAAAATTTTAATGATATAATAATAAAAATGCATTAAATTTGTCCTATATCTGTATACATTTGTTATATACCTATTAATATAGAGCACATAGTCACATAGCCTAATTACGAAAAATATGTGTTACAAGATATTAATGGCCCATTCATTATCATTTAACACAATAAAACGCATGTGCCAAAGAAAACATCCATCTGAGAAGACCAAACTTCAATAGCAATTAAACGTATTCTAGGCACTTACCTTACTGCCGCCTTTTCATGTACTCTTCCAACATCACGGTATTTTAACACAATGCACTTTTACACTATCACTGATCACTAACACTCACTTTTTCTACTTAAATTTTACGTGTTATTTTTATAAAACGCAGCAAACAAAACATTTAACGATTGACATTAATGTATAGGTTAGAATACATAACTTTTGCCAAACACTCCACTTATCACTTTACCCGCACACTATTACAAAAATATCATATTTTTAACTAAAAGAGAGTTAATAAACTACAAATATGTTTTGAGAAATGCGTTTTAAAAAATATTTGTAAATATATATTCATAATTTTTGACAATTCTTAACAACAACTAGTGACGTTGCTGAAGCAACGGTAGTTGGTTACCGTATTTTTTTGTTAAGCAACAGACACTCAAATTTTTCGTGTTGGTTGGTACAATTTTGTTACAATAATTTAGAATAACAAGAAATATTAAAACTATTTATTAGTACAGTTTTCTATGTATATTAAATATAAATTCATAAATTTAGTTACAATGTTCTATTTGCTAATCATTATCGTTAAATGATACAATGAAAAAAATGTAACGCACATCCCCACGTAGTTGACGTTCCTCAACGCTTAGAAATAACCTATAATATATTATTTATTTTCATAAAATTATGGAATTTGCCGCCCTAAATAATAATATAAGTAATTCATATACAATTACTTATGTAAAATCTTCTTAAATTATATTCTTACAACGTGAATTTAACGCTGTATTGATAAATTTGTCGTATTTATAATTATTTGTCCAGTGTAAATGAATTTAGTGCTTATCTTTATCATTTCTTATTAATTAATTATTGGACTATTATGTGAATAGTTTAAAGTTGTTTATTTTATATACAGTGATCAATAATTATATATAAAAAGAGTGTGTTTTATATTATTTGTTGAAATGGCGGGAAGAATAAGTTAGCATAGATTTCAGGTATGTACTTAAACTTTATGTTTCGTTATCTTTAGATATTACTGTTAAAGGAACTATAACCAAGACTAATCTTCGTATTTAATAAATTTAGATAGAAGACAAAATATTGAAAGCGTGTTTATTTAGAATTAGACAAGGTTATACTATCCTTAAAAATATCTGATTAGAGATTTAAAAAGTGACTTTCATACATTTTCATTTATTATACTTCTAAGGACTTACTGGTTTGTTTCAAAAAATTCAAATTAGATGCTTTTTACCGTAAGAAAATTAAATACCCTACCCTTGGGTAGGAGAGGTTATCAACCTCTCCTAGCCGAGGGAAGGTTATTTAAATTTCCTTTCCTACAAATTATGAGTTAAAAAGAATAATTGTATAATAAAAAAACTAACAGTACGACCATTTAAAGATTTAAAATCGTTTACCAATTTGTATTTTCTCTGACAGTTTAATATAAATAAATATCTGCTATATACTATTTTCTATAGGTCTGTGCATATTATTCGATATTTCATCTAAAAGAATGTTGATATTAGATCAATTTGAGCATATAATTTAGATTTGAAAAATTTATATATGTATTATGCCACTTTTCTATTTAAACAATGAAATGTCACTCTTACAGGCAAACTGTGCCCACCGCCTCTAGCCCTATCTTTGATGTTAGTGGAGTTTTTAATATATTCAGAAATTGATTATTGATTGAGAGAGATTGACTATTGATAGTTGTCAAGTTCAAGGTCCCCACACAAGGGAATGTGTATATTTAAAATCTTTGATGGAATGATATCACTCATGATTAATGAATATGTCTATTTTATTTTCAGGTATGTCACATTAATATGGTATGATGTTTTTTATTTATGCAAAAAATATGTACTTTACTTGTTCTATGATGTAAAATTATTTTATCTTTGTTCAACTAACATAAAAAAATACATTTTTAATTTACATTAAATTATTATCATTTATTTTTCTTTTTTATAAACTAAGTAACATATTTTCACAGAATTAATATTAATAGTAATATAATGTTGATGATAAGAAAACAAAATAAATATTAACTTATTTTTATGTTAAAAAGGGCAATGGACTAAGTGTTTGTAGTCTCTCTATTTAAGCAAAAAATAAACATTTAAATTATTTTTCATTTTACTAATTTTTATTCATATATTTAATATTAAGACAGTAGGATCTCAACTTTCCTTTTGCTTTAGTGCTTATTGAATTTTATATTGAGTACAATATCCTTTTTTACTTACTAGGATTATATTCCTTTATATTTAGTTTCATAAAGATATAATGATTAAACACTGCTTAAAAGGAATTATCAGTTAAATAATAGTTTATTTTTTGAAAAGTATCTCAAGCATGTAAATTTATAAAATACATTATGTGTGCAATTTGTCATTATATGTACAATATTTTAGGTAGTTATATTAATTGTTGCAATATGGTTTTATTATAAAAATAGGTAGAGAAGCAAAAGAAGACAGTAGAATAAGTTATATACATTTATATATTTTATAATAATATGATCTCCACTGCTTATGGAAAGGCATTCTACAATATTAATTCAACCTATGCCTATTATTTTATTTAACTTAAAATTTAGAAAGTCTCTATTTGAAGAAAATATAATATTTTTATACCATTTTCCTCTATATTCTCACCATCTTAAGAAGCAAAAACACCAGATTTAATTTATTTTTTATAACTATTTTGTAATTATGTATTTTAAAACAATAAAACTTAAATTTTGTTATGTCATGTATGTTATTCCTTACAGTTGCTCTCATCATACCATCTCGTAAACGCTCAAAATACTCTCAAGGGTTACTACTGTATGAAGGTTATACATATTCCATGAAAAATTTAAAGAAATCAGGTACATATTGGACTTGTTCCAGTCACCATAAGAAAGGTTGCAAAGCTAAATTAACAACTATTGATAGTAATAATAAAACTAAAGTTATCGAAATATGGACTATACATAACCATCCTCCACCTGAAATTCGTGTTCCTAGTGAAATGATTATATTGAATTGAATGGTTAAAAATATTTTTGCTAGGAATAGTGTTAGTAAAACCGTCAAGTCTTGGTCACATTATTCTAAAGAATGCAAAGCCGGAATATGGCTTTTTAAAAGAGGGTAGTTTAATTATTATCTATTCTTACTACACTCATGAACCCCTGTATATTATATTAGTAGTAGGAGTAAAGTTTGGTTTATAATTGATAAAAATATATATATATTTTTTGTTAATAATTAATATTATATTAAGGTGGCTAAGTTAATAAACTTATAAGCTTATTAGTTATTTTAAAATATGTAAAGTAATATTAATAAAAAATATTTGAGTTTTAAATATTATTTAATTTTAAAAAATTGTATATTTTGAATAAACTATGTATTCTTTTCCACGATTTATCTTCAATAAACGATTATGATAACATTTTACAGAAATACACTATATAAGATCAAGGAGAGGTAAACAGCTGTTAGTGCATGAAAAATATGTTTTTGCTCGAAATAGTGTTAGCAAGGCTGGTGTTTCTTGGGCTTGCTCATCGCGTGTGTCCAAAAATTGCAAAGCTCAAGTATGGCTTTCGAACAAGGGGACTTTAGTTGTTATATATCCGAACCACAGTCATGAACCCCCTGTATATTATGTTAATAGTAGCGGTGTATATGTCAGGACAAGTTATTGACTATTTTATAGTTGTTAATAATAATATACATGTATTTTTTACTTTCGTTTAATTAAAAAGTTTTAATTTGTTTTTTAAGTTGATGATCTTGTTATTTGGTGCTATTAGTACATTATATTGGTTGATTAGTTGGCCGTAATTAATTAATGGTTAGTATAAAAATAATTTTCAAAGTTAGTATAAAAATCAAAAGACGCCGTCGTGGCGCAGTGGCACAAGGGTGTGACTGTAACGCGACGGTTGTGGGTTCGATTCCCACTCGAGGAAGTGGAAATATTCATTTACGTTTATATTTCTTAGCACCGAGGTTCCCTCTGCCTACCCTGCTGTGTGCGGGATACAGCGTGAAGCTGAAAAAATATTATATTTTTTTTTTCGGTGTTTATAAAAATAAAGATTGTATCATTTGATTTAAGCAGCGATATTTCTTTTGTGTACAGTAAATAAATATTAGGATTCCATATAATAATATAAGTAAATCATATTAATAAAAACCTTTAAATTTTAAATATTATTTCATTTTAATTTTAAAAAATATTTATTTTGTTTATACTTTCCCCCTTTCAGAGATATCTTGAAATTTTTACTTGTTCGAGGCCAGTTGTGGTGCAGGCTCACAAAATGTGCTGCAAAATCGACTGGTTGTGGGTTCGATCCCCACTCGAGGAATGAAAATATTTATTTATGTTTTCATTTCTCCGCTCTGATGAAGTCAGCCGTGTGATGTCGTTCGCTTTCTGATACTGAGATATTTATTTATTTAAGCTAAAATACAGATGTATCAAAATTTATTTCTTATTAAATATTAAGGTTGTTGTACACTTTAGTTATTGCACATTGCTGTGATATGAATACTCTTCAAAATTGTACGTTTTTGTATTACATTAGAATAAAATAAATTTAACGTCAATTATATTCTTATTATTTGTGTGTTACCCTTTTATGAAGGTAAGGTTTTAACTTTAAACTTTTATTTTAAGCCAAACTATAATGTATTACGTTTACATAAAAAAAAAATTACTAAAATAATAATATCTATTTCAGTTCCGGTATTGATAAAAGGTGATAAAAAAGGCAAATTCGTGCTCCTGTACAAAGGCTACAAGTACACGAGACGTACAAAATCAAAGAAGGGTATAGTTTGGAAGTGTATTTCGAGTAAAAGCGAAGAGTGCGACGCGTCTCTAACGACCGATACTAATCTCGGCGTTGTGCTGTCCAAGGGAAAACATTTACATGAAAAGCCAGAGATAGGTGAACAAGCTAGCAAACACGTTTATTTTGTGGCTCCTTAATCAATTTTTTTTTGTTCTTTTTAAGCGTATCTCTCCGTATTCTGCATATAGCAGGGTAAGTAGTGTCAACTTAACATAGTGTCAATTTGTTCCGCCTAATTCTAGTACAGTAGAAACTCGATTAGCTCGATTAAAGTTATTGTTGTCGTTACTCATTCGGATAATAGAAAATCCGAGTAATCGAATGCATAAATAAAAGCTGCTTTTGTGCATATGTGGCACAAAATAGTTTTTTTTATTATGGAAAAGGACAATGTCTATTAAAAACAACAATTTAAGCGTTTTATGTTGTGTTTCATCCGTTATTTTTTATTCGTTATTAAAAAATTATTAACATTTCATACGATTTATACACATAGAAATTACTTACGCATTTACGTACATAGAAATTTTCTTAGGTTTCATTGTAGTAGGTTGAATAAAATAATTATCGCGGTTGATTGGTCCGGATAATCGCGAATCCGTATACCTCAGAGCTTTGTCTTGTTATCTGATCGAGTACGTTAAAATAGGATATTGGGAATCGGAATTTAGGTTCCCCTTGTCTACCCTGCTATGTGCAGGATACAGCGTGAAATAAAAATAACACTACCTATACAAAACACATACGTCTAAACTATTACTGTTTTAAGTTTATGATTATGAAATAATATAATGTAATTTTTTATATTTAAAACGGTATGTGGATTACAATTATACAATTATATAACCAATATACATATATTTGGTTTTATCTTGATTTAAAATAGCATGTTTTTATTTCTTTATTTTAAACTATGTATAATTTAAATGTAGGCATCTATAGAAATTCTCACAGCCAACTAACATTACGGGTAAAAAATGTTACTAAAAACGTGTCAAAAAAAATTTGCCGAGATGCCAGACTATGTTTTTGACACCTTACGTTCGCGCCGAATAGTTATTAGGTCTAGACAGGCCCTATATATTTAAGTAGAATTAATTATCATTATGAGTATGTACTTAGTAATACTAAATAATTAAAACAAACTTTAAATGTAATCGCAAGTCTATTTAAGTAGATTTTTTAATATAAAATATAAGTAATTGTTAAAAAGATGGTATCAAAAAAATTTTTACTGTCTCATTAAGTTAATAGATAGGCCTTCATCTTTTGAAAATCAGATTATATATATATATAATCTGTTACTTTCCGATTCTTTTTTGTACTAAAGTTACATAAGAAAATAACATAAAAAAATATTTAGTTCACAAAGGTGGACTTATCTCTATAAGAGATCTCTTCCAGCCAACCCGTGGAAGTACAATTAAGTTATTACTTTAAAACATTTATTTAATTAATCACAAACAACACAGGATACACGGATTATATTATAACATAACATAATAAAACAAATAAATATGATAATATACATACATATAATTATATGATAAATATATATATATATAATAAAAAAAATTACAGAGATATATGAGATGAAAATGTGGAAGTTTACTACACTATATGAAGTTTACAAGATATTTAGTAAGTAATTATAACATTATTTTATTTTTTCAAAAGCACTATTAGTTTTAGTTATCAATATAATCAATTTAATAATTAATAATAGTTAATAATTTTAGTTATTAAATATTATTATTAATGCTAGATTTACAAAGTTATCATTCATTAATCAAGAACCATTATTATTTTAAAGACAATATTATTTTTTATTAAAAACTATAGTTTCAGGCATACAATAATAATATCATGTCAAACCAGATAGATACCTTTTATTGATAAAACTTTTTTTTTTATTTAACCGATTTAAAACAAACACTAAATGTTAACGGAAGTTTGCCTTGGATATTTAAAAAAATTGTTTTGGGTTCTATTATAATGAAAAGTGTCCCCAGTAATAGATTTTCTCATATATCTTGTCAAACAGCAATCACTTACAATTTAATTATTATGTGTAGGTTATTGTCGCCGTAATTGAATATTTATAATGAATATTTTAAATCTAAAAATTATGTTGTAAATGTTTTTTTTTATATTATAAATAAAGATATCTATTTTACAAAAAAAAAATTGTTTTATTTTGCCCATTGTTTTTGAAAATTATGATTTGCTCACATTTTAAAATAAAAAAAACCTATGCCTAATGACAGCATTTCACTTATTATTTGATTAATTATTAAAAGCAGTTTCACGTTTCTCTTTATTGTTGTGGGTTTTTATGGGTGGTGGGTGGGTGGTTGTTTATTGTTGTGGGTTTGATCTCCACTCGAGAATTCTCGCTCTGCTGTCAGGGCAAAGCGCTGCGTTGAGTTCTTCCACTCAACATGTGATGCCTCTAGAATTAGGTGGAAAATGAATAATGGAGTATGTTAACTCTAAGTTTCCTCTACCTATCCTACAACTAATTTTACAAATATAATACGATATTCACAAATATAATAATATTTCAGTAAAAGTAGTGACGGCGGTGGACGGGGCAACCCTTCTAATGCTCAACGGATACGTCTTCACGAACCCCTCCCCTATGTCGGGGGGTGAAAGATGGTACTGCTCTGGTAGAATAAGATGGAAGTGCGATGTCTGTTTGCACGTAAACGATGATTATGAATTAGTTTGTATTTCCCATGCGCACGCGCATCAGCCGCCCATATACCAAACAACGTCTGATGGCTTATATTCTATGGCTATGCCGTAATAAGAGTCAATGAAAAAAAAATTTTTAGTCACTATGTACCTTAACGCATTCAATCGTCATAAAAATAAATAAATTATAATTCAATCGTCAACATTTAAATTATTATAATATGTCTTTTTTATTATAATATGTATAAGTAATTAATTAAATGTAATATACAAAATTATTTCAATAAAGGTAATGTATTTTAAAATTAATTTTGTTTCTATTCTCATTAAATTTTAATCTGATCATCAAATTGTAACTACTTGTATGAATGCCTTATATGGCTATTTTATGTTAATAGATGTATATGATATATTATACATTTACAAATAAATGTATTTAAAAATTGCATTATTTATTTCTATTTTATATAATTTTTTTTTGTGCAAATATTTAAATCAATATTCTATTAAAGTGAAGATGAAATTGGTGCTGTGAGATTATGACGCATTAAAATTTGCTGTCCTCTCAAGCTTGCTCAACTTTACTAGAAAATTTCGGTTCGATTTTCGTTCAATGTCAATTTAGGGTGTCAAAAGATAATAATTTATTTATATAAATAGATAAATTTATATATTAATTGAAATTATGTTGTTAACGTGTAAAATAATCGTGTGCTTTTGTTATTTAGTTGAAATTAATATAAAGACATAGAAGTGTCTAACTAAACAATAAACTTAATAAATGATCTATTGTTTTTATTTATTTATTTTTACCTCATTCTCATTTTAAATAATTCCAATCATTGCATATTTTATACAAGATTTACAATTTATTCTCTTATTTCAGTAACAGTACTCACATTGTCTACCGGAAACACGTTTCTCATTATAAATGGCCATACGTTCAGAAAGGAGGTTTGCGTGAACGGAGCAACGAGCAGATGGTGCTGCAACGAGCCAAGTCACGGGAAATGTGATGTATACGCACATGTAAATGATAAATTTGAACTGGTTCTTATGGTTAATAAGCATAACCACGCACCAGCACTATGCAAGATATTGCAAGGCAGGATAATTTAGTTATTTTAAATTTTTTTTCCTATTTGTTAAGTCTAAGGTTACGGCAGCCTTTTTTAAATTAATTTTTATAATTTTTTAATTGTATACATATGGATATGTTGATTGCAATGCCTTTTATTAATTAAATTTGTCGTATTAAAAGTTATTTTAGTAATATATTGGTGTTTTATTTTATGCCCATTTTGCGACTTTGGATTTTGATTGTATGGATGTTTTACGAGAACATCGTTGTATTAAAAATATTCTTTTCATTTCTTAATATGTACATTGTTAGAATTGTCATAATCCATCATAAATATCACAAAATTAAAATGTTATCTGTAATAGGACCTATAAGTAGTCATTATAATTACGAAACTCTTGAAAAAAAATTATTTCTCTACCTAAAAATAAAATTGTAAACTTTGGTTTTTATTGTATATTTTTTCTATTAATTACGATGTGTCTGATACGTCCTAGATCACGAAAAAAATTAACTTTTGTACTTTTGTATATACAATAGACGCCTAATAACTATAACATAGAGGTTATTGAAAAATATGTTTTTTTTTTGCAGCTCATAATTTTGAAAATAGTCTCACAAATTTAGACGAAGATGTTGACCGCGACAGTGTTGCTGTGTTCCTAGAATCTAAAAGAGGCAACACACTCTTACAATACAATGGCTTTAGATATAGAAAGGCTTACAAAACCAGGAATGGTATACGGTGGAATTGCTCAACAGACAAAAATTGTGGTAGCTTCGTATATTTAAATGATGAAGATGAAATTATCATGTCCTCAAAGGACCATAACCACGCGAGGCCTTACGATCCGTCTGATTTATATTCGCAGGGTATGTTTTCTTATTTAACTCCTTTACTTTGAAAGAGTACCCAAGCTGGTTACATAAAGCGCAACTATTTAATTCTGGATTGAATAGAAAACAATGTAATCAACATCTGAGGTCTATCTGTCTGTCTCGTTATAAATTCAATTTCAATCGTATTAATCTATTAGAATACCTTAAAAAAAATATTATATGTACTTATTTTTTCCCACAGATACTGCAGTTGTAGTAACCTCCAGAAAGGGCAAAGAAATGCTTCTTTTCCGAAGCTATACGTACAGAAAGCAGTACGACACAGGCTTAAGGTCGAGATGGGTTTGTTCTACACTGAAGAACTGTAAAGCATACGTTTTCACAGATTCCAACAAACTGATAACGTCAGTATGTGAAGAGCACCAACACAATCCCCCAAAATACTACCGAAATCACAATAATTTGCTAGGAGCTCTTAGAATATAGTCCTTAAAACTCTAATCTCACCGCCCACTGTCCGGCCGTTTTGAGACATTCTGTTGGGTGACGCAACTTAACTTTACTTTTTTCTTTTTTTTTTATTTATTTATTTATTAATGAATTATAACATTAAATTATAATTAATAATAATTCTTCGCAGTCTTAAGCCTGAATTGGCTTGTATGACCACTGCATATTTACAATAATTAAAGAAAACAAAAAAGCATACAAGAAAACAAATAATATTAACAAACATAAAAAAACAAAGAAATAAATTATAACATTAGAAATAAATACTGTAGCCCTCTAAGTAAAATAATGTACTAAGATTTTCCGTAATACCTGCCTCACTTAAAATTAAAACATCTATATTTCTTTTAGCCTTGGCGACAATAGCTTCTATATTCTACTTTTAATTTATACTTTCTACTTTTAATTTGGCTAATCTCCCAGGTAGCGTCGGCACCCGTTTATTTTGTTTTATATCTGCGATGTCTTTGTGTAATTTTTTCGCTACCGCACTTGATATTTCTTCCAAAATTTCGTTCTCTAGATAAGGTATTCCCATTATTTCGATATTTTTGTTTAATTCTTTTGTTCATATTCATTTAAACGTTGTTCTAAAGCACTAATTTATTTTCACTTAATTTATATAAAATAAAAAAATATGTGGTGAACAGAATGCTTAATATAAATAAAATTAATATTGTAGTCATATTTATTTCGACAAATGTATGATATATAATGGAAGAGCGGGGCCTCCTTACACAAGTACTAGTGTTTTACTAGTAACTTACTAGGTTGGTTTTATTACTTTACATATAGCTAAAGAAAATGTGAAATGGAAATAAATATGTTTTTATTTATTTTAAAAATGTTAACTTTCCTTTGTGCCTTATTATTTTCATCTCTTATCTTCACAGACTACTACAAGTTGTTTGACAAGGATTTCCAAAAATGTAGGTATAATAGTAATTAAACGGAATTAGTTTTATATAAAACTTTTTTTCTGTGCAAATCGAAGGCTAGTTAGTACGTGCTGTTTTTGTAGTAAATATATCTCTATGTTATAAATTTCTTTCTAATTAAAATATTTTATAGTATTCTTCATAAATATTTTCATATAATTATTTACATGTTTATGTATATTTTATTACTTTCAATTGACAAATCTCAAATTTAACTTAATTTTCTCTTTCTATCTCTCTTTAACAGCCATCCAGATGATATCCAAACGGGGAAGACCATTATTAATGTACAAGAATTACACATATTCGAAGTACCCTCATCCGTTGAAATATGGATGGCGATGGTACTGTTCCAAAGTGAAGAATTGCAAGGCGTATCTGATTACTGGCAACGATAATGAGATTTTAGCAGTCACCGGATATCATGTCCATGCACCAAAATTAGAGTTCAACCATCCTATTGATTATGCTAAAACTTGTATTAATAATATGTCTAAAAATTATTATATGTAAATAATTTTCTTTGATATATATTATAATAACTTCCGTTACTGACCGTGTGATAAAGATATAACAAACAACTACTGGGTTAGTTGAAACTTTGTGTGTTAGGGAGTTTAAGGGGAGGACTACGGGAGGATTTCTTGAAAAAAGAAACGGGATATTATATGTAACTAATATAGTGGGAAAAGAAATGAAAATATTATATTACATATTATTTTCTTCTTCGAGTAAGAGTTGAAACATTGTACAAAACTAGATAATTTTAATAAAAGAAACTTTAAACTTTACAACTTATTTGTGTTGATAAATGTTAATTATTTAACTAGTTTTTAATAAATTATCATATTTTTGTTTTGTTTTTTTTACCTTGACGCTGCATCCCACACAGAACAGAGATACCATTTTCGCCGAATACTAGAGGGATTAAATGTTGAGTGGCGAAACTTAACGCAGCGCTTTCGCTCCAAACCAAAGAGCGAAGAAATGAAAATATTAATTATTTCATTTTCTCAAGTGGGAAACAAATCCACGACATTTTAGGTGTTTACATTTCCCTGCGCGCCACGACTCGCCTCAACTGTTCTTTTTTCGAGTAATAGAAATATTGGAATATATAATAATTTTTAATTATAATCATATTACTTATTTCAAAGCCCATAACCAGGTTGATTCAATTAGAGTCACAACAACACGTAAAAATTTAACTATAACAGTTACTGCATTTAATGCGCGTACTTGTGCAAAAAAAGTAATTTACGTTTCATCAAAATCAGGTTAGGATTTTCAAAGTTATAACGTTGTGAAATTTCACGTCTTTTCAAAATGACGCGTGACCTAACGCGGTGACTACGCGAAGGAGAGCTTTTTATATGATATGATTACATAAAACATTGGAGTGACTCATTATATATGTCTGTTTCTATATATATATATATATATATATATATATATATATATAGAAACAAATGTTTGTTTGTTTGTTCGCTATAGACTCCGAAACGGCCGAGTCCATTTGTTAATTAATATCAAAACATAATACAATAATAATGTTTAAATTTGAACCAGTAGTTCCGGAGATTACAACGAAACTTACAATATGCTGGCCTAAACAAACTCTTCAGCTTCATATTATTAAGTATATTTAACAAATTTCAAATATTAATCCGAAACTAATAAAATATATTTGTGGCGCGTTTTACCCTCGTGGTCACATGTAAATAACATAAAGTTATACAGACCGCTTTGATGCATAAGACATGACACATGACACATATGACATGAGACATTCCTATTCTCCGAGGTCTCACTTACGACAAAACATATAAGCCAAAAAAAAATATTTCAATTCAATTTAAACCAGTAAACAGTTCCTGAGATTAGAACGTTCAAATAAAAAAACTAACTGTATAATAATAATATTAGTATAGATTATAAATTTTCATCATTATAACTACACCTGTAGTCTGACTTCAAACGAAAATATTTTCGTCCCAAACCCAAGTATGTAAAAGCTAAGTATGTTAAATTATCTCTAGGTTCGGTCGAGCCCAGTCCAAAGAACCTGTTTGACTTTACTACATCTTAATATAACTATATGGATACGAGTTTGTGGTTTCTTAGTATTATAGTATTGGCCTCTATAAAATTCATGCTTTTTAATTTAACACACATTTATTTTTTTACATTTCCTATTAGTTGCCATTTTGTATATTGAAAACTAACGGCTTCACAGTATTTGTGAACACGGCAGTTGTGGGTTCGATTGTCACTTGGTGATTTTTATAACTTTAATTTCTTCGGGCTGACACTATGACAAAACGCGATGTCCCACTACTCCACATGTAATGTCTCGAAAATGCTTGAAAAGTGGGAAACAGAGTATCTGAAGACTAGACCTGCGCTGCAATACACGTGGTACAGTCCGAAGCAAGTATATACAAACTCACAGACACGCGTTCTGAAACACAAATATTATAATATATTATACATAAACAGACACTTGGTATAAAATTACAAATAACGCTTAAAGAAACCTAATATCATTGTTTTATTATAGGATTTCATATGCTTCAAAAACAAAAGACAAGAAAGCGGTGTATAAATTGCTACAATAAATACAGGCTCACGTTACCCAGTACTGAGGCCGCTAAAAAAACAAAAAAAATTCTTACTTTTTGCATCAAATGTGAAAAATCTTTCTGTTTGCCCTGTTTTAATGAAAAACATTTTGTATAGATGTAATAATTACGATTCGTTATTATTCCCATCGCATCGATAGCTTAGATAAAAAAATAACATTTTTTTCTGTGCGTTATAGGGCAGAATAAATATTACATATGTTCCATATAAATCCAAAATTATATATCGCGCGTGAAGCTAGATTTAATTTTAACAATTATATAATGTTAAAAATGAAATTAAATTGAAGAAAAATTTGTAAGTAAGATTTTAATTTTAACAATTATATGTATAATATAATTATATAATATATATAATAAAAGCTGTATAATTATATACATGTAAGGTATTTTTAAAATTTATATTTCATGAGATCGAATATGCTTCACATTGAGGCAACTTCAAAATTGTTGCGTACGTCGGACGAACTGAATGAAAGTTTATCTATAATATTCATATTATAAGCTGTTGATTAGCAATTTAAAAATATATTTTATAATATGTAAAAAATATTTTATCTGTGATGTAAACTGCGAGCCGTTTAATGTAAATAAAAAAAATTAAATTTCTTACAATTTTTTCTTTCCCACATTATTAAGGACTTAGCCCATTGATTTATATATATTTCATTCAAGAAAAAGACCTCTTATATTAATATTCTTTCTTTATATTTTACTCGATGACATTTTCGAATGCCCCTAACCAAGGGCACACTACAATCCCCATATAAAATATTAATAATAAGAAAATCAAATATATTTTGGAACTTTTTCACATAGATTTTGCCGAAAATTATATATGTGGAGTACAATCTGCCCACTTTTGTGAATGCCTCCTGCGTGTACTATAATAACGATGTCGAGTGTTTGAACAGTAGCTTTAAAGCTATATCAATGAGGAGGATTTCAAAAAATCTGCGTCATGATCCTGTATAATAATATTTTATTTTACTGATTTTTTATGGCACTATAGCGAAAAAGCATGGCAGTGGCTCCTGATGGCGTAGGCTACATAAAGAGATTGTGTGATGATTACATAGGTATGGCCGTCGTGGCGCCATAGGTGCAGAGAGTAACGCGACCCCCGTCATCCCACTCGAAGAAATTAATTATAATTTTTTTATATTTCAATTTCTTCGATACAGCACCAATGCAAAAACCCGGTGTTGAAGTCCGCCATTCATCAGGTGCGTTTCCACTTACCTCCGGTTTTGCTTCGCTCTCTCCCTCTGGCTACCCTGCTACTGCATGAAGCTGATATTATTTGACTTACATAGGTTTGGGCAAAGACGTTTCCAGTTATGATGGTTTTATCTTTATTACTTAACGGAAAATTTTAGAACTATTGTGGAATACATGGCATTCGTGATTCGAATATATAAAACATTGTAAATCAAACTACAATAAAAGTTTTAAGTGGACCTTGAAAGTAAAAAAAATATATATTTCATTTATTATTTATCAATTTATTTTTGGCAACGCCGTATTACTTCAATAGATGATTTCAATTTTGTTTGCGCTATTATACTTATTTATTTATATAGTTATCGCGATTAATAATAATTGCGTTTTCCTTAATTTGAGTGTACTTTGATCCATTGAAGTTAGTTTTGTAAGATATTATTATTATTATTAATAGTGTACTGAAGTCAAAAATGACCTTTTATTATTTTCATTTGTAAATAATATAAATAATAAATGTTGTAAAAAGTTAATAATAACTTTGATCTAACATTATGTAGATCAACTGTCAATACAGCAGTTACATTGTATGAACAAATAAGGTTTTTAGTTAGTTGATGTATATATTTTTTTTGGTGAAGAGATGCTTGTTTTATTTTGTTAAAGTAATTATAGACTATATTGTAACACAAATAATATAAGGATTTTTTTTTCAAAGTACCAAAGAATTAAAATAGAATTTGTATGAGTAAAATATTTATTTACAAAAATAGTCTTGTACAGCATCTTAATAATTGAGCAGTCTTTATTATTATTAATAAAAAATAATAAAATCTATGCCTTATACAATACTTTAAAAAATAAATTTATGTATAAAAGACATAAAAGGTAATCTGTTTTAGTTTTTATAATTAATAAATACATATAGCATACAAAACTCACATTAGACTATCTAAAATACATAATTTTCTCAAACACATAGTTTCCTTGTAAATAAATATTTGAAATTAAATTTATACGATAGTATAAAAAATATTAAGACAGAGTGTAATTTTTAAAAGGAAATAATATTATTATAGTATTTAACTAAAAACAATTGTAATACCAACATAAACTCTTCCAGTTTTAAATGTATATAATATTTAGATAGATTTAGATACTTGATATTTATATTGTATTATAAAATAGTTTCAATGGTATACAATTTTTTTTGGGATCATGGATTTACAAAGGTAGGCTGAGAGAGCCTAGTGTTGCATCTCAAAAAGAATTACTCCCATCAGGGGATTGAACCCACAACCATTTTTACTTTCATAACACTGTTATCAATATTTCAGTACTATTTAATATAGTTTATTAGCATATTATTACAATTAGGAATTCAGTCTTATTATGTACAGTCAGTTCAGATATATAATGAAAATACAGGAGTCATATTAAATCAGTCTTTTTTAAATAAAGTGTAAATAGTAGTAGTTCAGTCATTTTACAGTGAAAAAAAATCACCAGGACATTTTCTTAAGCTGCTATAATCTTATTATGAAAAAAAAGATGCTAATTCAAGTAATATTGTGCAAAGAAAGTAAGTAAATCTTAAACATACACTTAATTTTACATGAAAGTAATAACCCAAAATCAGTCTGTTACTAAATTAATTTCTTATGTACTAAACAAAATATAAATAAAATGTTTATAAAATACCGAGGTACAATGAGGTAGAAAATTGAATTCAGTCTTAACTGGAGGTGTGTTGACATTAAAAAATAATTGCCAAGGTAAAATAAAATTTTCGTATTTAGAATATGGTTGCATAGGTACCCTGTGTATCAGGCAGATATAATAAAATTATACAATTTTAAAAGAACCATCATTTCTACGGTAAAATCCTGGTGGTGGATGATTATGTTTATTCCTTACCCGATTTACAACAGTCTTCAATTGATGAAAAACAGTAGTAACGTCCACATGGCAGCCCGTTTTGATCCTTGAAGTACAGTACCATTGCTTTTTACCATAAGCTAGTTTATTCTTAAGACGAAATGCATATCCATTATGCACCAAAAGCATACTGCCTTTTCTTGTCGGTATAAAATTTGCTTCTGAAAGAACATAACTTTATTAATAAATGTGTCCCAATATACTATTAAAATGAATTATTTGTTTTGGCTTAGGACATAAATAAAAGATATTGATTTGTAAAATTACGCAACTTTATTGAACATAAAATTAACAGTTTTTCAATATTTTTTTTCTTACACAAAAATTTTAAAAATATTTTGCACAGCACATAAATATTTATTATAGCGTTTTAACCTAATCATCATTTGTAATATGCGTATTCAATAACTTTAATTGGCATGGCATAATTTAATAGTTTCACGTGTCACACATACACTTCCAAAAATTACATTAATAATATTTATATTAAATTCACTTTAAATATGTTAATACACATTTGTTTTATTTTAAAAAATTACAACGCCACAATAAAAACACACACACGCGAGTTTTATGACGCAACTAACTTTAGTGTTGCCATTACTGTTAATTACAAAATAAAAATAATATTTTACAAAACAGTAAAAAATTAATTACTATTATTGTTATTATATTCACTTATAGATTTACTTCCGTAGAATTATTCTTCATTGTCTTTTTCCATAATTAAATAATAAAAAAAGGATAAAAGTGTATATTCTATTTTTTGTTTGTACAAATGAATCGCAACAGTGTCGTATTGTAATTTGTAATTGACAAATATGTCAAACATGTGCCCCAATGGTTTTAAGTTGTTAATTTTAATATATTTAGATTCGTAATTGTATGTTAAATTTTATTTTTTAAATGATTAATTGGTTTTTATGCTTTTAATATTGTTTTTGTAACATCAGAAATACAATAAATAGAATATCAAATATTATAAAGTGAATTTTATATCGTCGAAAGTGTTTTTAATCGTAAATCATTAAATTTTTAAAAATATGTCGTCTCTCAGTGTTGTGAAAGTTTTTTTTTTATGAAAGTGATATGCTTCGTTTTTTAAAATTGTTTGTTTTTATTCATAACACTTATAAATAAAATTACTTGTTAGGCCTATTTTGAAAGTGTTATACAATCATATAAATTATGTGTTAAATATAATTATTTACTATTTATGCTTTCATGTATCATTATTAATTTGATATTAATAAATATATTTAATCATTATTAGTTTAATTTATCATTATTTACCTTCCATACATTCATAATTCTTTACTAATTAAAGACTACAATTACTCTTTAACTAAAATATACATTTTTCTTTTACAGGGATTTTTATAAATACAAGAGGAAATTCTAAATTATTTATTTATCAAAATCATACATTCAGATTTATGTATAAAAAGGCATATGGGAGTCAACTGTGGTATTGCTGGTACTTCTTCAGTAGATGTTGTCCTGCAAAACTAAGGATAAATAATGCAGGTAAAGTGACGGAGACAATTGGTGGTCATAATCATGATCCTCCTACATGCTGGATGACACCAGATGGAAAATCTTATAATCTGCCTCCATTACCAGAAAAAAGTACTCAGAAGGATTAATAAGTTGACCATAGATGCTTAAAAGAAATAAAATGGAATAAATATTCCTAGTTTACTGTAGATATAATAAAAAATAAAGTATTTTAAAATGTAGTTTTAATTTATAGTATATGAACAAATTATTTACAGAGATTGTTATAATATACATTTTATTTTTATATTGTATTAAAGAATTATATGTATGAGTAAATGCGAGCTTGGTTATTGTCATTGCCATCTTATTTAAGTTAAATGTTCATAGCAAAGTGGCCTTACTGATCATTTAAATCATGATATTGTGAGAATCTTAAAGAAAATGACGGGTAATTGCCAAATGTGTATCATTTATATGAAATTTTAATATATTACAAAAAAACTATTAAAAATATTTCAGTAAAGATAAAAATTTGATTATAGTGTGAATGAAACAGGAAACTACCAAAAATTTACCAAGTTGCAAACATTTGAATTTCAATGCATCTTAATGTAAAGCTTAGCAGTATACAAAAGTATACTAAAAATGTTGGTTAAAAGCCCACAATATTTCAAGTTTTTATACATTTCCTGAAATATTTGTCTTATCTCAGTGTATAATTCTATAAATAAGTAAATTTGAGTGACTATTTTTATTAAAGCTTCATCTATTGTTAACATTTAGTTAGGTTTAATATAATTATATTTTCATTGATACTGCCAGTCTTATATTTCTACAAATACTGTTTAATATATTATACAATCCAAAGTATTTTGTTGACCCAAAGTTTAAACTAATATATACAAAATGTGTAGTCTTTAGTTTTCTTTTAATTAAATTTATTACTATGTTATATTATATACTATGAAGTAGAATAGTTAAGTCTGCATCCAAAGGTGGCTTAACCTTGAGAATTGTTTTTTAATATGCACATATTATATATAAATATTGAATAATACTTGTTCTCCATTATGGGATATGCCACTTCAAGTGATACATTAAACAATATTTTTTTAAAATTATCTATCTTTTCTATATATTATTTCAAGATTTCTGTGCTTAAAATACTTTGGAAACACAAATAAATATTTTAGTAAACATAAATTAAACTTAAATTGAAGAATGTTCAAAATAAAAAAAAAATGTAATGAACAATAAATATATTTGTTTCATTGTGCTTTTCAAAAAGCTATTCTCTAAGTTTGACATAATAAAGAATACAATCGTTTGAATAATAATACGATAATACAACAAAATTACGGACCCCTACAAGCAATATAGGACCTTATAGTAAGGGCATAAAATAATTTTTAAAGAAACTGTATTAACAATTTAGTTTATTAATTCTAAATATGGTTGGCCAAGTCCAGACATCAGTTGATTAATGCTAGAGTGCTGGCAATTGATATTTTATTTTTGTTTATTAAGTTCAAGTTCGATAAAACAAGCTTGGCTTTTTGATTTGCTTGGTTTTTTTGATTAAATTTTCCTGCTGACTAATTTTGTTGAACGATCAATTTCGTTTCATTTATTTGTTGTGATATATGGTATCCTTGGTAAAAAAAATACATATAAAGTAAAAAGAAAGCCCGAAAATATTTATTGGAATTGTAAATATTACAGAAATATAGAGAATATCTCATATAAAGTACTAACCATTGAACTAAATTGTGACACTGCAACTAAGAATTCCTAAATTATAAAATATATATAACACGCTTCTGCGTCAGTCGTGCCGCAGAGACAAGCGTGTGTTGGTAAACGCGACAGGTTGTGGGTTCGATTTGAACTCGAGGAAATGAAATATGTAATAATATCATTTCTTTATTATATATTTCATTTTATCATTGAGTTCCGCCACTCAACACTTCTAGTTATCTTTTAAACATTATATTAATTACAAGATAACTTGACATATTCATCACACGTACCGTTGCAACGTAATATAATAATGACCTAATCAGAACTGATAATCCTGCTAAATACGCTTCAAGACAATACAAATTTTACAATGTTCAGTTACGGAAACTCATAGATATCTATGAAAAGTACAGAAGCAAAGTTAAAATATAGGAGAAATATCGTGCCGCGGCACACTGGCACGCCTCGTCACGGTCGTAGTGTCGATTCTCTTTCGAGACGATTAATTATTTTTATTTTCTTGATCTGGCGACAAGACAAAGCACGGCGTCGACTGCAGTACTTACTGACAATATTGATATTTTATATCAATTTATTAGAAACCGCTTTTAATAGCCTATCTTAAAAAAAAATGTCCTCGGAAATATTTTTAATTGCCTAAAATCTTCCACTATTTCACACTTTAAATAACGTCATTATATGAGGATATTCAAATGTTTTAAGTAAAAGCATTGAGTAATCGGGTCTAAAGGAATTTGCAAGCGTTGGGTGATCTGACACATCCACATGACAGCGATCACCTTACCTTACCGCGACACTTCTCTATTTTCTAAGAATCTATTTTTATAGATACTTTATTTTGTTTTTAATAATATATAAATAATATTAGATTCTTTTTTTAATTTAATATATTTATCCCCACTACAGTTACGGTGTCATCAGAGATAACGATATTTAGAAGTAGGTTCCTAGTGAGCCACTATGGTTGGTTTTGTCACTTCTGCCAGTTGATGGAACTTCAAGTTATAAAGCTGTGGGTTTGGTTGAACGCGCTTATCTCAGAATCTACTATCGACTAAAGACGTTCACGCTCAAGTTATTTATGTGCTGGCGAAGTCATTTAAAGAGCTATAATTTAATAAACTCATCATATTGCTAACAGTGTAGTGTAAGATATATTGAAGATGAATTATAAATTCCAATGTTATGCTATAACTGACTCATCGCTAGATTACACCAAAAATTCAAGACCGACAGCTTACGATCTACGATTAAATGAATCGTTTTAAAACGAGCTCAGAACTCTAACTCGCGCCCCAAAAGCCAATCCATATAATTTCATATAATATGTAAAATATACTCCCAAATTAATAAATAAATGAAGTCTTAGGCTCAAGCTTAGCTTTAAATGAATAGTTCTTACATAATTCAATGAAATGCATATTACGTAATCAATTAAATACATATTTTGAAATAGTAATGTAATGTGTAAGTAATGCCATTCGGAGTCGTTTGGGAATAGCGCCCGGACCATCACATAAAAGTTTAGTTCAAATTAGATATCGCGCCCCCAATGTTAAACCAATATACGTATTATTAATTAACTTTACTTGTAAAATTATTTCATGACGTCACGAATACCACGTCATTATAAAGGTAATTACGTGTAGAATTAAAACACGTGTGAAGTAATACTTGATTACGTAGAGGCTATAAAACCATAATTTGTTATCAGCAACAATGTATATCCGTAACTTAGACAAGGCCGTCTATCAATCTTATCTGATATACCTACTTAAATGCATAACGTCATGATATTGCAAATAAACATAGATAGTTTGCCAGTAAAGGTTTATGTATATTACATTAAATAATTTCGTATTCATATATATAAATATTATTTGAAATAACTCATTACTACGATATATAAATATCGTAGTAATGAGTTTTTTCAAAAAGAGTTTTATTATTTATCATATGGTTGTGGGCCGGAGTATCTAGTTATATATATATATATAACCAGATAATATAGATTTTATATGCAGCTTCGCGCCTTGGCCTCCGTCCGTCAATGGAAATAACTAGGAATATTGTATGACACCATGACCCATTCTAAGTATTCAAGGTAAGTAATCGCAATTACAGTGAGTTACATAGAAAAAAATTAACTTTATCGTTTGCCTCGATAATTGTAACCTACAACTACTGATTCAAAAAAGAATTTTTCAATTACCCATACCTAAAGAAATTAATCAAGATACGCCTACGCCTAGCGACATCTATTGTTGTGTTTCGTACTAAACATATATGAATGTATTTAAAAGTAATTATGAACTATGATTTTTTAATTTAGATACTAGAATACTATTTAATTACTAAAAAACTTTAAACTTAATTTTAATGTGTAAAAATACATTTAAAAACTCAATAACAAAATTTTTTCTTCTATTACTGATTCAATTTAAAATAATATTATAAAAGTATTGAATATACTGCTTTAAGAGTAGTGAAAAAGTATAATTTATAATTTGAGGAATTTTAGGAAATCGTATTATTTTACCAAATTCCCAGTTCACTAATTATATGATTTAAATAAAATTCTTTACACACAATTACATATGTATCATCATGCTTAACGTACAATGGAACGTTATACATGAACGATATTGTAATATAACATATATTTATGGATGCTTCGTAATCATTTTAAACAGAATAGACAACTTTATGAACAATATTTATTTAAAAATATATATTTTTCTTAATGTCTACATATTTTTTTACTTCATAATTTCACACTTACCTGTCGAGCTCGCATCAAAATTCAAAACATAATGTCACATAGTTCTGACATTGACAGGATTCGTGCGATTTTAACTACTCAGTATTTTCCCTCTTTCTTAAATTTATAAGACCTTTAAAGTTTTAAATCATTATTTGTTATGAGAAAAAGCTAAATCCTATATTCAGAAAGTGTAATTCAAATTGTGAAAATGTTTGTTATTTAGGTTATTTCAAATAAAAACATTGCGTAAATAAATGTGTTTTGAATCGTGAAACGAAAGTAGGACTATGTATTACTGAATAAAATTAATTAATTATATGATAAAATTTCAGGTGATGATTTAGTTCAATGTGTACCAACGAAAAAAGGCCACCATATTTTATACAAGGGTTACACTTATGTGTTTAAGAGTAGGCTACAGTGTGGTGCAGAACAATGGTGCTGTTCCTATCGTCAGAAGACTGGATGTATATCAGTTATAAACATGCAAACGTATGGCGTTGAAGTTGTGAGAGATTTTCATAACCATAAAAAACCTATGTTCTCAGATTAAATTGACATATTGTATTGTTTTGCTTTCATATAAACAGTAGTGATATGGAATTTTCCAAAGATCTAGTAATTATTTTGTAAATTTGTTAAACATTAAGTTTTTAAACTTTTTTATGTTACATTAATATTTTTTGAATAACCCAAGTACACTTAGTAACCAACTTGTGATTCTGTTTAAGAACTTTATGTATCTTTTTACTTTGTAAACCTGTAGTACAAAATGTTGATGTTAATTTATTTATTTAGTTATATAAATACAACATTTGGATATGGAAATAAGTTTTTTTAAATACCTTTTAGATTTTTTAATTTATTTTTAAATACATATGTACATTTCATCAAATTAGGACAACATTTTTTGGTGATGACAAAACTCCTTACTTTAAATAGGAATTGTATTTTGTATGAATGAAATATGTAATGAAAGTTCAAGAACCTTCCACATTTTCCACATTAAACTTGCAATAAAAATATTTTATATAGCATGATGTATCATATATTATATACAGTACTAGAAATATTTTAATTTATTAACAATTGATCTGGATTAAATGTTTATAAAGGAAAAGCTTTTTTATTTTTAGCGCACCAAAAACTTACCAGTAGTATAATAATAATAAGTATTATTCATAAATACATTGATGTTGAGCAAATTCTGTATACAGTAATATTTTCAGATGACGCAGTGCCAGATTGGTTACTGATATACTATGTAAAAGTGGATGATAAACAATACAAATGTAACATTTGCGAAGATATTGTCACATCAGGTGAAAAGTCAAAAGATTTGTTAAATCATATAATAAAGTTACACAAGGAAGTATATGATTTACACAAAGATAATCCTGAGTCAAATGTCGGTTTTCAAATTGAATATCTACAATTTAGTATGTTGAAAGATGATAAATCTCAACCTGTTGTATTAGAGGAAGTTTGTGAAACAACTACACATGATATAGTGAAAGCTGATGAAAAAGACCACAAGGAGAGTGTGGATATGCAGTATGTACTGGTGCCTCGAAAAAAAAAAATTAAAGAAAAGTAAGATTTTTTATTTCCTTGTATTATTTTTATACTGGCTATTTATTGTACAAACTCTTGCCACACCATTACAACTGAGTGTAAATGTAAATGTGATGGTTTCGGGTTTGATTCTCACTCAGGGGATGAATGGGCAGAAAGCAATATATAGAGTATGTTTAAACCAGGTTTTCTCTGCTTTCATTACAATGAGCAGGTTAAAACGTAAAAATGAAAAAATATTAACATATATTTGTGAAATCTAATAACTTAATAAACATATATAAAATTAATTATTTTCTTACAGAATTTAGTCGCAAACGCAGTTGGGTTTGGAAATATTTTGAAAGTTTGACCAGCATCATATATAGATGCAATCTCTGCAATGTTGTGCTTTCTATAAAAGGCTTTAATTCTAATAATATGAACAGACATGTTCGATCGAGACACCCTAGTGTGTATAAAGCAGAAGTTATGAAAAAAGATATGAGTGAACTAGAACAAGAGATTACTTGGAAAATTGAGGAAGAAAGTGATAAAGATATGGATGAAACTAGTAGTAAGTATATGTATCAACAAAATTTATAATGTGTCACATATTTTCCTTTAATATTTTTATAAAGTATAGTAAGCCAGCTTTTTTGACCAAAGTTGTCTCTTCTTGGAAACCTTTAGATAGTGAAGTTGTATAAAGTTAGGCGCCGCATTGTGTAGAATATTTACATAATTATATAACACATTAAATATAATAATCAAGTACATAAAATATGAAGATACATATTATGAAAATGTATCTGCAGTGTAGTGTGGGGAACAAAGTGTCTTAACACCAGGTTCCCTCTGTCTGATTTTTTTTATAAAAAAAAAATCAGCGTATTCTAGAGAGATTCGGGTTCGATCCCCACTCGAGGAAGTGAAATATATATTAACGTTTATATTTCCATCTCTTTCCTCGGCTTCGATTCGGTGTCGAGGCAAAGTGCGGCGTTGACTTCTGTCACTCAACACGCAACGTCCCCAGAATTCGGCACAAAGTGGGTAATAGAGTGTCTTGGCACTAGGTTCCCTAACCAGCCTAGTCATAGCCAGTCATCAGTAAATGCGATGATTTTAAATAAATCAAAATTCCCACAGGTATAAATTATTTTCATTTTCTCGTTCTGGTTCTAAAATCGAAAGTGCGGCATTGTTTTACCACTCTGGGAACACGAGATGTCTTATATCAGTATCAAATAAAACATATAAATAAATATAATATAACATTTTGTTCACAGATAAAATAAAACAGCGTCGTAGTTGGATCTGGTCTTATTTCAAGAGGATATCCAGCACTTTAGCTCAATGCATATTGTGTAACAGAAACATATGTCATGGCGGCAATTCAACTGGCAACATGAACAGGCATCTTAAGATGATACATAATAAAATAGCTGGTAAGTATAATTTATGTTTAATGAGATAAACGATGAATCATTAGAGGTTCCCGTTACAGCTTTCGGTAACCTCTAATGATTATTGTAAATGATGGGTCGTTAAGCCTACTTTTAACTTTAAATAAAGTGTATACGTGAAATTAAGAAAAGATTGTTTACAAAAAATAGGATACGAAACTAAGTTATTATTATATTTCATATAAGCGAATAGAGAAATATATTCAAATAATATATTTTTCAAATAACCGTTTTAAGAATTTTATGAATTTGTAACAAAAAAGTTTTACATGAAGTAAAGTACCGATTATAAATCTATTGTTTTATATTCTATACTTATATTACAAATTCGAAGTTAATATCAGTTACCACTGGAAAATGTGGAAGTGTGTGACTTTAAATGCGACTGGTTGTGGGTACTAACTGGGATTTATTTGATTTGTGGTGATTTGATTTGACCAGAATGTGGTGGATAATGGGGTACAGAGTATCTTAACATTACCCTCTACCTACTCTTTGCTACTTTGACATTTTTATTTGCTAGTAATGAAACAATATTTTTATTTTGGATAGTCCATTTAGCGAAGAATACTATAATATAACTTAAAGTTAACTGTTTTTATGTCAGCCACTACCTGCGGTCAAAGTTACTTAGATTATGACATTTGTCATATATACCCCATAGTTGTTTTCGTTGGAGCAAGCGGGCGAAGCCGTAGGCTCGTTAATGCGATAATAAAATCAAAATTTCGCGCAATTTATGGACATAAATTTTCAGATGACCACAACTGGGTGTGGAAAGTCTTCGAGACGGCCGAAGATGATTTCTTCTCGTGTAAAATATGCCAACACAAATGTATGAAATTTGACGACGTCGATAGAAGTATTATATGTATTTTAGAACATCTTAAAAATGAACATGGTGTCGTCTCGGGAGATCAAATTATTACAGGGACGGAATTAGATATCGATACTACAGATTAAAATGTATTATAATTATTTTTGTTTTTATAATTTTAGACTTGTGTAGATCATACATGTTTGGTGTGGTTAAGTAAATTTAACTCTTTATGCACGATTTTTATATGTATAATAAATAAACTAAGCTGGTACTCTTTTATGTTAAATATAAAATAAAGGATCGTCGATCAAAAATCGTTAGTTATGTTTTCTAGAGCTTAATAATTGTAATGTATCTATGTATTAGAGATTGTGAAAATAGTTTATGATGGATACAAATTACAATTGTTGTAACTACCATTGAAATAAAGAAATAAACAAAATACAGATTTAGTTTATATTTGTACAAAACTGTTATTGCTATTTGTAATATTGTTATATAAAAATATATTGCGTCGTTGCGGTAGAATATAATAAACTTCAATTTGATATATAATTCATTGGTGAAAAACATTCACCCTTCTCTGCGGGATATTCTAAAGAGAGAGAGAGAGAGAGAGAGAGAGAAAATAAAAATGCTCTAAAGACTAATAGGTCAATGAAATTAATTTGTTTTTAGATCATTCTAAGATGGGGGTTGGTAAGCGAAGCCCAAGTATTTTTATAAAAATATTTTTAATTCAACACGAATACTTTTATTTCTTTATATTTTAAAATATTTTAATGATAAATAAATATACCGGTGAAATAACAATTGTGTTATTAATTGTGCAAAAAAATCCTTTAGTCAATAAATGTACATTTATTTTAGTCTACTTACAACCATAAACTAAAATGATCATATACTAGTGTCATAAATAAACATTTAAAGGTATATTTACAGTTGTACAGTTTGTGACAGTTTGGTATATACAAAGTAACAATAAAATATATATAGTAATTATTATTTCTCTTCCAGAAGTACGTCGCCAACGCAGTTGGATTTGGAAATATTTTGAAAGTGCAACCAGCACCACATATAGATGCAATCTTTGCACTGCAATCATTTCTATTAAAAGCTCGAAAACAAACAATATGAACAGACATGTTCGGTTGAGACACCCGAGCGTGTATAAAGTAGAAATAATGAAAAAAAATATGAATAAACAAGAAAAAGAGTGGGAAAACGAGGAAGAAAATAAAGATATGACTGAACTAGAAAAACAACTTTCTGGGGAAGATAATGATAAAGATATCGATCAAACTAAAAGTAAGTAAACCTATGATAGATTAATAATAATAATAAACCAGCAGGGCAGCTTGTGGCGAGCTGTTGGGGAGTGGCGACCCCACGGACCTGAGTCCTCCGGAGAGGAATTGAAACCCGCTCACGAGCTCCTCGTGATGGTGAAACCGGTGCACACCTCTCTACACCCTTTGCCGACCACTCCGATGTTGCCCATCTGGTGGGAGGCAAGTCACCGTCCGCCAACTATTCAATTTGAGACTATTTTAAAGGCGGACGTCCGTTAGTCTCATTCAATAGTCCAGTAGTCATTCCATCCAAATATCGTTTCATAGTCCTACTTTAGATTTCCATACTTTTCATAGTTCCTACGCATTAACCAGTGACTATCTTTTAACTTTATATAACATAACTTTACATCAAGTTCTCTCTGGTTACACTGCTATCTGCGGTAAACCTAAGATGAAAAAATTACAACATATGAATTGTGTACTCTAATAATTTAAATTTTATATTAACATTTAAAAGATCATATGTGACACTATTATTATTTTTGTGGGTATTGTAATGATATTTTTGTTATTGCAGTTGGTCAAGTTAATTTAATAATTTTAAAAATAACATAAGTTACAAAAATATATAAAAATATTATATATTTATTTTACAAAATTAGGTGGTAAACGCAGTTGGATTTGGAAATATTTTGAAAGTGTTACTAATACGCTGTATAGATGCAGTCTTTGCATCGAAATGCTTGCTATAAGAAGCATGAATACATACAATTTGAACAGACATCTTAGGTTCAAACACTCTAGCGTGTATAAAGAAGAAATAACAAAAAAAGATATGAATAAATTCGGAAAAGAGGGGGAAAATGAGGAAGAAAATGATAAACATATAGATGAAACGAGTGGTAAGGTCCTATCTATAATAGGATAATAGTAACAATAATAAATATACCTTATTGCATATAAGCAAGACATGTAATGTATTTACATATTTTAAATTCATAGTTATTTACACGCTTAAAAATAATTAAAAATTACAATAAGGCGGCCCTTTTGCTAACAGCGATCTGAAGTCAATCAGTTAGAGCGAGGCGATTCGGGTTCAAATCCCACTACGTGTAATTTTTCATACATTTTCCAATTAAGCATCTTTTTTCCTAAGTCTTATTTCCTAAGTCTTATTTCCTATGAAATGAATAATACTTTAAAAATGTTAAAAAAGTAAAAAAAAAGTATATTTCTTAGTATTATAGTCTAAAGTTAGTCTTGGACCCTCAGAATATTCATTCGTTTATATTGTATTTAAATCATATGACGTCAAATAATAAACAACTGAATAAGCAATTATAAAATTGAATTTTGTTCACACAGATAAAATGAAAAAGCGATCTAGTTGGGTCTGGTCTTACTTTAAGCGATTATCCACTAATGTAGCTCGATGCAGATTTTGCAGGAAAAACATACACAGCTGCAATTCCACTGGCAACTTGAGTAGACATCTGAAGATCGTACACAATAAAATTGGAATAAATACGGTAGTTGGTAAGTAAAATTTCTAATTCATTATTATTAAATATTGGAAGACAATCTAAATATTAAGTTATAGACTTTCTTAGAAAATACCTAAAGGTTATTTCTGTAGACCGAAGTTTAGTTAAGGGAAATTATAAATATATACATTAAATATTTGGAAGTGAAATATTTACATTTTTTCGCACTGGTGTCGAGGCGCGGCGTTAAGTTCTGTCACTCCGCAGAACGTTCGAAACGGAGTGTCTTAACACGAGGTTCTCTCTGCTTACCCTGTTCTTTGCGGGAGACTGGGCGAAGTTGAATAGATTTCATTTGATTTTAAACATGGGAAGTAGTTATTTTAGATGCGGGTACAACCCCAATAACTTGATCAAAATAAATGTCACTTCAAAGGTCATAATTATGAAAAAAATCCTACTGTCTGTATGTATTCAATCTGCTTTTACTCATCATTTCACAGACAGACATGTAGAATAAAGTTTGACTTTGAAATACATGAAATTTTTCTTTAAAAAAAACACAAAGCAGTCTGCGCATTTCATCCTCTAATTTCACAGTCAACTTGAATGGGAAAATTATTTTGAAAGCTCTGCTTGCAGCAGTGATTTAAAAGGCAACCATGTGTTATAGTATTGAGAAAAGAATAAACTTTAACTTGATATATAATTCACTTGAAAAACACCGCTTACTCCGCTGTGTGCGATATACATGAGCGTGAGGCCAAAAATATAATTTTATACAATAATTGTTTTATGAAATTATATTGTTTTTGATCATTGACAGACGGTGGTAAGCGAAGCCTCTTAGTTTTTTTACAAAATTAGTTTTAATTTCTATATGAATAGATTTATTTCTTTATTATTTTAAAATATTTCCGTGATAATTAAATATACCGATGAAATAACAATTGTGTTATTTATTCACTGTGCGAAAAATATTCTTCAGCAAATAACTTAGCAATTATTACAGTATGTCAAGTTAATAATAATATAAGTTACAAAAAGACATAAAAATAATTATTTATTTTCCAGAAGTAGGTCGAAAACGCAGTTGGATTTGGAAATATTTTGAAACTGTGACTAGCACCACATATAGATGCAATCTTTGTCACAAAATGCTTACTATAAGATACTTGAATACACACAATATGAACAGACATGTTCGGTTGAACCACTCGAGCGTGTATAAAGCAGAAATAATGAAAAATTATATTGAACTAGACGAAGAGTGGAAAAATGAGGAAGAAAATAAAGATATAAGTGAACTAGAACAAGAGCTCTCTAGGGAAAATAAGGAAGAAAATGATAAACATATGGATGAAACGTGTAGTAAGTATCTAATAATAGTTTATTAATTACAATAATAAATGTACCTTATTGCATATAAGCAAGACATATAATATATTTACATATTTTAAATTAATATTTATTTAATTTGTTACACGCTTAAAAATAATGAAAAATTACAATAAAACGGCCCTTTTGCTAACAGCATTCTGTAGTCGGTCAATTGAAGTGAGGTGATTCTAGTTCAAATCCCGCTATGTTAAAATTTTTATACGTTTTCTTACCTCAGTCAGTGGAAACATGTCGTCTTTATATATATGTGTATATATATAAACGACATGCTAATTGTGTTCATAGATAAAATGAAACAGCGATCAAGTTGGGTCTGGTCTTATTTTAAGCGATTGTCAAGAAATGTGGCTCAGTGCCACTTATGTAGCAGAAACTTACACAGCTGCAACTCAACTGGCAACTTGAGTAGACATCTGAAGATTGTACACAATAAGATTGATGGTAAGTATAATATTTCTTTTATTAAAAAGGAAAAATGTAAGGCAACCTAAATATCAATGACTGGACTCTCTTAGAAACTACACACACATAAAGGATAACTCTATATACCTAAGTTGAGCTAAAATTTCAGCCGTGTGGTCCCGGCTTAGAATAGGATCACCCTGGCACTGTCGGTGTCGTAAGAGGCGACAAAAGTACGTGTGGTAGAGTCATGTCGCCAGTAATGGCAACACGCATGGGCAGACTGAACCGGATTAATACCACCCCTGGCATTTAAAACCGGCGTGAAGTAGTGGCTCTTGTCACCGCGTTTCGCATTAGGTAATGCCCGGCGCCCAACATCCTCCACATTAAAGGCCGGCAACGCACCTGTAGCTTCTCTGTTGTTGCATGGGGTCGTGGGCGGCGGTGATCACTTACCATCAGGTGACCCGAACGCTCGTTAGCCTTTTCCTCTCCCATTAAAAAAAATGTGAATTAAAAAAATATATACGTAAAATATTGAGGGTAGTTATTATTCATTTATTTTTTACTTATTATCGACCACATCATCAATATGAGTGTCACATCAAACACTTACTTTGAAAGAAATTCCGATTATAACACTTTGGATTGATGACCAGGTGTCGGCGAATATCACTTTTTGGCGTGGATATAGGTTTTATGAATTTTATAGATGTAATTTACATATAAGTACAGGTGGGTAAATGCTTCTGAGCGGTAGTGTAAGTAAATACAGAATATAATTTTGTTCACAGATACAATGAAAAAGCAAAATGGAAAAGATAAGGAAGTTTGTAAGTACTATTTTTATTTTATTAATATTGAAAAATGAACGGCAACCTATATATTCAGTATTGAATTTTCTGTAAAAAGATAACTCTATAGACCTAAGATTAACTAAAGGAAATTAAGTTTTTCTCTCACTTTTGTTATAAAAAGGTCGAATGCCAAGTAAAGAAGAGATTATAAATCTATATTAATCTCGGAAAATACTGATTCGAAGTGATTTTTCTCTTTGTGTTGCCTATTCCATTTAGGGACCCACACAACAGCTAGTGCGATTAAACAAAATTTCGCGCATTTATTGACGTACATTTTCAGATGACCACAACTGGGTGTGGAATGTCTTCGAGACGGACGAAGACGATTTCTACTCGTGTAAAATATGTGATTACAAAATTATGAAATTCGAGGATATCAATATAAGTGTCACATGTATTTTAAAACATCTCAAAGATGAACACGGTGTCCTGTCGGGAGATCAAATTATTGTTGAGACAGAACTAGATATCGGTTGTGTAGATTAAAATGTATTATACTTTTATATATAGTGATGAATTGTTGTGATGAAAATGTATGCCATACGAATGTAAACTTATTTTAGATGTGTATAGATCATACTATTGTGTGGCTAAATAAGTTTAAACTTTTGTGCACCTACCTGTCACCTGATGGTAAGTGATCACCGCCGCCCACGACCCCGTGCAGCGCCAGAGGAGCTACAGGTGCGTTGTCGCGCTTTTTGTAGGTACGTTGATGAAGGTAGACGTAATTGTGTGTGGCAGTGTTTCTAGGTTATTAGTTATAATTAATGTTATACGTAGAGTGATGACACTCCCTATGAACACTGCTATGAGTAATACTTAGAGAAGATGGATATTGTTTGTTACATAGAGATTCACTCACTTTATAAATTTAGTAACACTCGTGTAGTAAATAAAAAATAGTATTTTTGGTATAAATATTATTTGAGAAGCGAGTTTGTACTGCATATTGAGTTTGAAATAAAAAAAAATTATAAAGTTTGACTAGTTTTATTCTTAAAAACATCAATTACATAGATTACAATTTGGCAATATCCTCGATCACTGTTCAATATTCTACCGGTAACTTACACTATACACAACCACAAGGAGACGTTTGAAGTTTTAGAGGTAGAAAGGTTTCTTTAATTTAGTTATACTTATATGTATCGCATGGTTAAATATAACCAAAATAACAGTTAAATTCCGGTTGTTGATAACCCGAATTATTTACACTGTTAGTTCAGTTATTTTAAAATGCAATATTTATTTCATACATTTCATTAAAAATTATTTTTATATGTAAATGTGTTACATACAGGTAATAATGATAAATCATAAAAATAAATTCTGTGTCCTGATGTATCTATCTTATCTATCTATCTTTAAAAGAAGTGGCGTTTTTCTGATCTTACAGCGATGCAGACAACTAATTTATAAATGAGTCACACCAACGTTTTTTTTTGTTTTCAGCATATCTAAAAAACAGACAACTCGAGAAAAAACAACACTTTATTTTTTTCTATTTTTAAAAATAACAGATATTAAACATTAAAGTGCGGCATCCGCGACGGAGCGCGAGACGTCACGTCGCGTACGTCACTCTGTTGGTGTGACTCATTACAAAACTCCGTCAACATCTCTTCAAGCTTATCAGAAGCACGCGCTGGTTTATAAGTGGTCGAACAATTTTTGCAGAACCGCGATTTTTGCGACTGACGACAGGGCAAATGTTAAAAAAATATATAATATAAGCGAAAAAAAATAGGTATAATTATATAATTTACAGCCAAACAAAAACCCGTTCACACGTCCGCATAAGTAGAGAAATATATGTATATAGAAATAATAAAATATTGCACATAATTTGAATTTTTTTTTGTGTAAGTGTAAACGGTTTCACAAGATAATATTATGTTATATACATAATATGTATCTATTTTTTTTAATGAAATATATGATATAACAGTATTTTATATCACTACGTACAATACTGTCACAACTTATTACAATATTTTTGAATTTTACATAGCTTATCGTGTCCGGAACCTAATGATCTTACAATTTGGGTTCCCTACACAATTTTTATACAATATTACTTAATTTTTAAAACCGAATTTTTATCTCCTTAACTATTATGTATATAAACAAAAAATATATAACAAAAAATCATTAAGAGATTTTCGATACGGTTTATATTGCGTTATATATATATTTTTGGCATCGTTCTACATTCAGCGATTTCATAGGGTAAGTAAGTACTCTTAATTAAAACAATAATAGTTAGAAAATCGACAAAAAAAGCAAATATTTGAAATGTGTCTTTTATCAATGACTTTTTTTTGTCAATTGACTTTACTAGACTCTCCATAAAACGCTTAGATTCTTCATTGCGTATTTAATACCACTTTAAGTATTATTAACATGAATGTTTTCCACAGCGAAACTGATAACCATGGTAAATGGAAGGCAAATGGTACTTTTAGACGGTTATACGTACTATAAGAAAAACAAATGCGGCCCATACTATAGATGGGCGTGTACAGCGTCCGCATCTTGTAAGGGAAATCTCAAGATTGATGACAATTTTATTATAAAGACTGGCGATCCAACACATTCTCATCCCAGGAAAAAACTATTGAAAACTAGTTCGGGGAGGTACATTAAGTTTTGAGGTAATTAAGTGTGGACTCATATTTTATTTTTTCAATAAGCGGTTACAAATAAATGTATTATTAAAAAAAATACTATTAGTTGTTTAAGTTTTGTAAATATTAGACATAAAAAATGTATAATTAGTAAGATTTGGAAATTTAAGGAGTTTATAACACATTTTGCCGTTTCTATTATAGTCGCTAACTTTCAATATTAATGAGATTGTGGACAAAATTTGGTTTTAGAAGGCACTAATAATTTGGAAACAGAAATTTTAAAAAATACAATATTAGGACACGGAAAATAATAATTTAAAAAAAAACACCTAAAATTTCAGGTTTTTTCATAAAAGTGAAGAACAACAAGCAACGCTTTTACTATCGCGGCTACATGTACTACAGCAAAAACAGAAGCTCACGATGGAACTGTACCGCCTACCCCAGATGTAAAGCCTTTATTGTATTCGCCGAGAACTCTGCCCAAAATTATTTCGAACATTGTCATAAATCTGGAATATTGATGAAATGCACTGATGGGACATACAAATTGGAACGTGGATAGATATATTTGCATAATGCTTTTTTCTTCTTTAAATGTTCTTTAATAAATAACTTAGTTGATATTAGTTTAGTTTTATTAATCTTTTAGTTTTATATTTCAAAGTGACAATTTCTTTTCTTTAATAAACTGTAACCAGATAATTTTAAATATATTATATATAATATGGGAATCAATTGTTTAATAACCCATCCTTAGCAGTCGGGAAGAAGATTTTGTTATTAAAATGTTTTAATATATTTTGTTTCTATTATAATTCTCATCCCCTTTTATAATAATTCTGTAGTTCATCCCCTTTTATCAGCCGATATGTAGTCAGGATAGATTCAGTACGTAAATGTACTTACAGATATATCTTATATGGATTTCCCTCCCTTTGCCTCATTTGGTGAGGATCGATTCACATCAAGTTTCTATATCACAAATTCAACAAAAAATTATATCTAAAATTTTACTTTTGGATTAGAAATTAGAAAGACGACAAACTATATATATTTTTTTGCATAAAAAATATACTTGATTGTTAATTGAATCGAAACTTATACGTGGGTACGTGGGTTCGACTCTCGTCACCACGAAAGCGACAATATAATATAACAATATACACGTAATATCTAGTTTTAGTTCAATATATTAATTTTGCTATTCTACAAGAAAACCTTTACCAAGTCCTATTTACCTATTAAACATATTATAAATAGTGATTTTAAAAATAAACATTTAATTGATAATACGTTTCCTTATCTATGTTTACTTTAAAAACTATTAAAATGTATCGCTTGCGATCAAGCCCACCCTGTATTTGATCCTAAATGACTGTATATACGTTTTTTACTGTTTAATATTTTTATAAAATGAGAGAATATATCTAATTGGTTTCTAAAATCATATAAATATATATGTATATTATTTTCTTCATATCTTATTACCGACCAAAATGACTAGTGTTCTATTTAATTTTGTCTTTAATGTACAAAATTCTTTACTGCTGTATATAATAATTAATTAAGTTAAATGGAAATATACACATATAATCACATTAACTGGGATTTAAAATTTTTTTTTGATGTTGAAATCGGATTTGGCAATACAAAATTAATTTTAATATAAGTATTGTTGTTAGTGTAAATTATGTGTATAAAAAAATATAGAATAATCTTGAAAAATCGATGTCTTAAGCTAACAAAATTAATAGAGCACTTTATTTTAAATATACACTCTATATATTATATTAGTAATATTTAATCCTAAATTGTATAGTGATATAATAATAAATAGGTACATAAAGCCATGTCATGGTTTGATCTAAGTATTTTGTGAATTGTTAAACAACACACGAAATAACTGTCCCTGTCTCAACATTGTCGAACGTGAAAACCACCAGTGAATCTTAGCGGTGATCTGAAAATCAACAGTGACTTAATAATTCTGTACACTCGGTAATACTGTTCATATATAATATAAATATTAACAATAATTTCATACTTTAAGATCCGACAACGTTCATGGGGACATAAAATAAAATATATTGATTTAAGCTATGTAGGAGCCTAATATGTTAAATATATGTATATAAACATTTCATAGAAAAAGTTAAATATTATATATCATTCGACCGCCGCAAATTAATGACAGCGCAATATATCTTGAAGTACCACAAAGTCAAAGTCAATACAAGATACAAGTGTATCGGATCTGTACTAGTAAAATATATTTGTAGTTTTAAAATTATTATATTTTTTTAGCCGCATCGTTCATTTCGTTGATCGTGATTTGAATCTGAAATTGCATTTTTTTTTAAATATTCCGATAAAATAAAATTAGGCTCCTGGTATACTTTCATATTAAATCACAAAGGTAGTACTTTAGCTAGGTGGTTTGGGTCCACAATTATGTGCGCTCTGTATATACACTATACGTCCTCTGAAGGTGTGCAAAGCGGCCTTACACCAGGGTCCTCTGGAGCATCGCCATCTTATTTTACCGTTTCTTGCGCATCCGTTGAACCTGAACCTGTAACCACCGACGTTGATGCCCATCTTGCCTTGCTTACTTAGGCAGTAGGATGCAAAACAATCGATGCCGGTGCCGATCAAGCCAACTGAAATGAAAACTAAATTTTACTATCAAATAATTATTTTTAATTATATTAACTTATTTATATTATAATACATAGAAATATATAAGCTAAGTCTCATATTATATTAATATACTTATGTATGTAACACACAACTATTGAATCTAAATTTTAATAAAACAAGATTATATACAATTGAATATCTTTAATTTTTATATATACATATGTACATATTTCTATAGCATAATACAATTATTTCCACACAATTTTAAAATATAATAAAATATAGTTAATTATAATGGCATTTAACAGTGAAAATGTATTTATTTGTATTTTCAGTTCGTTTCGGGCTGTCCAACCGAGGACATCTAGTGGTGCACGTGGGGGAGCATACGTTTATAAAGCACGAATGCTACAAACGCAAGATCAGATGGACGTGCAACAAACGCATAAAACTTAGATGCAAGGCAAGCATCACCACGGCTAATGGCGTTATTGTGAGATCTTTTATGGAGCACAACCATTAACTTTGTGCCAGGATGTTAAAAAAAAATTATTATTTTATAGTTTTTTTTTTTTGAAAATCGGGAATTATTTGAAAATGATTATGCTTATTTTTAAAATTTGTCTATTAGTAAACAATGTGAACTAAACACGTGCTTTGCAAAATAATTTAAGCTTATATGTAAATTTTTTTTTGACACGATCAAAAGCCAACAATTCAATAGATTTTTAAAATATGTATATATTAATAATCTTTGGTCAATTACATTCATTGGATTTACGTTCGTAAACTAATAACTTTATACAAATACAAAGTATATATATAATATAATTGAAGAAATATATATATATATATATATATTTGCTCAATTATTTGTTATTGATAAATTTTAACACGTTTTCTAGAATAAATATATGATTTCCCACCGTTACTGAATCTATCTAAATAGTATTATGATTGTGCGGTAAATCATGTTGACATATTTTAAATGAATGGCGTAATTTTACAAATGAAAATTTAAAAAAAAAAAAAATTTCTATATGTTATTCTTTAGTAAATTCAGGTTTTTAGATATTTGTTATTATTTTAAAAAAATAAAATTAATTTGAATCTTTATATAATTTATATCTTAAGAGTGGAAAATTGAGAAACGTGTCACTAGAATCAAAATGTCTTTAAAAGCTCGATAAATTTATTACATTATTAATGACTGTCTTTTTAGTTTTAACGTTTAATCATACATTTGCATTAATTTAATTTTACAATTATTTGTACCGTATTTGTATATAAATACGTAATATCGACCAATATTATAATGGAAAGAAATCATTCCTTATATTAATTAGTGCCTTGTAGAGGTAATGAGTGCCTTTTGTGTAAATTTAAAGGTCTGTATAACCATTGTATTATAAAGTCATCGATAAATTTATACATATATTTCCATCCTTTACTTATTATAACAAATAAAAAAAAAGACAACATAACATGTAATAATATAATTAATTTAAATAAATTACCAGAAATCCAGCACATATATCTATAAGAAATATATTTTCGTGAGGAATCGTTTATAATACAATTTGTTTCACTCAACTCGTGTTTTATTTATATAGATCCCTGTTTACAAATCATATTAAGGACATTGGATACATTTCCCGATGCAAAGCATTCAGAATTCAAGGCGGTCGTTTTACGCCTATAATAATACATATATAATATAGTAAATGATTTATTGAATTAAATATTTTCTTAAAAATTGAAACTGAAATTTATTATTTACTTATGATTACACAGGCTAACTTATATATTATATAACAAAGCGGTTAACGTCTATATGTTTCTAACTTAATATATATGGAAAGAGACTACGTAATCGCAATAAGTTATATGTATCACTCAATGACAATATTTCACTCTAGTTTCCTTCCAATAAGGGCCGTTGGCTTCAAGCTATTCCCTCGACTGACTTTAATTTTTCGAATGGACTTTATTGCTGTCTTTGGACTGGTCTTGACAGCGACACCGGACGGGTCCCCCCGTCCACGGCGGTCGTTGCGGCGGTTCCACTACTTTTATATTCACCTACATCTACCCTCTTCATATATATATAATATTAATTTTATGTATATATAAATAGAGTTAAAATATATCAGCACAGCCTGAGACTATCCTATATAACGTTCAATTGTCATCATTGTTTTTAAAAAAACTACAATATAATGTAATTGTTTTTTTTTTTTAAAATGTGATTCTTAATATAAATAAATAAATAAATATGTTTTTATATTAAATAAATTAAATTTTTTTTATGTCCAATCATTCATGCATGTGTGGTACAAACTCTCCTCTGATTCAACTATCGCACCGTCCACTGTTCTAGCAATGGCTCTGCATTTTTTCGACTTTCTGTACTTACAATACCATAACTGGCATCTTTTTTGCCTGTACGCGTTGTGGGGTCTGAATAGGAATCCACAATACATTAGTTTTGGGTAACCGTCACTTGGAATAATTTTCATTGCTGAAACAAAAAAAAATATTTTTAGATTTAGACAAAAAAAGTTTTCAAATTAGCAGCACGTTCTATACATTTTCACGTATTAAAATATTTTAAGGTGTATTATTTGCTAACGTTACCAAGCCTTCCTTTTATATCATAATTAATTAAAATTTGCACAATCATCGACCACTATAAAAAAAGTTATAGCTAGTCGAAAAGTAACTAACAAAACATGATATTTAACTATTTTAAATACAATATATTTTTTTTTGCATAAACAATAATAATCAATATATATATATATATATATATATATATATATATATATATATATGCGTGTATGTGTGTGTGTGTGTGTGTATATTTTTATGTCTCACCTTATTTCGTATATTTTTCACTTTCTAAATTACACACAATCTAAAGTCACAAAAGTATACCATTTGTACCATTTTAAACTCTGTAGATTTATTTTAATATACTCATTTATTCGCCAATACTTCCTTTATGTTTACATTACGGAGATTCACAATATATAATTAAAATATCAAAAATATGTATATTTGACTTGCACATATACTCAATGATTATGGATATTATTCAGTTTCAAAATGCTTTGATCGAACGTTAGAACGATCGCTCTGCAACGATAGAATGCTCTACAGCATCGCCACCGTATATGACCAACACTGTTCTCATAATGTTTCATGAATCTATATTCGCCAATTCGAAGGACCTTCTTGCCATTCTCCATAACAAAATGCGCTCCATAACCTGTAATTGATGCTTATGTTTTATAATTGCCCGATACATCACAATTATTGTACAAAGTGTAGAAAAAAAGAAAATTAGTTTAATATGAAAACAAATGTCACCAGTCTGTTGGCTGGTTTCCCACAAAGCGTAGGTTCTCAGTTTATATTTATTACTTTTAAAAACAAGTCGTAGATGGTGTTAGAGTGGGGTTGACTCACAAATTATCGAAATCTGCATTGGTGTATTTAATATGGGCAAAGGCAACTTTGCAGTGAATTAAAATATTATTCCAAAGATTTTTTGTTATATAACACAGAATTAATACAACCTAACAGAAACATTAGTACGTTTTCTATTACATATTTTTATTTTTTAGCTGTACAATATATCCACCTAACAGGGTAGGCAAAGGTAACCTGGGAGTAGACACTTCCGTTCCCTTGGCGGAACTGATCGCCCCGCTTTGCGTTATTACCAGAGCGAGTCAATTAAAATATTAAATATTCCTGAGTGGGAATCGAGTCCACAAGTATCGTGTTTACAGTTGCACCCTTGTAGCACTGCGTCACGATGTCCTCAATATTGTAAAGACAATAAAATAACTATAGCTCTGTTAAAAGAATCAATTTTATTGTTTTCTAAATTAAACAAGTCCTATATGAATTAAGTGATATACACACAAATATTATAATATACACTCACGTACCATAAAAATGCAACATAAAAAAATCTTAATAATTTCTCTCTTTAGTTTCTCATGTATTTAAGTACTGTTAAAAGAAAAAAATTACGATGTAAAGTTATGAACGCATAAAAAACTGTCATAATAGCTTAAAACAAATTGATCTGATTAAAAAAAATCGACAAAAATCGACAATAGTGCTTTACTCACATGATTGTTTACCGAACACTTGTATATAATATAAATATATTTAAATTTACTTTTTATAGATATTGAATGCAAAGCGTTGTAAATAACAGTAAAAAATTGATGTTTCTTTTTCTTTCAAAAGGCAAATATCTCACTGGTTACAATAATATACTTACCGTCTCTAAAACACTAAAGTAAGCTTCATCATACTACTAGCGTATGATATTTTTGATGATATTTTTTCAAAGAAATCATATATTTAGTTACAAGTGAATACTCTAGGGCATTAGAATATATATTAGATAGCCAGCAAAGAAACGTAGTACCTAATTCTAGTTGGCGTTTTATTTCAATTTTAGCATTTTTAAACTGGTTTTTCTAAACAACATAAAAGAATGAGGTAGAAATATTATAATTATGGGTTTTTTATAGTGCAAAGTGTTAATGTTGTCAATTTGTTATATATTTGCTATAATTGAGTATATCGGTATTTATTGCTATACTAGCGCCTAGTTTCCTAAATTTCAATAAAATATATCTAAAAATACTAATTTTGCTCTGGTTTATTACTACTAGCAGTTTCATTGTCAATAGGAACGTTAGAGTCGACTGTATTAGCTTTTATTTCATAAGAAAGCTCTTCTTGAACCGTTTGTTTCAATTTTTCTGCATCATTCTCAGCGCTATTACCAACGTCGGTCACATTAATATAACAATTTTCACTACTACTGTCATGGTTGGATTTTTCATCTGATTTATTGAGAATTTCTAAAGATCTTCCATCATCAGATATTGTCGTTGCATTTTGTTGTCCAGTTACTGTATACGTAGTTTGTATTTCGCACAAGTTCTTCAATGGATCTTCCACCTCCGAGAATTTGACGTCAACTGTAGTTTCTAAAGCATTTTTAAAGCAACTATCAAAAGTAAATGATTCTGCAAATGAGTTAAGATTTGCTTGGTTCGATTTTTCCATTTCCATTTCTTCCCCATCGGACAATATCTCTATTGGGGCTTCGTCCCTAACTACTTCAATAACATCATCATCTGATCCATTATCTATTATCGTTTCAGACGTTTCGTTGCTTATAAAATTGTTAATATGTTGAACTGTAATAGAAAACACAATTAAAATAACCGTTATAACTTATTAAGGCTTATATTATATATAAAAAAGTAATACTGGCTCTAAAACATGTTAACAATGATAGAATTGAAAGATGATTATTTTTTTTCTGTAATTTAATAATTTATATTTACACAATATATACTTTTATTACATAAGTTAAATAATTTGTATAATAATATATTTCTATTATTATACAAATGAGGTTTTAATGATTATCATCTATTAAATATTAATAATCTATAGAGATCATATCATCAGTGAAGAGGACTCGATAAGAATAATACAGATTATTATAGCCAATATCGACATAATAATAATATTTATCGTTAATTTATAACATTTAAAAATGTCTCCTTTAAACTTCTACTTAGATTCTCTCAAGAGACGAAAGGAGAGAGTGTGACATGTAATTACCACAACAGCAATTCTAGTGACGTTCTGAAACACCATATAATTCCCACATCCATATAAAATACGTAGATACACTCAATTAATTTATCTTATAATACATTCAGCTATTATAATACATGTCCAGCAAAAACTTATTATTTGAATTCCCACTGTATCCGTTACTTGTATTGTTAAATAAACTCATCGTTTGTTGTATCTTGTGGCGCACGTATGACCGATGTCTCTTCATTTTGTGTTCTTCCCATTTCTTAGGGTCGTTTCTGATACGGCTGTAGCGAATCTGCTCTGCTATGCGTTTTTTGAGCAACCTTTCGTCTTTTGTTTGTTTCCTATGTAATCTCCTCAACTCTGCAACAAATGTTTTTTTTTTTATTAAAAATGGTAGGATAGATATGCGAAAAAAATATATTTATTCATATAACCGGTTAACCTCGTATCATAACTTACTTTAAAAATAATCATAGTATAAATAATGTTCTAAAATTATTTTGTTAATACTGGTCGGCGTGGCTGGTGAAGACGTTCTAAGCTGACTTTTTCAAGTAAAATAAAAGGCTTTACTTTACAATCCTTTAATTCAGATAAAATGTAAAATAAGGTTTTTTTATCTTATCAATATCATCTTTCACTGTACAATTAAACAAATTAAGTTAAAAATTAGAAAATTTAAAAAAAATTGCTTTGTTTTTTATAAAACAAATAAATGACGGCATTAAAATAAAGATTGTTCATAAAAAATATTTATTTAAGACGTCATCAATTAAAAACTTTATTTCAATTAATAATCCAAAGTAATCAATTAACAATACAATTCACCATTTTAATATAATCCATAAAAAAACCTGCACACACCGTCTGTGATATGAATTTAGTAACAATATAGCTTTTATTGACACATCCATATTAAATACGTAGATATACTTAATTATCTTGTTACATAAAGAAATAATTAAAAGAAACAAGTCTAGTTTGTAAAATGAATTAGTATTTACAATAGTTCTATATGTCGGAGCAATCAGTCGGCATTCCCATATAGCGGTATAATAGCGGTCGGCAATTGGAATGGTTTTTTTTTAAACTATTTGTAATTATAATTAAATCGCGGTGTTTTAATTTGCGATAGTTCGTTGCGGTGAGTTTCGCCACTAAACACGCAATGGCAAATGGCAGAATTCCGCAGAAAATGGGGAACGGAAGTGTCTTATTGAGATCGGAGTGTCTTAAGAGTAGGTTCCCTGATTCTCTATGTGCCGGATATAGCGTAAAGCTAAAAAAAGGTCGTGTTGGACTAACACTACTCCTACTACTACACTACTTACTAACTAACAAAAGTGAATGCAATTAATCATTTACCTATTATTTATTTACCTAACTATTTTCGTTACTGCCGTTATTTACAATAAAACCCGATATGTCATACAATTCATACCAAGCTTTTAACTCCGACATAAATTAAAGTAGTAAAACCATCTATATTTTTATTATATAACTTAAATAAATTTTACATTTTTAAACATAAATTCTTGTAAAAAAAAGACATTTAAAAATATAAAAAAATAAAAACACTCTTCCCAAGGTGGGACAAGGGTCCAAGCCATCGGTGGCTAGGGTTCCAGAGAGAGGAACCTCCTCACAATACGTGCCGTCTCCAGTAAAACTGCCTTCTGTATCCGGTTCTTGTTCCAATAGCTAAGCGACAATCTCTTTAGACGTTGGTCGAGGCTTTTCGCTATTAAACCGTTAACTGAAATGACTATCGGCACAATGATAGTCGCATTTACATCCCACATGGCGGTAATCTCATTTATAGATAATAGATCTTACCACACTCGCCCGCACTCCATGCATGCTCGCACATTTATCGTCACCAAATTCCATCTTTATATCACTAAAGTAGTAAATATTATTAATCTTCTAATCTTAATACGGAATGGACATTTTTTTTATTTAAAAAATATAAATTAATATTGTTTTTAGTCAATGCGTTAGTAATGTAAGTTATTCAAAATTAATGATTATTGTTGTTGTTGTTTATCTTTGGTGTTCCGAGCGTGCCAGTTCAGCACTAATCATTTCGCGAGTATCACGTTGAATGGAGAACACACAAGGGGTAAATGAAGGGTAAAAAAAAGTATGGAAAAAAATAAGATAATATTACACAAAATGGGAATGCATGTTATATATATATATAATTTAACCTTATTTATATTCATTAATGATTGACTTGCTATAAGATATCGTCATTCAGTGACAGGATACTAAAGTACGAAAAATTCCAAAATAATTTACAATTAAAGCCTTAAAGGTCTTCGTTAAATGTTTCAAAAGATCAACTTTCAGGATTGATTTAACATTATAATATACATCAATATACTATATATATATCATCTGTATTAAAATTTTGAAATTTTTATTTGTTATTTCTTAATTCAACAAATTATTAAATCGATATATTGAAGCACCAACATTTACGTATACATACGAGTATTTATATAATATTTATCAATGGTCTCAATATTCTTTCTCTTCTTCTTCCTGGCATTAATCTCTCCTTTTGGCAGGGTCTGCCTTCTTGCTCAACCAACAGACACTGGCAGCAAGACACTTGCATCCGACATAGTTCTCCGGTCGGCACGTAAAGTGGCCAAACAACACCAGGCGACGCACTTGGAACTTATCCGCTACGTCACGGATTTCAAGACTATCTCGAATGAATGTGTTACGTATGCGGTCATACCGCTTTACGCCACACATCCACCTCAGAATCTTCATTTCCGTGACGTAAAGCTCCTGAGAGTGTCGAGATAGTGCTGGCCAGCATTCGCTGCCGTGTAAAAAAACCAGTCGAATGATGCTCTTTTATATCAGCCCTTGAATTTCCTCCTCCGTTATTTGGCCCAGGCAGCGCTTATCCGGCCTTGGACATTGTGATCGATGCTTCCACACTCGTATAACGGTTCCAAGGTACCTGTACCTCTCCGACTTAACGGCTGGCCATAAGGATTGTGCTCGAGTCCGGGCTCCCACAGGCCGTATACTCGGTCTTCGACACATTTAGCTTAAGACCGCCGTTCTCAAGCGTACCCTCCCAGAGGTTCACTTTACGCTCCAGCATCTGTCGGTGAGTCTCGTTAATGAGTGCTATTTCATCAGCATACATCATCATGAATTCCTACTGTAATCTGAAAGGGTTTAGTAATCCTAACCATAGAAGCGGAATCGTGGTACATGTCTCTGATAATCTCAATATAGGCCTCAGAGATCCCTTTGGATCGCAATGCCCACCAGATACACTGACAAGGCACACAGACAAAGGCCTTCTGCAGATCTAAAAAGGCCAATAAAATCAAAGTTCTGAGGACAGAAAAGTCCGATCCTGGCTGAAATTCATATCGAGACTCAAGAGACAGTACACTTTAGGCGGAACTTGAGGTCGATCATGCGCTCGAAGACCTTCAATGATATGATTCATAAGCTTAATGCTTTTGTAAATAAGGGTAATAAAGCTACGGCGCCACTGTTGTGCCATCTTTTCTGTGTTCAAGATATGGTTAAAAAGGTCAGCAGGTATACAACAAGAGAGCTCAACGATTTTCATGCTTCGATCGGAATGTCATCAGTTGCCACCGCTTTCAATATAAAATGACATATTGTTATAATCGACAATGAAAATTAAAATATTAAATAGAATTTACTAAATTACACGTGATGGACCAAGATGATGATGATAACTTGAAGTTCACAAAATAAATTATATAAATGTAAAGATATAACTATATATATAATTATATCTATATATCGCTGATTTAGTGCAACAATTACATAATTGCATTTTTTAAATAGTTAATTGTGTCAGTGTCATACGGAATGACTATTTACCAACATTGACTGTATTTTTTTATTCAATATATATATAAAAAAAAATGCATTTACGTGATTGTTGCACCGAATCAGCGATGTGTGGCATACATGTGCTCTAATCGTGGCTATGTTGCCCAATAGGGAAGATCCTTCCATTTATTATTTTAACAGTACTTTTACATGAATATATTAGTCTTTTTGTACATCTCCAGTAACTTCTGCCATGTCGTCCATACTCGCGGTGGTAGCGGTATCCTTGCAATATAAGAACCTGGCCGCCCTTCGGTGTCATAAATATCTGTGCTGATAAAATATTTCCTATTATTTAATGTTGTTTTTTTTTCTAATCTTTACTTTATTAATTAAGATTTCATAAAAAAAAAGGATAAATGAGAGATTTGTTTTATATTAATATTACAGTGGTATATTTACATGTATAAAGCTCAAGAATTAACAATACATTAACAATTTTTATATTAAATGAATACATCAAAACACAAAGTTTTAGTATATACAATTATACATACAAATTATTTTAACAATCTTTCCACTCCAGGTCCTGCACTTCTGTGGCTATCTTTTTTAAAACAGATCGAAGATGGCAACTTCGTTCGCATGATTGCTTCTTTGAATTCAAAAAAATAATATAATAGTTCATAAATATGGTATAATTTTTGAATATTTCCTAATATTTTGATTAAGTAAAAATAAAAAAAAAATTAAAGAACATTTTTGTTTTTTCAACTTCACACTGCTCACAGTAGGGTAGGCAGAGGGAACCTCGGTGTTAAGACACTTTGTTCCCCACTTTCCGCCAAATTCTGGAGGTATTGCGTGTTGAGTGGTAAAACTCAACGCCGCGCTTTGTCTCGCCACCAGAGCGAAGAAAAATGGAAATATAAACGTAAAGAAATATTTCCTTCCTTAAGTGGGAATTGAACCCACAACCGTCGCGTTTACGGGCGGCACCCTTGTGCCACTGCGCCACAACGGCCTCAATTATTTAACTTAATTTATTAAAAAAAAAAGGACATTTATGTACATACATGTAAACCCTCCAGCCTCATTCCGTTTCGTATTTTATTTTCGTTATTTACTTACTCAGTCATCCATTGGCATAAGTTTAGTTTTGAACTACTAATTATTGGACATTTAGTGTACGTCAATAGCCTAAATGAAAAAGCCGCATCGGCCTAAATTCGTTAGAGAAAGCGTTCGCCGGATGGTTATGATCATTGTTCAGTGATACAATTTCATCTGCCACAGTGTGAACTTTGGCGGTGCAATCTGCATTGGATGCACATTTCCATATTTTCTTTGTATGATTTAAACAGTAACTCCTACAAATGAACGAATAACCGTTGATGACTAGTTGTCGTCTCCCTCTGCTGGATGTTCTGAAAAACGCTGTAAAAAACAAAATTATGTATTAAAGTAGGTACGCGTTGATTCAATTAAATCTCAATAAAATGTAATTTTTTTTTATTTCACCTAAACGATGCCTAATGAATTAGTGCGGAAGTGCTCTCTCATAAATGAAGTAAAAATAAATAAATAATAGTCACAGCCTTTATTTTTAATTTTCAAATTTATAAACATATTAACGAGACTTAGTATTAAGTATAATATTATTGTTAGTAAATAATATTTGATGCACATGTTACATCATATTACCCACGAGGGCGTTTTACAACCTATGTTTCGTTTCGAGCAGTACCATATAACCTTCCCCATTGCACATAACCCATTGTTTTTTATAAGAGTTGTATTTAATTTTTTTCTACTCGGCAATAAGCAAACTGTCTAATATATTTTAAAAAAATAACGTATATTGTTCATAAAAAAGTGTTTTTATAAGCCGTGTTAGTTACTATATATGTCTAGCTTTATAAGTTGAATTTGACCATATTATATAAGTATGAAGTTTAAAAAATACCTTTGGTTTTGATGATGATGCAGCTATTATAATACATATAATATCAAAATCAGTATTGTGAGTAATCCAAGATGTGCCACAAAATAGATGGATTTACTTTTCAAGAACCTACCCACCTTCCTACACGGATATGAAATAGGGGCCAAGGGTGTGACTATACATGAAAAATAGAAAAAAAAACAATTGAAACGGTTTAAAATTATTTTTAATAGCCTATAAGCTTTTTATAATAATATCAAAATTAGACGTCACTTTGTGAGTCATTGTCTACTAATAAAACAAATACAAAAAAATATATTTGCATTACCTATTATTCTCGAACGGAATTCCACAAAAGAAAACTAGCTTCTTATTGTAAGCAATTAAATCATTTTCGATATATTTTTTGTCTCTAATTTTCACCAATAGAATTGACTGCAATCAGCTATCCAATAAATTTAGTGTACCAGTTAGGTTTCCACGAAATAGAGTAACCCTCCTTTATCCTCCACTTCGGTAAACAGTGTTTGGATCAAACTCAGCTGTTCCAAGACCATGCAAATTGGTTAACGAGTACAGTGACATATCTCTTTTACTTGTTTTGTGCCTACGCGTGTGAGTTATTTAAACTGTGTTTGTTATGTATCTTTTTTTATATGTATTGATGAAGACAAATGTTGATGGATCAATAAATAAAAGTAAACTCTTTATTGGAACTAATATGTTTTAACTTACACTTTCACTAAATTAATAACTTTTATGAATCGAAATAAGAAATATGAATAATGTTATTTACTAAATCATATCATCGGCTTACGAGTGTGCGCATGCTGAGAATGTATTAAACAAATTATCAGGAGAGACGATATTCTGAGATATAAAGAGAAAATATTTTTGTATTTGTTTACGCAATTTAACAAATATGTGTATATACTGTATAATATCTAATGAAAACAGTATAACTATATATATTTATATTTAAAAAATAAAACTATAATAAACTTCAGTTCACTTGATGCCAGCCTTACCCAGTATTTCCTTCAATTAAATTTGAATAATTATTAGAATTTCACCCATTTACCATTTTTGGTTTGGTGATATTTTGGCTTTGGATGATTATGTTCTATCCACCCAGAAGTGTATTCTTCTCCTATACTCTCTACATAGGCTTTACACCCTCCGTATCTATTCGAGCAGTACCACGCCACTCGACCTGTCAAGTTGACACGCTGTTTCTTGTATGTGTAGCCATTGTACATCAAGAGAGGGTGAGTTCCTCTTAATGAAGGCATCAAGTATACTGAAAATGAGGAAAAATTATTAATATATATATAGAGACAACTATTAATATTGGTGTCAAAGACTCACACACACTACATTACATATTTTTTTTATTCTTCACATAAATTAATTAAAAAAAAAACGTTACTTTTTGTGTTTTACTTTATATACCATTTCTTTTCCTTTATATTACTCATTTGCCACAATCATTTTAAATTTAGATATACAAACTATTTAAATGTCTGAAACTATTTAAATGTGTGAAATGAATGAATATTTATAAATAATATTTATAAAGAAAATTTATAAATAAAAATTATATTTTTTTATAATCGTAGGAACTTGAATAAGTTCTCGCTGTTTTTTTAAATTAATTAATTTAAAATATAATGCTTACAATTACATTACTCAAAGTATTGTCCGTTATTAGAGACCACTTTCTCCCATCTCTCTGGTAGCAATTGTATCCCCCGTCGGAAAAACGACTCATCTTTCGAGGCAATCCAGGAATCAAGCCATTTGTTTACAAACACATTTAATAATAATATAATTTTAATACAAATCAGAAATATAATAACATTCATTTATTTTTTTATAACATATTAACAAATAATATACATATTTTAAAACATTTTAGTACATTCGTTGATTATTATATATATATGTACAAATCGATCTGAGAGTGTGGTTGTTAAATATAACGATAAATTAATTAAGGTAAATTTCAAAAACGTTTTATGTTACATTAAAAAAAGAACATTTAATTCATCTCTATTTTGTACATTTTTATAATTATATGATTTTTTACACATATTTTAAAATTCAAAATTTATGGAAAGTATTTTTAATATTATTATTAAATTAATTATTATTTCTCTTTTAATTTTATTGTTAATCTATAAACTTTTAGCATTAATAAGTGTTTGCTTACTCTTAGTAGCGTTTTCAATAATTCTTAAGACATAAATGCATGTACAGGTGTTTATTTAGAACTCAGGACCTTCTGAAGATTGATCGCTGATATGTCCTATATATAATCAATACAGTAAAAAAGTCATTTCATGTGTTTTCCCGCACAGCAGGGTAAACAGGACGGAACTCAGTGTTAAAACACTCCGTTCCCCGCTTTCTGTCCAATTTTTGTGTCTATCATATTGAGGAACTGAAAACAAATTTAGTCATTCTGGATCGGAATGATTCTGACGCTGCCCCAGCAATACTGCTATGCCGGCCGGTTTTTTTTACCAATTGCTGTTTCAACAGAAAAAAAACACAGTTACAACGTAAAGATATCAATATGTTGTAGCTCGTATCCTCAGAAACAAGAAACTTATCTATTCAAAAAAAATGATTTTTTTATAGAATAGACTTTCTAAAGAATGTTTATAGTTATGTTAGAAGAATGGAGATAAACAATCCTTAATGTTATTTACTATTAATTCTATAAAAAAATGGCATCAACTGCAACTTTGTCTTTGTCTTGCCAAGACTTTTAAACGAAGAATGGAATTTCCAGAAATTCTCTCTTAATGCTTATCTCCCCTACAGTTCCTTATGCTGACATGCCAAATTTCAACTTCAACTAAGCCCAGTAGATTCTTCTGTACCTGGTTCGTCACAGTAACACAATTTTTTCTCTATATATCTTAATTTTTACAATTTTAATCCTTTTTGTTATAGCCTAAAATACCATTGCATAAATCTGCAGGATCTGTTTTTATTTAATTAAACTTATATAATAATGAAACATACATAAATTTATGGTAATTTGTTTTTGGTGAATCAAAAAATTGCGGCTAACAAACGTTGCGGCAGTTATTTTACAGCCAACCATGTGTCTATAGTAATAAAAAAAAGCGGCAGACTGAGCGATGGCAACCAATTTTTTTGCAATACCTTATGCGATTTTCTTTCAAATGATTAAAAAAAAATCATACAATGGGGTCTTGGGCCATTATCTTCACACTGTACTCCCGTAGATAGCAGTGTAGGCAAAGTGAACGAGGCGAGGAAGCGAAAATATGAAATATATGCGAGGAAAATAATCTTATTGAATACATATTATGCAATATGAGAAAACAAAAACAATCATCACAAACCAGAAAAAAGAAGAAAAAAAGAGTTATATGTACACACACGCAAAAAAAAAACCAATTAATTCAGGAAATGAAAACCAATGTTAGTTTTTGTCTTCGTCAGCATATGATCCAGGCGTGGGTGATGGCAGTGCTCGTCAAAGACACACTGTATCTTATCTATTTGGTCCGGGTCGGACTTTATGAAGGCCTTGCACCCGGTCCTGGTTCGCCTCGAACAATGCCACAGTACGCTAGCAGCTGACAACACTTTGTATGTGTAGGTATAATTTTTGTACATCAACAGTGGATGTTTACCCTTGCCCGACGGCACGAGGACCGCTGAAATTAATAGATTGTTAGTAAAAAATTACTGAGCTAATTTATATATATATATATATATACATATATATATATATATATATATATATATATATATATATATATATATATATATTGTAACCATTAATGTAATATAAATCTACATTATACACTTTTTAGGCCACATAAAAAAACGTAGGGCAGAATGAACCTTGGCAAAAGCAAAGTCACTATGTCTTCCAATTTTCCAGACAGACAAACAACAAAAATTTATATAAAATATTTCAATTATAACAATAAACAATAAAATCTTTAGTTCATTCAAACAGTTATTCTGTATATCATTACGACGAGCAGAGAAAATTGATACCTGTGTCGAAATAACCACGAATTCAATGTTTTACTTGTTTTATTTCAAGGTATTTTGAAATTGGCCAAAAATATAAAACTAATTGTTTACACATTAACGTTCACATGTAATGTTTTTATTACAGAGACACTATAAAACATAGTTCCATGCTTTTATGTTATGATATTAATACATACAAAACAAATGTTGATGTAATGTAATAAATAAACAAAACAGAGAAATTATTACAATTTCAAAGAGGACCACAGATAATGATAAAAAATCATTAGAAATAAAGAAACAATTAATCACCTCAAATAAAATACAATGCAATGCATCTACGTGTAACAATAATAAAAAATAAATATGGATAATAAATATTTGTAAGGAACAAAACGTCGTTCGTCTAAAGACATAAAGGTGCAATTTTCGCATCAAGTCAAAACTAATTTAGGCCTGAGTCAAATGATAATTTGTCATTTTAAATCTAGCATACCCACAGTTTTGTTTTCATATTTATTAAATTTTATAGTGTACATTTCTTTATATATACGGTAAGTTTCATTCATCTTATATAACAATGCAAATGTTTTTAAGCATAATACATATAACTCAAAAAAATATAAATTCTGTAAAAGGAAGTTGAAATTTAAATTTAAAAATATAAGTTAACCTTATTCATCCTATATTTTTATTAAGATATGTACTTTTCAAATGAATGACAGAATTCGACAGAAAGTGCGGAGCGGAGTGTCTTTAGATCCTCCCCCTGATTCCCCTCTGATTTGATTTAATTAAAAAAAATATAAAAACATACAATTCGTACATGTATTATATACTAAATTAATTTATATATTATAAGCTTTAATTATTATATAATATAATGTAACATGGAGGAATGGAGATGTAGAGGGCCTAAAATACAATCTATTACTATATTTTTTGCTGCCTCTTTATATTTAAAAACATTTGGAAACGTAATACTTAATATCAGTTCTTTAAAACAATTAATAAGAATATCACACGAGCAATAAATATCTTCACCATTCGTTTCGTTATTCTCAACATAAAAAAATTTAATCTTCTTCTTAAAAGTTTGTACTAAATCAATGGAATTCCTTGTATAATATAGCATTATTAACTGGCGATATGTCTGACACTTCCGGTAATGCGGGCGGAGGGTGGTCGTGGGGTTTACATGCAAACACTGCTGTGCCGACGCTGCTAGCGGACGCCCTACAACCCTTGAGTCTTCGTGAACAGTACCAGGACACCCGTCCATCGGCGTTCTGCTTCTGGTAGCTATAAGTGAATCCAGCAAGATACAGCAACGGATGTTTCCCTCCACGCTTCGTCCATATAAATGTACCTGTAAAATCGAACTCATTTAATTCGATCAATATTTAATTATATTTTCTTTTTTGAGTAATGTCGTCTTATTATCCGTTTTCATATGAAATTTTTAATTTAAGCGAAACAAATAGGTATGCAATAAAACTGATATTGGTTTGTTTAATATTTTATATATTATAACAAGAGGAGAGAAAATGTGTAAATTAAATTTTAACATTAGTATATAGAACTGCACTGTACTGCTTATATTATGAGAACTCTTCAAATAAATGACATTTCCACTATGACAAATAAATATATGCAATATCTACTACAAATTTACATTCTATATCGTTTTAAGGGTTCCGTACCTCGAGAGGTTAAAACTGAACCCGGAGGATAGTCGTCGTCTGTCTGTCAAGACCATTTATCGCGAGATAAAGTGAAGATATTGAGCTAAAATTATATTAATAAAAAATATATGTATAAGTATATAAATAAAATCGTCACACAATTATATTTGAAATTAATTTCATACAAATTGAATGCTTCCACCTGCAAACTTCATTTTCTTAATTTTATACCCCGTATTAGCTAGACGCTGTATCCCGCACACTGCAGGGTAGGCAGAGGGAACCTCGGTGTTAAGACACTTCGTTCCCCACTTTCTGCCGAATTCTGGAGGCATTGCGAGTTGAGTGGCAGAACTCAACGGCGCGTTTTGCCTCGACACCAGAGCGACCACGACCGTTGCGTTGTCGCCCTTGTGCCACTGCCCCGTAGACCTACAATTATCAAATTTGGAAAGATCCGAGAACTTATGTGAACGGATAAATAGAAATTTATAATTTTTAACTATTACTAATTTTGTGCATAGTACAAACTTAAGTTTTTCAACATTTATAAGGTGTACTTCCCAGTAACCTATAACTTTGAAATTGGTATGGAACTCTCGTTTTGCAAATCCAACATTCAATTTATACTCAGGTTTTTTAAACTTATATTTTTAATATATAATCAAACATATATTTATCTTTTTTAAGTTCATTTATTTTTTTACCATACATATAACTAACACTAACACTTTTCGATAATTCGTGGATCCTAACTAAAATTATACAAGCTGAGTGAACAAAGGCGACGAAAAAAACACGCTATCATATATTTTTTAGAAAATGTATAAAAAATTGAACGCATAGCAGGTTTTAGTCATGCGACGATCATCTCATCAAGCTATGTCAAGATTCTAATAGGTACGCTTGATACAATTAATTCATGTTGTTAATTATTTTTTAAATGTTTTCAAAAAAATATTTATATTTTGTATGTGTGGAATAACAATTTAAAAATGGAAAATCACATAGTTGTTAAATGTCACTAAGTCAATATATTAATTTCATTTATTAAGTCAATATATTAATTGATAGCCACACATACAGCTTGAAATAAATAAAATTAAGAACAAAAAATTTTAATGTTTCAGTTATTCTATAATTTAAAAAAATATTATCAATAGAAATAAAAAAACCCGGCTGTATAAAACTATTTTAATTTTTTTTACGGGGCTGAGAACTATAGGCCCGTCCTCTGTCAATCTTAATGAATATGTTACTTATAAAATACGTGCAATCACAGAAAAACACAACCCTTCTTTCGCAGTCGAGTAAAAATTGTTAACAGTATTAATAATTGTTTTTCTATATAATAATATTTTTTATACAAATATCCCGTACCCTGTTCATATTTATAATAATATTTAGTTTACTCCCATCGGTACATTCTGATCAATTGGTCCTGATGTCTAAGAAATTTTGGTTTTTGATGACAATGGGATCCGATTTCATCAACGACCTCATACTTCTGATTGGTAACCACTTTCGCTTTACAACGCTGCGCGGTTCCAGGCTTTGCCATACTGCACTTCCAGTGGATAAGTTCGTCCCTTAATGTAAGAAAGCTATAGGAATAGCCCTTGAAAACTAGTAGTCTCCCGCCTCTCTGTGACGACGTAAATGAAACTGAAATATTTTCAAAGTAATCAATATAAATGTCACATGTAAGTGAAAAATGTTTTATTCCAAATAGAAAAAAATAAATAATAAATTTCAAATTAAAACACCAAATCTCTCAATATTTTTATATTTTCACATAGTATAAGTTACATTACATAAATCCTATCAAAAAAATATCCAAAGACTTTTTTTAGTTATTAAAGAAAAGAAAACCAAATAGTGCTCAACTCGAGTTTAAATATTTAAGAAAAAACAGAACAAGCTCTAGTCGGTAAGTTAAGTAAATGTGGAAACACGTTTTTTTTTTGTAAATCATGGGCCGTAGATCGGTTTGAATTTCAACACGTTGTCTCCAAGCGTTCCCAAGATAAAGGCTCTTGGGAGAAAGACAGACAGACGGACAACAAAGTGATCTTATAAGGGTTCCTTTTTTCCTTAAAAAGCACGGAAGCCTAAAACCGTACGTACTGAGCATAAAAATAAGTAATTGTTTCTGTGTAAATAAAGCTACTATTAATATATAAAGGAAAAATATATATATAACATATTTCTTACTCACAAATCTTTTAACTTCACATTATATACAATAAATCTAGCGTTAGTATATTTTATTCTTTATCCAATTAATAAATTCTTATCAATTGGTCATTTTGTGTACGGAATTTAGGTTTTTCATGACAGTGGGATCCGATATCATCAACGACCTCGTAATGCTCATTCGTGAGCACTTTGGCTGTACAGCGCTGAGATGTGCCCGGCTTCACCATAGTGCATCTCCAGTGCATAAGCTCGTGTTTAAGTTTCTGTACGCTATACGAGTATCCCTTGAAAACTAGCAGTCTGCCGCCTCTTTGTGACGAGGCAAACGAAACTGAAACATTTGCAGAGTTAGCAATATACAGGTGAAATAAAATATAACTTGGCTTTTCCCGATTTATTATATAAAAAGTGGAACATGAGGTTTCGAAATACAAACTGCCTATATATATATATATGGTTATATATTCATATAATATACAATGCTTTACATAAATTTTGAAATAAAAAAAACATAACATCATGTTGTATACTCCTAGCGGGATAGCAAGAGAGATCGGAGCACCAGACGCTACGGTGTCTGCCTCTCTCTTTTGCCTCGTCCACAGTTCACTCTTCATGTCATGTCTTCCGAAGAAGGTCGTACGTGACCTTCCTCCAGTATCTTTGATACTGTGTTTTCGGAGGCCAACCGTGGTCTCCTGGTTCCACCTCGCTTACTGCGCACTTTTCTTTCATAATTATTTTTGACACTCTTTCATGACTAATTAATTCAACGAGTATAAGTCAACTTACGACGACCACGTTCTTCGCTTCATTCTCACCGCGATATACTCGCTTGGATCTGATATTCTATATCTTCCGATTGAGATAAATATAAATAATATACGCATTAAATTGAGAACCGTTTTAATCATCGTTTAAACAACGAACAAGTCATTTCTTTTTCATAAGTTCCGTTTCGAAGAAGAAACAGCTTGGGCGGTGAGTATATACAAAATATTGGTGATAAAAAGTAATCGGCACACCTGCATATTGTATTGTTCATAAAGATTACCTAAAAGCTTATTTTTTTTGTATAGAAACCAAGGAAAGCGCAAAAAACAAGCATTGTATCCAAACACCAATGTTAGGGGCGGAAAAGGTAGTCCGACAAATTATTAACCTAATATTTGTATCTACGAGTATTTACAGTTAGTTTAATTTTGATCCTAACGGACTCCTACGGTCAAGACATCTTTAAAATGGGAAGAGATACGGAAATTTGTTGTTTTCCATAACGAAGGCAAATCTGCACGTCAGATAGCGATTCAACTCAAGTTATCAAGGACTTGTATTCTTCACACTATTGCGCGCTACAAACAAACTGACAGTTATGAAGATCGTCCGCGGTCCGAGAGATCAAGAGATTTATATTGAAGACAAATTTATTGCAGTGATCAGCAAGCGGTAGCGGATAGACGTATGTATAACAGCCCCAGAAATTCGCGTTGAAGTCAACAAGTTGTTTGGTCCCGTTGCTCTTCGAAAATCTCGTTTACAACCACAAAATAAAAAAGGATGCAATGGGCCCTCTAGCCCATCGAGACTGGATCCAAGAAGACTTAAAAAAAGTACTTCGGAGTAACGAATAAATATTTGAAATATTCGGGTTGAAAAGAAGAATTTTCGTGCGATGTTCTGCCGATGAAAAGATGATGCCACAGTTTGCAGTGCTGATTGTCAAGTATGGTGGCGTATCTGATATAGTCCGGGGTTGTTTCTCAGGATATGGAATTAGAAATCTAGTCCACTCCCATTCACAGTACACTCCATTCCCACTTCCACCTCCCAGTTTGCACTCCCCCTTTTTAAAAGGGGTACAACATTTTTGCTTCACGTATTCAGACAAAACGATCTCCTTCACCTGGCTGAGACATCGTGAGGGTGCTTATCCGTACGGTGTAGAAGTTATTAAAACCGTAGGCGATGTACTTGCTATATGTAAATAAGTATAAATATAACAAGTATACAATATATATATATATATATATATATATACATAATATATAATATAATATAATTTGAAATATTTAACATTATATTCAGTCATTTAGTAAAGTCTTAAATATTTCCCGTCCGCTAACCGTCGGTAGTTCTGTCGCTTATGACTGTGTTCGCCACCTATTCTCGTTAATCGTCCGTCATGAGAGAGAACTATGAAAGCTTTACAATCGGACGTGTTCGTGCACCTCATACGTACGCCTGCTTTAGTTTTGAATCCGAAGCAATACGTATATTCCTTGTACATTAAAAAGGTTCTTCCATTCAACAAAGTGATCATTTTGTATTCTGCAACGAAACCAATCGATATTACTTGGTCATATTAAGTACAAGTGATGAAGAAAACCAGTAGAACAGTGAGAAGCTGATGTGAGAGACTGGTGTTCATACTGGGTACCTGTCTTACAAATCACCAGGCACTCACCCATTAATTATCTACAATAAGTGGTTTCAGATGGAAAATTAAATTTGAAATAAAATATAAAGCTGAAGCTTTTAAGTCACATTTATTACTAACATACAAATTGAGAAAACATTTAATCCAATCTTTGTGTACGTACATATTACATTAGATTAATAATTAAAAAAAAAAACAAATAAATCAGCTTCACGCTGTGTCCCGCACACAGTAGGGTATAATTTTTTAATTACAATTAAATCTCTTCTTAATATAAAATTGAACAAATACTATTGAAAATTAATAAAAAAAATACAAAATATAATATGGATAAATAAAAAAATATTATGCCACTACAAAAATTAAGTACTGCGGATTGCAATTAGTGTTTAAATGGCATTAAATCAGAACGAATAAAAAATTCAGATTAATGACAGTGAGATGTTGAATTGATGTCTCTGAGCATGTCTCTTCATGTCTCTTCTAAATAAATTATTTTATAGAATCTTAGCAGAACTGTATTTTATGGGTCTCATTTTAATTACTTTTGTTTTAGTTAATTTATATATAATATAAAATATAAAATTTTTAAACCATTATTATGATATTATTTTATGTTCTTTAGATATATCTATACGTAAGTAACCTTAAACTTAAGCCATAGTGTGTCACAGTCATGGTACAAACGGTTTTACGGTTTTATTTCGAAACATTAAATTTGACTATCCCATGACTTATACTTGTTCATTATTTAATATATATTATAATTAATCCCTTTGAGGTATCACGGAACCAGCGCTACTAACCGATACTTTCTTTACGAGTGCCACGTGGGCCTCGTAAGTAGATTCGAGATTAAATAGTTTTAGACTCGTAAAGCTTCAAATATTTGCCGTTGGCCAACCGGCGGTAGTTCTGTTGATTGTGAGTATGTTCTCCGCTCACTTTAATTATTTTTCCGTTATGAGAGAGAATTAGGAAAACGTTACAAAATGATGTCTGCGTGCACCTCATACGCATTCCTGCTTTGGTTTCACATCGGAAACTGTACGTGTATCCGTTGTACAATAAAAAGGTTTTTCCGTTTATCAGAGTGATCATCTCGTATCCACCTGCAAAGAAAACAATGAAAATTATTTTTTTAATGAACTGATTGTGTCATGAGAGTGAGACTGGATTCCCTCGGTCCGTGTGCGCTGGTGGAAACTAAATAAAATACATTCTTTTTAAATTCTCTCATCTATTTTTAACACCTTATCCACAATATACATGATACATTTTCCAATAAATCTATTATCAATATAAAATTGAACATCCATATTTACTAAGAAAATTAGAAAAGTAAGTACAAAAAAATATTATGTAATTAAAAATATTAAATGTTAGGGCACTTTTACTTATTGCAATTAGCAGTAATAGAGGCCGTCGTGGCGCAGCGGCTCAAGGGTGTGAGTATAACGGGACGGATGTGGGTTCTATCCCCATTCGAGGAAGTGAAACATTTATTTACGTTTTAATTTCCATTTCTTCGCTCTGATGTCAAGGCGAGCAAAGCGCGGAGTTGAGTTCTGCCACTCAACACGCAATGCCTTCAGTATTACGGAGAAAATGGAGAACGGAATGTCTTAACACTAGGTTCCCTCTGCCTACCCTGCTGTGTGCGAGATACAGCGTGAACTTGATTTTTGATATTATTTTTATGTACTCACGTTTAGCACTGAGATTTATCATTATCACTTTAAATGTACGTATAGTGATAACACAAATAATAAATCACAATTTAACCATCCACCACAAAAACACAAATATAAAAGAGAACACTATAAATACTAATTTGAAAAGAAATACTAAGAAAAACAAAGGATCGAAAGCGCATCGAGTGGCAAGCGTCGACTATAAGTTATAAAATATAACGTCGATTAGGAGGTAGATGTAAATATTACAACTTACCGATTCAGTCGACGGCAGCGTGCGCTACACATACTATATACGAACACTTACTATGAAATATAGAAATTCTATTAAATATATATATGATTTTACATATGGATAATACATAAAGGATTAATAAATAAATTAACTTTAAAAGACCTGGAAGAGGGTGTATGGGTTAGATCTTTTCCCCCCGCATGATCACGGAAAAATTTTTGGCCGTTAACCAAAAAGTTTTCTGTGCTTTCGTGGACTTGGAAAAGGCGTTTTTATGGGAGATATTATCCCGGTACAATGTGAACGGACCCTTGTTGCAGGCTGTAAGGTCTCTTTACAGAGATCACTCAGCCTGCGCGCGAGTAGGAGCTGACATGCCGCCTTGTATATATATATATATATATAATATTCAACCTAACAGAATGTTTAATAGTTAAGCTTCATATATGTGCCGTTGGCTAACCGGTGGTAGTTCTGCTGTTTATGAGTATGTTCGCCTTTCAGTTTCATTATTTCTCCGTCGTGAGAGAGAACTAAGAAAGCCTTACAAATTGATGTCCTCGTGCACCTCATACGTTGGCCTGCTTTAGTCTTGCATTGTAAACAATACGTATATCCCTTGTACAATAAAAAACTTTTTCCGTTCACCAGAGTGATCATCTCCAATTCGTCTGCAATGAACCAATTATAATAATTTTATTAATAACAAATACGACAATAGAACTAAGAAAAAAAAAACCTCCTCCATTCGAGGTTGAAATAAAATAGAACATTATTTATTTAACACTTTATCTAACTTATACTATAATATATTTTTACATTCATAAATTTTCTAGTGAATCTATTGTCAATATAAAATTGAACATGGATATTTTAGCAAGAACATTAGAACATTAACTCTTAGAAACTAAAATAGCACTAACAATTGTAATTCCAAATGTATATGAAATTCATACAAAACAACTTATATGAAAAGTATGTTATTATCGATATAATATGAAGATTGAATTATTATCCCTGAGTTATCTTTATTTTGTATCATACAATTTTTTACTTTTGATTACAATTTTTTGATAAATTAAAATTTATTTGTACTCGTTAATTAAAGTCAGTTATCAAAAAGCGTCATACTTTTTCAAAAAAAAAAAAAAAAAAAACAAATATCGTAGATAGTACTCTAACTAGTGTAATAAAATTTATAATTTAAATCAAATTAGATACATTTAAATTTTAATATATTGCCCATTTTTGAGTTTCAGATAATCAGGTGGAGCGTGGTTATGTTCATTTTCTGTGTCAAGCAGATGCCCTGAATGAGAAATCCTCAATCTCGCCTTACATCCTGTACTGCATCGCCACGTTGTCCACTTCTGTGATTTACATCCAATAATGTATGTGTACTGTTTATACATAATAAATTTTTTCCCGTTGTGCACTTGAATATATTTTATGGTATCTTGAAAGAAATATTTAACTTATAAAACATCTCAAGGTCAAATAATATTACCAATATAATATTTTATCGCTAATGCTAATATGACAATGATTTGCCTCATTTTGAAATGAAAAGGGTGACGAAATGCAATCGTCAAACCATTTGGTCTTCTATTAAAAAATATGTTATCACCGAAGTATTTATTGTTACAAGTTAAGTTTAATTATGATGCGATGTCAATTTTCTTATTCTTATATACTTCCCATCATCCAGTTTCTGGAAAAATGCTGGTGCATGATTATGAGTCTGCTTCTCCTTCATAACTATATAATCTTCGTCCACTGTAATTGTAGCGTAACAAGTGTTTGTCGATATACATCTCCAGACATAGTTAGTCTTTTTCGAATAGTAGTAGCCTTTATATTTTAAGTGTTGTCTTTTATCTACTGTATTTATAAATTCTATTACTGAAAGAAAATATTAATTTCAAATCAGTAATTTAACAATATTGACTTTAATATAAATCATACATATCGGTATATGGCAATAGTACAATAAAACTCAGTAGATAAAATAAATTCTTAAAGTTTTACAAGTTACAATGTCAATTTTTTTTGTTTTTAGTGTAAAACTTCCAATAAATATTTTTAATATCTTCAAGATGTCTCGGTTTTAGGAGACTAAAGTTTATATTATATAGTTATATAATATAAACCAATATATCATTTTAAATTTCCCTTTGATTTAATAAAATGAATATATATATATATATATATATGTTCTATACTATATGTTCTATAGTCCATGTAAAGTAATGGGACAAAATTAGTAAGTTACTTCTATAATACTAGAAGGTATCTAGAATGCTTGTATCTAGAAGCCCTTTCTTCGAGATTTAAAAAAAATATATTTATTTTTCTAGATTTTATTTGGCTTGCCCTTGAGCTGCCCAGTTCTGAAGACACTGAAATTTCATATAATAAATTTAGTTCTTTTTTTTTTAATTTGCCGCCGCCAAAATAAGAGAATTAGATTTTTTGCACAACCTACACAATGTATGTATCAAATTAAAGTGTTAGATTTTATGACATCGATTTGTAAAATACAATACACCATGAAAAAAGTTTCTTTTTATATAGGTTCTTTTAGTTAATAGTTAGTTATTATATTTAGGTATTATCACATAAGAATATCAAACAACTGAATTATTTTTAAATTAAACAATATTTAGATAAGAAAATTATTTGTTATTAATAAAACACTCAAGCACATTTTTGTTTACATTTAATATAATTAGTATAATTTCCATATTATTTTTAGATTTCTAGAATGTTGTAAAATATATACAGATATGTTGAACAATATTTTAGAAATATAATTTTGGAATTGATCCTTATATATTTAGATATTATTAAAAAAAATACCGAGATTTATAATATTATATATACTAGCAGACACAGGCGCTTCGATCGCTTGAATTATACAAATATTTATAAAATATATTTATGAAATTATTTTTTCTATACAAACTTTAATTCCTATTTCTCTAATCTATTCTGAAACCATTACAAATCATTAACTCGTAAATTATCATCATTTATTATTACGATATTTGTATGTAAAATTAAAATATGTATCCCGCATACAAGAGTTACGTTGCCACAGACAGACATACAGGTGAACGCATACACAGACTCGCCAAACTTACAATGTTGGGTCGTTGGATTAAAAAAAAATTACACAATAAATAAATAAAAAAAGTATTAAAAGTAAAGTGAAAGAATGAAATATTGTTAATATAAACTATAATTTAATATAAACGCCATCAGACGTTAAGTGAAGTTTCCGAGCAACATGATTGTGTTCTTTAACCGCGTTCTCTATGACGAGGTCCTCACCAGCAAAGACATAGCCTTTACATTTAGGGTAGTTGGTGCAACTCCATCGCGCCTTGTGTTTCGTTACATAATGTTTGAAATACGTGTATCCTTGGTAAAGCAGGTTCGATTTCCCGTTACTCATCGTTATCATTGTTCCTGTAAATTTAAATATTTACAAATATTAATTTTATTTGTTTCTTATTAGATTTATTCATTTATTTCTAATTAACATCAATGTCATTTTAAAATGTCCTACACTACATAATAAGGTTTGAAATAAATATAAAAGAAAACGGCAGAGTTTTACTTTTTTAATCCATTGTTTTACAAGTTGAAAAGTGTCATCGCATATTTTTAAATATTTCTTACAGTTTTGAATTGACAAATCGATTGACAAACCGAAAGTTAAGAAACACTTCAGTATTTTAATATAAGGTCTTTAATCGTCTTGCCGCACTGGCCACTTTAAAAATAAATTTCTTCTCTTTTATTAGAAATTCCAAATTCAAATATATGCAGCTATTTACACATATTTTTGTTTTGTTAACAGTGATCCATTTGTTTTTCTGTTTGCATCACTTATAAATAGAAAAACTTGAAATATCTTTTTATTTACGAGTATACTAGATTACTATAGAATTAATTGTAACTAAATAATAAATTCATATGCAATTGCTATGACATTATTAACCAGCAAAAGTTTACTTCTCACCCACGAGACTTTGACGTATTATAAAATCAGGCCAAGTTTTACACTAAACTCTAATGTAGACTCCATCACAGGTCATATGTAGTTTTCTTGCAGCATGATTATGTCCACACGGCATGCTTCCAATCACTAAATCGTCTCTTGCAAAAACGTAACTTTGACATTTCGGATATTTTGTACAGCTCCACCGAGTTTGGTGTTTGTTCTGGTAATGTCTATAGTAAGTATATCCTCGGTATAGAAGATTCGACTTCCCGTTGATCATTGTTATTATTACACCTGTAAAATTTTATATTTTAATTTAAGAAATAACGTTTTTTTAACACGAGTAAAGATTTTTATTTTACTAATTCCACAATAATAATAATAATAATTTAAATTAATTTAGTCGAAATAACAATTCTATTATAACATCTAGATGAATACATACGTAAATTTTGAATTTACTATATACAACACTTATATTTTTACAATAATTTAACAGTTCCTAAATATACATATATATATATATATATATATATATAACAAACACCCAATAGAGAATTAAATTTTACAAATGTAGGTTTTGGCAAGAAGAAGAATCTATGTATAATATCAAATAACTTCTTTTTACCCATCAGGTGGGAGGAGAGTTTTAAATACCACATTCTTCTGTAAACGGTTTCTCTTGGCTTGCACGTACATGCCGTTGCTAGTTTGCACAAACATTTTCGGCGCATGCAAGTGATCCCTGGGCGGCTTTGTGATGTTCAAGTACTCGTCCACGTACAAGCTGACGTAGCAGTGGTGAGTGTTGACGCATCTCCACCGGTTCTCGATATTGGGAGTGCGAGTATAGTAATGATTGTGGTATTTCAAATAATTCCTTCCATTTACAGTGGTTATCATTTTAACTGGAAAAAGTGTATATGTAGCTTAGTGTTAGCTTTGTTTTTATTTTCATAATATCACATTAAATTATAATAAATGTTGTATTTTATTAATAGCTTATACGCGAATCATGTAAAAACTAAAGGACAGATAAGTCCTGCTCATAGATGTGTGGTCATAGCTTGAAATTTGATGTTAAATGCAGTTTTAACATAAGACATTGAAATCTATCTAATAAACACAAATTACTTTTTGAGAACTATTGCTTAGAATTAATTTTAATAAGCAAAAGGAAACAAATTTACCGGTTTTTAAAAAAATAAAACCACTTTGTTGCTTAATTTTCAATGTATTTTTTCGTAACGAAAAGTCAAAATAATATGAATTGTTAAACACTTAAGCCTTTAGCGCAACGACCTTTCAAATCAAAACGATTTTTATAGAAGGACCATCTGTTACATTGACTCACATTAACTTATTATATATTAATATACGAAAAAAAGAAGTAAATTTTGAGTTAACTATATATATTATAAAAAATTTAAATTATATATTTTAACTAAAATTATATTTATATAAACTAAACACGAGCGTAGAGACCGCCTGAAGTTCGAAAATAGGTTCTTTTCTTATGGTTATGGTCTGTCTGGCCTTCAATTATAAGAAAATGATCATCTATATGCAGGAACGCGGGGCACCTAGGCTGCGAGGTGCAGTTCCATTTGTTAAACCTTTTCATTTTTAACCTTTTATAGAATGTATATCCATCGTATAGTACAAGAGATTTGTTGTTTATCATTTTTATAAGTCTGGCTGAAATATCAAATATATAATATTGTTAGCAAACAAGTGTAAAAGTATATTATATATAAATATATATATATATATATATACTAATTTTTAATTTTCACCTGGTATAAACTTTAGTTGCTTGAAGGTCCTTGCGGTCCTTATTGGAAGAAAACTTTTGTGAAGTATTGTTAATGCGTAATAAATATTATTTATTGCAATTACTCTTTCCGAATAATTTAGAAACATCGAATCGACGATTCATTTGTATCTTGTTTCCAATTTCTAACACTTTTTTTTTAGACGACTGATATGATACAGCGTAATGTTGTTCTATATTTTGTAGTATTTGTCTAATTCTTAAGAGCTTGTGTTTAATTGATATTTTATTTAAATTATGAAACGCATCATCCAGCATCGTTAGACAATGTTATTTGTGTGCGTATTTAGTTATATATATATATATATTTGTGTTAATCGAATTAGCAGGATAGGCAGTGGGAACCTAGTGTTAAGACACTCCGTTCTCCACTTTTTGTCGAATTCTGGAGGCATTGCGTGTTGAGAAACAGAACTCAACGACGCGGTTTGCCTCGACACAAGAGCGGAGAAAAGGACATATTAACGTAAATAAATATTTAATTTCCTCGAGTGGGGATCGAACCCACAACCGTCGCGTTACAATCACACCCCTGTGCCGCTGCGCCGCGATGGCCTCTTAATTGAATTGTTCTTAAACAATTTTTACAACTTGAATTGAAATTTAAACTGAATTTCATGATATACTGTATTTACCTATGTATACGTATATTTATTTAATAGCTTTTGTATGTATATAATGTTATAATACACACTACAGACAGATATATATTTTTCTGTAGTTAATTTTAATATATATTTTAATCTATATTAATTAAATTGTACAAGTTCACGTTTGTTTAGTAAATGTTAAGAAAGATTTGTGTTCTTAAGTATTTTAGTATAGAATAAAGAATACTTTTAACTGATTTAAAAAAAGTTGGCAAAATTTATGAGTTGAGATCCTCACTCCGTAAGTGATCTAATGTTCAAGAAAATACTGGTGCACTTTATCCATTCTTTTACGTTTCTTCATTTCAATTTTAGTTAATTTTAAGACAAAGGGAAAAGAAATTAAAAAATAAGAAAATATTTTATTTATTTCACTATACAAAAAATATTACTACGTTCATGTTTAGACTTAATTGAACGGTGAATTAACCAAAAACAAGAATTATTTATTAGAACTAAGAACTTAACACAAGGTTCCCAGGATCCCTATACCTACCTCGGTTATTACAGGATACACAGTGAACATAAAAACTAAAACCTTCCCCTCTAGCTAGCTTTGGCTAAATGATTACTACAAAACACAAAAAGATTTACGAACAACAAAAAGCTAAGAACTTAAACAAGGTTCCCAGGTTCCCTTTGCAAGTGCGGGATACAGAGTGAGTCTATAAAACTAAGAAGTCTTTATATATTTGCCATTGTTACACTTGTATAAAACTCTCTTCGCATGTGAATGGTGGGTAACACCTTTGACTATGTAATAATCCTCATCGACACACAAGTAAGCCTTGCATTTCGGGAAAGTAGTACAGACCCACTTCTGCCCTATTCTCAAGTTGTAGCGATAGAAGAATGTATAGCCGTCGTACACCAGGCATTTCTTGTTGTTTTCCATAGTTATCAGTTCCGCTGAAAAACACCAGTAATAGTAAATAAAAAATAATTATAAATTAAGAAGCAGCGTCACGTTCTTTTTCCTCTTATATCAGGGTAAGTGGAGGGAACCTTATAGGTACTAACCATAAGACAATACGTTTCGTTAACGAGCAGAATTTAAAATCGCGCTTTGTCTATGAGAACGGGGACAATGATAATCTCGTACGAACTCAAACCCACATATGACGGCCTAATTAACTAATGATAATTCAATAAAACGCCAATTTTGGTTTAAATAAATAATTTATTATGTTCTTTTATACAGCTCAACATGAATATTAATTTTATTTAATAACATGACAAAATATATTTAATATATGTGTCTATATATCTATATATCTATATAGTAATTAAAAGCTGAAGAGTTTGTTCGGTCGAACGCACTAATCTCAGGTACTAGAAGCCGAAAGTTAAAACTTGTAAGCCCGGTTTCCACCGCGAGCCATAAAGGACTACGTTAATCTCGTACAATAACATTTTTTTTTATAATTAATATTTCAATAACATTATTTTTTTTATTATTATATAAGTTTTAGAAAATATATTGCACATTTATTATATAGAAATAGAATATGTGCACTAAATCGAAACTAGATTTTTTTTAAATACATACACTTAAGCTATGTAAGTGTTACTCAGGTACTGCTGGATGTCCACGGGGGGGGCGAAGCTAGAGCTGCCAGACTCCGAATTGACTGTTCCGGAATTCATAAATACTACATTTATAAAATAAAATTAAAAAAAAAAAAAAAAACTTTAAACATTAACCAGGACCTGGCAACTCTAAATGAGGCCGACGGTTAAAGCTATTATAATATAAAAATATACCGCACAATATAACTAAGATAATAGAAAATATCTACGAGCACTTTTCAATATCTCAAACTTTATGTATAATTTCGAGAATAACATTTATTTTTCTACGTATTTTAGTTTTTTTTTTTAAAACACCATTTATATGATTAAATTTGGTAAGATAATTAAGACATTCATTTGAGTATTATCACTTTATACAAGGTAAAAAAAAACATATATAAATATACATTTTACAAATTGGACATATAATGTGTGCACCAAATCGTTCTACAAAAGTTCATTTATCGAAAATATACAGATACTTAAGTCATTTATAACAAAAAATTGCAAAAATATTATGGTGACTACTAGGTGATCACATGGGCGAAGCCGACGGTTAAAACTAATATAATAGGTATACGAATACACCGGAGCCTATCACTAAAAAATCAGGAAAACTACTTAAGCATAATTTCGAGAATAACATTTATTTTTCTCTTTCTTGATATTTAACATTTGTTTTATTAAATGTAATAAGACAATTAAGACATTTAAACATTGTTACTTCATATAAAATCAGGTTCACGCTGTATCCCGCACACAGCAGAAGGAACCTAGTGTTAAGACACTCCGTTCCCCACTTTCTATCAAATTTTGGAAGCATTGCGTATTGAGTGCATTTTATAAATCTTATATGTACGTGCACAAAATCTTTCTACAATATTTGAATTTATCCAGAATATTTATTATATTTGAACTATACAAGTGCCAGTATGATATTTCCATTTCCAAATATTTTATTTTATACATCATATGAAATGTCAGTTTTTAATTTAATACATATAAATTACTTTTTTTACGTACACGAGTATTTTGAACAAATATTTAAGATTCGCAATTACATACATAGTTAATAGGTGGATATAACTTGAGTATTAATTATTAAACTTTCAATGAAATTACAAAAGCTTTTATATTTGCGCTTTAGTTTTAGCATAGTCTGTTGGGAGGCACAACTCAACTCCGTGTTTTATCTTCTTGCCAGAGTGAACATTGAAATAATTCAATCTACTGACGGAGAATCGAACTGACAACCGTCGCGTTTGCAGTTAACGGCACACCGTTGGGATGCAACACGAAGGCCCCAACTAATTTGATTATCACTGTATAATTTGCTACATATTTTTAAATAAAATTTAACTGTCAATCGACTCAAATACTTAAATATTCAAAGTAATTTTTTTAAAAAGATTTTTTTCTCTCTCTATACTTTCGGGAGTTCTGTCTCCATAACTTCCTCTGCTTCTCCTTCTCGTTTTCAGACATTTCAATTATGGACTTAACTTTGTTACCAGCTTTCATTTTATAGTAATATTCGCTATCCTTTTCTTTCTTTTTTGCTTTTTGTTCCGGTGTCATATTATGCAAAAATTTGCGTTTCCTTGCGTTAGTCAGCTCTTGGCGTCTTTTAGCCGACATCTCTTTGAGCAATATCAGTTGTGACCTCCAATCGTCGACTTCTTTTGGCACTTTGCTTTCTCTTCTCTTCTTGTATTCGTTGAGTAGTTTTTCGTAGGTTGAAGTACTTGCTAAAAACAAGATTTAAGTTATTATTATATCTATATGACGGACTATAGTAAACAAATGAATTGAAGCGCAACTCACTTTAATATGAATATATTTAAATCGATTTAAATAAGAATATTTTATTTTACATTGTAATATATCATTACATATATTTTTTACTCTTACAGTACTTATACAAAATGTCACAATGTATATTGTACAATATACATTTATATAAAATCATATCATATAACACATCGCTCAATATGTCTCGGGACTTTCTACTAGATGGCGCTCAGAACAAATCCATAATGGCGTTCCATAGGGTCGATAATTAGTTGTTGAGTTACAGTGGTTTTAGTGACGCTACTATTGTTATTTAAAAAAAATGTATTCAAAGCAATTTCGTGTTTTGATTTATCATTGATATTTGCCAAAAAAAAAAATCATTAGATTCTTCCATGATATTAGATTTATATGTAGAGGATAGTCTACTTAAGTAACAAATAAAATAGGAGAACACAAACAAACATTCAAATGGTTATTATTTTATTATTAAAGATAAACAACTATACATTATCATAATGTAGAGAGATATAGTTTTTTGTGTGCTCACAATACATTTTACTAGAGATCTATTTAATTAGGAAAAAAACGGTACGGTTTTCACAGATTAAATATATAGAGCTCTTTGTTCTATATAAATATAAAGATTTATGATTTTCTCACATTATCCAAATTTTTCCTGTCCTTAAAATATATGAACTTATTCTGTACTTTCCCCAAGTGTGGATATGGATGACTATGCTGACCGTCGACTTTCACGACAATTTCCTCGTTTTTGTCTAATATAGCATAAACTTTACACCCCCTCTGCCGAGACGAGCACCGCCATCTTTTCCGCTTTGTCGTTGCGCTGTTGTACGACTTGTGGAATATATAGTTCCCGATCACTAGTCGTTGGCTTCCATTGATCATTGTAATGAAGTTAGCTGCAAACAAGTGTGACCAATAACAAAATGATATATATGCGACAACATAAATTTGCATTGTAAAATTATTATCATGTAATATTAAGAAAAATAAAAGAAAGTCAATATTAATTATAAATGTATTTAATAACACAGTACGTGTTATATAGCGCTCGGTGTCACAGGCGGATAATGCATTTAATATTATAATGTGTCCATCTGATAGACGGCCGAGCGCCACAAAATGCTGACAAGAGAGAGATCGGAGGAACGGCGCCGGTGGGAAAGGCATGTCTTTTTTTCACTCACTTATTATTCTCTCGTGGAATAATTAAGTCTTAGGTTAAGTTAGATTAATTTAGGTTTCAACATATTAATGTTTTCTAAGATTGAAAACAGTAGTCTTAAATATAGTTTAGTTTTAGATTTAATTTGTACTACGATATTAAATTTTATTAAAATCGTATTTTTTTACCAACTGCAGCCCTCGTAACTATTGTGTATTTAATATATTTAATATATTAATAGCCGTTCCTGAAAGGGATCCTCGGTTCAAAACCGTGTGTTGTTTTATATATATTCTACGTAAATTATAAATCCCAGAATGTATACTTGTAAATAAATAAGTAAGTAAATAATAAGTAAATAATCAATTCACACTTCACATTTATAAAAAAAAAGATTCACAAAAATTAAAAAAAAAATGCTTTTCTATAGTATTATAAATATTCGTACGCCGTTGCCATTTTTAAGGTGACAGGAGCGTGAAGTTGGGCGCAATTATCTGAATCTTTTATAAAAATTAAATTAAATCAACTTCGCGCTGTATCCCGCACACAGCAGGCTAGGCAGAGAAAACCTAGTGTTAAGACATTCCATTCACAATTTCTGCCGAATTATGGAGGCGTTTTGAGTGGCAGAACTCGACGCCGCGATTTACCTCGACACAAGAGCGAATAAAAGAAAATATAAATTTAAATAAGTTTTTCCTTTCTTCGAATGGGGGTCGAACCCACCACCAGTGCACAGCTTTTACACTCACACACTTGTGCCCTAGCAGCACCTCTTCTTGCTATAGGTATAGTCAACAACAAACACAAGATAAACAACAAAATATATAATGAATATAACATAATAATTTAAAAATTTTCAATGTCATTGATTAATTTAATATAAAATAGCCCATTAAAACCGCATACAGATATAATAAAACTCTTAAGTACATTTACTTAAGCCCAGTTCAACTCAAACGAGCTTCATAGTCTGGTGACTTCACACATTGAATATTTACTGGTTATCTATTACTCTTGATAATATATAAAATGAAATATTGTCGTTTCTTTAAAATAATATACAATTGTGAACAAAAATTCACCTCTAAAATAATTGTAATTGTTATATATTCCTATAATGCCTTGAAGTCTAACCAGCGTCGGAATTGAACAAAACTAATTTCTCAAATACTTTGATAAGCCTAAAAATATTAATTAATTATAATTGACAATAAATACTTTTTTACCACGTCTCTACGAAAGAAAAATCAATCGTGTCGTCAAATAAGTAATTACCGGCAGAAGTAATCCAAAGAAATATATTATTTTGTCTATATCCAATACACAATATTTAAACACAAAAAAAAAATGAATACTCTATAAATTAAAATACATACAGCAATTAAAAGTGATAATAATTGAGACTTAGATTTTATTACACTGTAACAAGTCTATCGATCTAATAAAAGCGTGTTAAAAAGACATGACAAATAAAAAAATCTAATCACACTCTATAGAATCCAGCACTCGTCTCTTTAAACACAGGATGCTCGTGGTTATGGAAACCACCCACCCTGAAAACAGTCTGTTCATCCTCAGACGTCACCACGAAAGCTTTACATTTCATTTTTTTCCGTTGGGAGCACTGCCATCTTATACCACCATCGTATTTGACACCAGCTATTTTGTGGTACGAATATTTGTTTATTATTAACAGTATTGTCCCATTTACCGTTGTTATGAAGTGTGGACCTGGTGAAAGAGAACAATTCTTATTCGTTATTGTAAAAAGCAAACTCTTGTAAAAACAATAGAATTTATTGATTGAAACTATCAATGGAATAACCAAAATCTGGATGAACAACAGAAAAATACACAACAGAAGAGCTCTATACCTTGGGGGGGAGGGGGGTCATATCCCTAAAATAGAGTATTTTCTGGCAACCTTAAGGCATTGAAAGTAGCAAAGTAGGAATTGGACAGAGTGGACAAAGTTTTTTAACTTATCCTTTTAAGATAATCAAACCATATTTTTCCCATAGATTTTTTACAAGCACATAGCACACACCCTATGACAATGAGGACTTTTGTGTTTTTGTGTTATTTGAATTAGAAAATAGAAAGTAAATAAATCCTAACTACAAAATTCTTCAGTATTATTTAAAAAAAATAATAAGCTTGTTAGTTAGTCTTTTTATTTTAGGTGACTTTACGTGTTTATTAATTATTTTCGTCCCGAGAGCCCAAGTGGGAATCGAACCCAAGACCAGCGCGTTATATTTCGACGCTATACCGTTGCGTCACGGTCTCTATTTCCGGCTTATTAATTTCAATTGCATACTTTCACTTAATTTATGTTTTGTTACCATAACATTGTATTTTGTATAAAAAAAACTCTATACATCGATATTTTTCAAAATTTATCACCAATTAAATTCTACTATACGCCATGATACATTAGTAAATTACATCCATTATTTATTATGTACTTTTTTTATTTTACAGAATGCCTCTTTTATTTATTGTATAGAAAATTAAGAAAAAAAAACAAAAGAAATCAAGTAACGCTTTATTTAATTAGTATTATATTACAAGTAACATAAGTAAGTACAAGTATGTATTAAATATATTTTTATTGCCAAATACATTGTACGTAAGGAGATAAATAATTAAATTATATTTTAACGGTCATACATACTAAGCGTAAACTATACTCGTATATTTTCCACTAGGTTTCCGAATTTTCTTTTAACAAGTATTTTATTTCAAATTTCGGAATATAGACATTCCCAATTTCCTATCTATTATATTTTCGATAAATTGCGTCTTGATAGGCTCTACTCCACGCCACGCTCGTTCTTGATACAGGATTGAGAAAATGAATATGTTACATTCCCCGAGTGGGAAACGAACCCATGACCGTAATGTTTACAGTCAAAACACTGTGTCCCTGCTCCATATCGGCCTCTATGCATAAAATAATCAAAAACACGGAAAAAATACCCTATAATAGAATCACACACTATTAGAAACTTTGGTACGATTTCTTTCGAGTTAACTTAAAATATTATATTTTAGTTAACTCGATTTGTCATCGTTTTTCATAAATATTATTTATGAAAACTTTTCTTGATATTCTAATAAACACTTAACGTATAAAAAAATATTAGAAAAATGCTTATAATTTAAATTTGTCAGTTGCCACACTAAGCGGTACAACATTTAAAAAAAAAATTAAAAATATATATAAAATTAATATAACAAATATATTTAATGTAACATAAAATAATAATAATAGTTATATTTTATAAAATAATCCATTAATTTCCTTATATTCGGGTGGAAGATGATTGTGGTAACTGTTATATATCCGTATACAGCCTGTATCTTCGCACAGTAAGTAGGCACGACAGCCTTTCATTTTGAGCGAGCACCTCCACCGCGTGCCTCCCGTCTTACTCGACACCGCCTTGTGGAATGTGAAACCGTCGACCATCGCCAGTTGTTTACCATTCGTGAGACGTATATATTTAACTAATAGGAAAGAAAATAATCAATTAAAACAGTAGAATTATGTAAAATAAATTTAATTACTTATATGTAAATTAAATAAATTTTCTTTATATACAATATGTTTATAAATTTATTCATACATACTTACTTACAATTTAAGTATGTGACATATAAGCCAGTCGCGGCGCAGAGGCACAAAGTATGACTATAAAATCAAACGGTTGTGGGTACGATCTCGAGGAGACGACGGCCTTGAGTTTATTCGGCGGAAAGTGGGAAAAGGACTGTCTTGACACTAGGTTTCCTTTGCCTGACCTGCTGTGTGTGGGAGGATACAGCGTGAAGCTGAAATATATACTATATATATACTGTATATGGAAATATGTATATCTCATATTTATAGGGGGTATAGTATATGGGGGTAAACAATATACACTAGTGCTAAGACATTTCGTTCCCCATTTTCTGCGTAATTTTTAAGACATCACCATTATTAGTATGAACTTAAAGCAGTACTTTGTCTTGCTACCAGAGTAAAAGAAAATATTTTATTCCCCCGAGTGGGAATTACTTACAATCATCAGATGACTATACTAGGCGGGTATGAACGCACGTTTAAGCTGTGCATGCGACTGTGTGTGCTGCGCGACGAATTATCAGCTACATAATGTAATATGTTGGCAAGGACGGCCTCAGATATTTATATCGAATGTCACGTTATAATATGTATAACTGAGTGAGTTAATGCCCAGATACTGTTGACTGCTTGTGTGTTGATTGGTGGAACGCCGTACTTTGTCTTTCCAGAGCTGGTAAACGGAAATAATATATTTTTCCGAGTGGGGATCAATGCAGCGCTTTGCCTCATTACCGAAGCGAAGAAATGAAAATATTAAATATTTAATTGGAACCTATAACCGTCGCGTTTGAAGTCGCACCCTTGTGCCCCTGTGCCACGATGACGGCCTCACATCTGGTCTTCATAAACATTTATATCGACCGATGAGACGTGCTAGGAATTAACATCTCACTTTTTATAGGTAAACTCGGTATGTATATTTAAACTATTAATACTATTTTATTATCAACTTTATGGTGTTTTAAATCTTTTACAAACAGATAACGCACTATGACGTTACAGTGACGTCAATGGAGCGATAACAGCAGTCATAACTTTTTCTAAGCTACATGTTTATATCAATAATTACACATCACGGCCTTAAATCTCGTTGTTTGGAGGAAAAATGGGAAACGGGCTTCACACAACAAACAAAGCAAAAAAAACTAGGTCATATCTTGTGAAAAATAAATAAATAAATGTTTTATTAAATCATAAAACGTTTAAAGAATATTAAAATAACATGTTAAACCAACAAATTTATTTATTTTCTATATATATAGTGTTTTTGAAATTTTAAGATATACCTCTTTCTATTAAGTGGAAAATCGACAATTTGTTGTTGTTGGTGTTGTAAATCTAAACGTAACATAAATCAAATAAGCATATTCGACATGAAAATTTATTAAACTTTAGGTAACAACTATGACATGATCTTACTCTATCCTGTAAATTAAAAAACACAATTTACTTGCAATTAAAAGCGGTGATGTTTCGGCTTTGGGTAAAAAAATAAAATATATTTTCTCTCTGGTTTTAAGTACCGGATTCCTTACATACCTATTAAATAACCATTAAAAGATAAGGACCCTTAAAAGTAATTTCTTTACTTTGTAAAGAAACTAATTTCTGTTAAACGTATTATCTTTATATATAATTTTTGGCAAGGCTCTTCAACATATGTTGTACAGCCATACTAATATAATTAAAATAATCTTTTAAACACAATTATAACAATCAATAGGATGGAAAGAGGACTAGACCAACCGTTAATTCGAATATAATAATAGTAATAGCCAGGTCGGTTACTCGCTTTGGTAACGAGGCAAAGCGTGGCGTTGAGTTCTGCCACTTAACCCGCAATGCCTTGAAAATTCGGTGAAAGTGGGGGAACGGAAGTGACTTAACGGGAACGGGGTGTCTCTACGGGAACGGGGTGTGACTAGGTTCCTAAGTTCTCTCTGTCTACTTACTCTACCAAGGACGAGATATATCGAGAAGCTAAAAAAGAAATTGTACAGCATTGTAAAATGTAATTACACATTTACTTAGGTAAATATGTACACTGGAGTCTGTCGTATTTCTTGTTTTTATGTTGAATGGCAGAACTCAACGCTGCTGTTTAATAATTCAACCCTCGAATGACAAACGAACCCACGACCGTCCTGTTCACATTTAGACACTTTGTCGCTGTGATTAATTTTAAACACAGTACCAGCTTTATTAAATAACAGTAATATTAATAATAATACGTTACCAGAATATAATTAACAATCTACATTAGAAACCACTTTGCATTTTCCTAAAAGAGATGGACCGACTGTATGGGTGCCCATTGCGTTTCCGGGCACAAGGGGAGGAAGCTGAAGCACTGTGTTCAGAATTTGAAACCCAAATATCGAATTAATAAATCAGCTTCATACTGTATTCCGCACACAACAGTGTAGGCAGAGAGAATTTAGTGTTAAAACACTCCGTTCCCCACTTTATGCCGAATTCTGAAAGCATATATGATTAAGGGGCCCTTTTGTACCTTCGCCTGCACTGTCCCCCTTCTTTCTACCAAACGAAATTTCTCCAAAACCCCATACCTTTGCATATTATTTCACTTAAAAAAAAAACTAAAACAGTTGTTTCATTTGACAAGTAGGTACTTCTAGTATATACAGATCATTCATCAAAAATTTCAGCCTGCACATTATAATGAGACGGATATTTAGGATTGATTCGCACATAGCCCTCGTGTGTCGCCATATATTTAGCTGGCTCGTGGGTGTGTTCCGTAGCCGCCAGAGTTATATGATTGTCTTTGCTGACATGCACGTGGGCTTTGCAATTTTTGCTGTGGGAATTGGAACAAGTGAATCTAGAGCCTCCGCCGCGAACCTTTCCGCTTCTAGAGAACGTATACTTTTTGTAGAGCAACACTTTGCTTCCGGTAGCCAATTGAATGAACTTGGCCACTTCTGAAAATTATAACTTTTTTTTAGTACCTACTCGTTACAGATGAAAGGTTCTAATTAGAAACAACTCAAATCCAAATTTAAACTAAAAATCAAAATCAGCTTCACTCTGCCTACCCCACACACAGCAGTGTAGGCAGATGGAAACTCTTGTTAAGACACTCCGTTTCCCACTTCCTTTCCTGCCGAATTCTGGAGGCACTGTGTATTGAGTGGCAGAACTCAACGCCGCGCTTTGTCCCGGCACCATAGCGAAGAAATGGAAATATAAACGTAAATAAATATTTCATATCCTCGAGTGGGGATCGAACCCACAACCGTCGTGATACAGTCACAGATGGCCTGTATAATGTAATGGTCAGCATAGTTGCCTTCCAAATTTAAACTATTGGTTTATTTAAGTTTAAACCATTATATTTTTTTAACAAGAAGTTTAGTATTAAAAAAGAAATATATATAAATCAAATATTTTTTAATATATTTATCAAATCATATCTCTTTCAAATTTTCAAATTAGCAAATATCGAATCATATGCTTCTAGAATGTTACAATACAATATTGCAGTGTAGAATAGTACAAAAAAGTAATATTAAATAATTTTAATAAATGACAAAAAAAATCATACTAAATGTCTAATGTTAGTTTCCACTAGCTAGTGAGGTTAATATAAACGTTTTAACTAAAAAAAAAACATCGCATAGAGCTGAAATTTTACTGTAGATCTTTGATTCACTTTGAAGTTAACATCAAATGTCCGCATCGATACTATGTGCGGAAAACAGTCATTCAATTAGTCATGATTTTGGTACTTTTTATGTTTTGTACATTTTAGCGTCACGATGTAGCCTGTATATATCCGGGTAGGTAGGAGGAACCTGGTAAGTTACTTCCGTTCCCAATTTTCCACCGAATTCTCAAGACATTGCGTCGTAAGTGGCGGAACTCAAGGTCGAGCTTTGCTTTTTGTTATCAGAGCGAAACAATGAAAATATTAAATATTTCGTTACCCCAGTAGGAATTGAACCCACGACTGTCACATATACCGTCGCACGCGTATGCCACTGTGCCACAACAGCCTCCGTAGTTTTTAATTTTATCTTCAACACTGAGTTACAAATTTCAGCTTTGTGAGAACTGTTATATGACCACTAATTTTATGGTCAGCTTCATCCCGGTAAGGCTTTCTAGTGAAATTTATCTTAATAATAACATAAACATAACAAAAATTCTAAGTAAGTCTATAAACATAACAAAAATTTCTACAATCATTTTTTTTTGGTATCTTCACACTGCAATTCAAAATTAGTGTTCAATTAAGTAATAAATTTAAAAAAATATTTCCAATTGGATTATCTTAATAACTAACTTAATTATTAGTACTTAATAACGTGTTATAATATATCTCGGATCGAAGCTTACAACAATGAGAATGAGAATTGACTATATGTCTACTATACTAATTGGCAATTTTACAACATAATACAAATATTTCAACAACATATATGTATCTAATTTTTTACATAAATTCCTTTTTTAGTTCTAACATATCCTAGAGGTGAATGGTTGTGCTCTACATCAGTAAAAATGATTTCATCTTTATGAATAAACACATGGGCTTCGCAATTCTTACTATCTAAGCAGGAACAGGTATACCTCCAGAATTGCCAACCTTCGTGGTAGAAAGACTCACCTCTAAAATACGTGTACTCTTCACAAAAATGAAGTTTCGACGGTGTGATGTAATATACTAAAAGAAACGTGAAAAATTTTTGGAAAATGTTAGAAATCATGTATTAGTTATGTCAAAAAAAATTAATTAAATATTTAGAATAAATATAATCTAGGGTTGATGTGGTCATTAAAACATGATAAATAAAACCCATTAGAGTTAGATAATAGACACCATACATATATTGTAAACATAAAAGCTTATATCTTCACGTATTTGCCGCTCTTCGTACGTAGGTACGACAGGGGCGTGTGGTTGTGTTCAGTCATCGAGTAGAGTATGACGTCGTCTTTGCTGACGTGGACGAAGGCTTTGCACGACCTACTGACAGTGCTCGAACAAGAGTAGCGGTAACCACCGTTTCTTATATATCCACTTCTGTAGAATGAATATTTTTTGTACATGAGGAGTTTGGTGCCTTTTATAAGTTGGATGTACCTTGCTAAAAATAGAAATATACAATGTGAGTAAAATTCAGACTCGATTCTGTACATAGCAGGGTACGCTGAGGGAACCTGGCAACATACTATTAAGATAGTGAGTATCCCATGAAAACTGTTCCGTTCTTCAAATTCCGCCGAATGCTCGAGGCATTTCGTGGCGAGTGGCGGAACTCAAAATATGAAATATTTCTTCTTCTAGAGTGGGAATCGAACCCATAACCTGTCACGTTAACAGTCGCACGCTTATTCCCTTGCGCCACACGACTGGCAGGTATCTTAGACACTTAAAATCAATCCAATATACAATATGCATCCAATTCAGTGCAACAAATCAAACTCTTGCCTTAAAAAACAAACATACGTACATTACTGAAAAAAAAAACTAAACTAAGTAAAATATATTTATTGAAAATTTATCTAAATTCTTTTAACTCGTAACATCGTTTGGTTCACCGTGTTTCAATAAGAAAATATTAACACACAGCCATATAATATTTATAACAATAAAAAAATGTATACCTATAACAATAATAATTAAAAAAAAAGAACAATTAAATCATTCCTGGATCCTGCACCAATTAGTGGGTTTTATCTTGGCATATAAATTTTCTGGTAAATGATTGTGATAGGTCCACTGCTGTATAATAACGCCGTTGCCGTCTACGTTGACGAAGGCCTGGCATCCTTCGCTGACCGAACTCATACACTTATATCTAGCGGCGCCAGTGGGCGCACAGATTGAGCCGCTTCTAAAATACGTGTGTCTATTAAATTTTAGAACTCTCGTACCTTTCTCAGATGTGGTAAAGATGACTGGAACAAAAAATATTGTTATTCGCAACGATAGTGATGACATGAATGGTTACTAATGAAAATATGGCTCAGATTTTTTTTATTATTTTTTAACAGTTTCAGCTTCACGCTGTATCCCGCACACAGCAGGGTAGGCATCGGGAACCTACTGTTAAGACACTCCGTTCCCCACTTTCTGCCGAATTTTGGAAGCATTGCGTGTTGAGTGGCAGAACTCGAAGTCGCCCTTTGCCTCAACACCAGAGCGAAGAAATGGAAATATGAACGTAAATAAATATTTCACTTCCTCGAGTGGGGATCGAACCCACAACCGTCGTGTTACAGTCACACCCTTGTGCCGCTGCGCCACGACGGCCTCTATATTTTAACTATTAATATAATTATTATAGTACGTATTATGCAATAAGCTGAATTTGATTAATGTTATTTTGGAAAAAGTCAGAAATACTCATATTGTCATTTAACACCTATTGCTTATGCCAAATGTCATTTAACTCCTTTTGTGTAACTTCGCGATGTAACCAAGGATAGACACTTCTTTCTCAAATCAGAAACTTCCGCGAGAAGAAATAAAAATATTTAATTGTCTCCAGTGGGAATTGAACTCACAACCTGTCGCATTGTGAGTTCATGTAGTCAGAGTAGTCATACGCCCTTGCGCCACGACTGACTTTCTTTATGATCATAGTAAAGCGATGTTAAAATATATAAAACTATTCTGCCAGTAAATGATTGACACAGAGCACACAGGCGAACTTAATAAACTTAAATAGTCGAAATGTGTCATGTAAGTAAGATAAAGGTGTAGAAAAACACTAAAAGAGAATATTTCAAAAAAATTCTACGGGAACGGGACCTTAATTCATTAATTCATTTCATTTTATATCTTTAGTAATCTTTTTTAAGTCCGCGCTCAGTAGTTCAGGATGACGACCTGTATTTATAAAAAAATCTTCTTGTTTTAAATTATATTGGGTAAATGAAATGAAAGAAAATATTAACATAATATTTATTAAAACGTTTTATTTTCTCTTGTTTATTTTTCTATACCATTTCAATGAAAACGGAATATTGCAAAAAATAATTAAATATTAAACAATATTTCTTACCATTAAAATTGCTATGTTAAAATAAATCACAGACAATTTAATTAAAGCTTTCAATAATTAAAACAATGGATCATTTTAAAACACGCTTATAAAATTTGACCTCGTTACCAGAACGAGGAAATGAAAATATTAATTATTTCAATTTCCAATTCTCGACTGGGAATCGAACCCACAACCTGTCGCGTTAACAGTCACACACCGTCGTAACCCTGCGCCACGACGGGCCTACTTAAGAATTTAGTTTACATTTATAAATCTACATTCTTGTGTTAAAAAACCCTCTGTATCCCGCATATAGCAAAGTCAACGCTTAATTTTCGTGACTTTGCTTGTTAAACCACGAAAACCAACGGCGAGTGTAACCTGTTACACTTGTAAATTATATTGCCACACGCAAGAATGAACTGTTGTTAATTTCTTGGCTCTTGTATTAATATAAGAAATTATCTCCTCCTAAATAATCTCTCCTCCAATCACAACAACACAAAAAATATCTCAAAAATAATTTATAAGTAGGGAACAGAGAGTCTGAACACTACGATCCTACCTACCCTCTTTTATGCGGAATGCAGAGTGAAGCTAGAAAAAAGAAACGAATAACCTACTTAACACGTACTTGATGTTATGACCAGTCTTGCTCGACAGATAACATTATCCGAGTTTAATATATGTATTATGAGTTGAGATACTTTAGAGAATAAGTATCTAAATCTAATAATTTTACAATAAGAAAAAATAACACAGGCACTTTCTCTCGCATAAATACTATTGAAATTATTAAAACATAAAAATGAGATCAATATAAACAGACGGTCCCTACGTAAGGTATTATTGAAAGTGAAAAATTGCAAAACAATTAGTTTTTGAAATTTTGAACAAAGTTAATTCAAAACTACCCTCTTCTTTCTTAGTAGTTCAAAAGAGCAAAAAACATTTGTGATTTTTCACCTTCAGTACTTTATCTGTTATGTCATACTTACGTGACAACACATGTATTGAAATAAAATAGGTAAATAAAATAAGTATTAATGTAAAGTCCACATACTACTGAGTAGAATTAAAAGCACAAAAATAACTAAAATCAACCAATAGTTCTTTGGTTTCATTAAATTTGACTAGACAAATTAAACAAAATAAATTTTTAACATCCCTATCGTGTATTATTAAATAACATAAAATCCAGACTTATCGAACAGTTTATAATAGGCCATGGTCAAAGACTACCATGGATCTCTATAAAGTTCGCGAAATATCGATTCCATAAAATAACTATTTTAATTAATAAACTTAGTGTCACCAAAATTAAAAGAAAATTCATATTTCTGAAACAACATTTTCAACTAGTATAATAAATAAATATCTATTCAATAAATATTCATTCGTCCTTTCTCGATAAAACGAACGCCGGGTGAGTGTGGTGCATATTACTTCTAACTATATGCAGCTCGTCGGACAGGTGCAAGTACGCCTTGCACTTGTGCCACCTGTTCTTTGTGCAGCCCCATCTGAAGCCAGTTTTCGTCCTGCTTTGCTTGTAATACGTGTAGTTATGGTACACCAGCCTTGCCTTACCTCGGGCTGTCATGAATATATTAACTGAAAGACAACATATCATAAGGACTAGAATATTTTTTTACACTTTTTAAATTATGTATTACTATATATACAATAAGGATAGAAGAATATTTTAGAAAACGTATAAAACATATGATCAATCAGCCAGTTCTTATCAAGCTACGTTGAAATTCATACACGCCTGTTACAGTTTATTCATGTTTTCAGTGTCAACCAGGATTATATTTGACATATCTGAATTAGGCAAATAAAATGTCCATTCATATTTTTTAGTTTTAACATATTTGTTTATATATTTCTTAAAATAATGTTATTATTTAACTGCAGTACGTACATAAGTATTATAGTTTATACATATATAAAAATAAGAGTGACCTAGAATAAAATTAATCGATTTTTCGGAGATAGTATCGAAAACATTGTAACAAAGTTGTCTTTATATACATTTGTTCTATATCTTACATATTAAAAAAAAAAACGAAATAACCTTGAGTACCAATAGAAATGAAATATCAAAACTCCTTGTTGATCAATTGTTTGCTACGAAAACTTATTAAATTAAGCTTATTCGAGTTATATAAATATAATCGCTGAATGTCCTAAAAGGTGACTTTGACAAAAAAAAAATGCAACGCTTTGCAAATTTATAACACATACTACAAAGTAAATAATTATAACCTAACATAGAATCCATCTTTAGTCCTGAGAAGTGATATTTTGTTGTGGTTATGCATCGACACTGGTGGACGTAACACATGAAGAGATTCGTCCATGTGTAAGCAAGCTGAGCAGCCTCGCTTTGTGCACTGCCACCTGAAGGCTCCTGACCTCTTCATACGAATATGCTTATAAAACGTATGACCTTTATAATAATACCGCTTCTTCCCATCTCCAAATTCTATCAATCCTTGAAGTGAAAATGCTCGATTAGTATCTATAGCAATTTATTTAGAGCTTACAAATCTTATCACTACAGGGTAGTGCAGCTTACTTAGTACTATATAACATATATTATTAAATAAATAATCTATAATCTAAGAAATTTCAAGATGTGTTTTATCGATCAGTACAATGGTCCATAAGTTTGTCGAATGTCGTATAGTTATAAGTAGTGTATAATTTTATACAAAATAACATGATTTTCCGTATGTAAATTATATTAGTTTACCTGCGCAAGAGGTTATAAAAGTGAGATATCACTAAAATATATATTGTAGCACATATTTTTGCATATCCATCTTATTTGCGGAAATTATATTATATTTGGCACAGAAACGTTAAAATCAAAATATATTTACTACAAGCTAGATAATGATAATAAAATATTAATTAATATTTTCTATATATCTCAAATTGGGTCTTAGTATGACTAGCCGAAATCGTAAGTGTGATCGAATCCGCATTTTTGACCGAAGCTTAGGGAAATGATTGCTTTTAAGTACAGTTTACTTAAAAAAACTTTTAAGTAACTTACTTTAAAATTTTAATCATTGCATTTTTTTTTTCTAAAACCACAAAATATACAAGATAGTTAAATACAATTAAATAAAAGAATGATATGCTTCTAATATACTTACTTTAATTTATTATAACTTTAAGAAGCTATATAATATAACTTACTAAAACTAATAATATACACAACGAGATCATTTAAAACAGTATTAGTAGAGTACACAGTGAATATAACTTACGTGAATATATCCTATTAACGTGATTATAAAATAATAATAGTAATTTGATAAAATAAATTATATATTGAGATAATAGCATTACATAATTTCTAACGAAAGTTAACCTAAAGATCATATATTTTATATTTCAGGATAATTACAAGATACATACACAAATAGAAGTCCATAAAAGTTTAGAAGAAAATCAAACTTATCAGTTTCACGCTGTATCCCTCACACAACAGCGTAAGCAGAGGGAACCTCCGTTTTCCATAAAATATTCTTAAATGCTTAATTATGATTTAAATTAATTAATGACGCCAATATAATAATCAATTAATTATATCTTAAAATTATGAAAATGACTAGAATAAAACCGTGGCTGACATAACATCAGAATTGGCGTAAAAAGAGATACATGACAGTATTCAAGGTGTTCTTGTTATAACTCGATAGTAGGTTCCTCCGGAGAGCATGTTCAGACGCGGGGGAGGATGATTGTGAGGTTTAGGCTTTACAATTATTTTATGACTGGCATTGTCCAAGTGCACATACACTTTACAGGTTTTATGTTGGCTACAAATCCATCGCCGCGCCGTCCCTGCCTGAATGGCCTTGCCTCTACAGAACGTGTATCCTTTGTAGAAGAAAACATTGGAGCCAGTACTCAATTTGATCATCTTTCCTGTATTAAACATGAGAATATAATTTTTAATAATATCCGGAAGCAACAATAAGACTTACAGATGTGTTACTCTTTCCTAGGAGAATTATTGTGTTAGTGGATCAAATTAAACGATTCACTAAATGCACTTCCTTTATTCTTATGTAAACTTATTTCCAAATGTATAAAATAAAGAAATATATTATGTTAAACAGTTAACAAGGAGGTGTGTATGTAGTTTTCAAATAAGTAAGTCGTCTTTCGTTTAGTTTTTTTTTTCTTTTCTTTTACATTATAGCACGCATGTCTAAGCCTGTGGTGCCATCTGTAGAGTACGAAGATTTTTCTTATGGGGCTGTCATGGCGCAGCGGCACACTTGACAGCAGTCTTACTAAAGGCAAAAGTTATGGGATTGATATGACTCTGGCGAATTCAATATTTTGACTTCTTCACACTCCCGTGTGTATCATATGTATTTTGTTAATACAAATTTAGTAGAGTTTGAAATTTAGAGCGTAAATACTTGACGCCCTAATTACGTGGCGCCCTATAATAAGTTCCATCTTTAAGTTTTCGTATAAATGGTGGAGAGTGATTGTGTGGAATCTTAGGCAGTGTAAGTATAGTGTTTGAATTATCCAGGTGAAGGTAAACTTTACACTTTCCATTATGACTGCAAACCCATCTTCTAGCGTTGCCCTTTTGTAAAGGCGTGCCTCTACAAAAAGTATATCCTTGATAAAGAAATGTAGTGCTGCCAGTATTTCGAGTTATTAACTTTCCTGTAAAAAATGTAATTAATGTAACGATTTAATTATATGTTGTGGCGCAGCGATTGGTTCGATCCCCACTAGACGAAAATAAATATTTATTTAATTTTATATTTTCATTTCTTCGATCTGGTGTCGAGGCAAAGCGCGGCGTTGAGTTCCGTCACTCAACACGCAATGTTTCTAGAAATTAAGAAATTTAGGGAAAGAAGTGCCTTAACACTAGGTTCCTTGTGCCTATCCTGCTGTGTGAGCGATACAGATGAAGCTGATTTTTTTTATATGATTAAATTTATCATAAAAATAAGAATCATATTACAAGAAATTTCTTAGTAGTACGTGATTCACAGTGCCGATCGTGTGGCAGGAAGATGAGTTCGGAAAAGGGACGGATTCTTAGGACGTACGACCCAAATATAGGCATAACTTATCTAAGTAACAATGCGCATTTTAAAGATTACCACTGTTCGCGAGCTCACTTACCTATTTAATTTTAAATATATATTTTTCTATATGGACTTCACGCTGTATCCCGCACAATGCAGGGTAGGCAGAGGGAATCTAGTGCTAAGGCACTCGGTTCCGCATTTCCGTTGAAGTTATTCTAATATAAATCAGTTCAAATAAAAAGTTTTTCGTAGTTACTTTTAAATAATGTTAAAAGCGTACGAAAAAAATGAAAATGTACAAAAAAATTGCATGAAAAAAAAATCTTTTATTTAAATAAACACACTTATAAGTACATGATAATGCATTTTATCATAATAAGTATAGTATAAGTATAACATAATTTAACCAAACCACTTATTATTACAAAAACGTATAACAAAACTATATTTATAAAATTAAAATTGACAAGTAAGTTCATTAATCCATTAAGATCTAGGTGAAATAACATCTAGGTGAAAAAAATATATAGTACTAGACAAAAAAGTATGCAACGTTTGAAATTAAATTCAGTGCTATTGTACAAGTAATTACATGTATTGTTGCGGACAGTTCATGGACTGTACCAGCAATCGCCCATAAGATAGAAAATCTCCCATAGAAAAAAAATCATTATACACAGAAAAAAAGAGGACTTTTTGTGAGTCAGTGTTTTGGGGGTATGTATCGGACTGTAATATAAATTGATTTTAAAAATTAAGACCCGCTGCGTTTCTTGCGTCGGTTCTTCTCAGTTCTGAAGGTTTAACTTCAGTGAACGGTGGTAAATTACTTGACGTACAAAAAATGAAGTATGCAACTTCATGTTTTGAATAAAATTATTTGAATTTGAATTTTCGGAGCCGACTTCAAGTGCGATTTGTCCAGGTTATATCATCATATAAATGTTAAGTATGTACGATCATTTTACCTAATATTAACTAAATTTCTTACTCTTAACTGCGCAAAGCATATAAGATGTTTGAATTTTCGCGTATATTAACTTCTGGTAAAATTTATAAAATTAAATATACGCGATTAATCCGGTTTAATAGTTTCTATCTACTCTCTTTACTTTCAGTGTTTAAATATTGTTATAACGGCAGCGTATGCGTTGTCGATATTGGAATCACAATAATAGATACAATTAAATTTTCAATATTTTTTGTATACTTTTTTGTCCGTATTGTACTTATAAACACAGTTGAAAAAAGGAAACTTAGTAGTTTTCATTTACATAATTGTTTTATTTTATTCAAATATCAAGGATTGACATTTAATTTTAACATCTTATTTACAAACTTAAGTTTATGCTTAAGATTAATTAAAATTAAAATATGTTATTATAAGCCGCCAACTCAGATGTCGCTAATAATTTTACGGACCGTGGACTATCAGTGCATTTTTCTAAAGATTTTTATTTTTTTTGTGTCACAGGTTTTGTTAAGAAAATCACACTCTATAGTATAATTTACTAATATAAAAAAAGCGTTAACTATTTAGATAGTCGTGCAGTTACATACATACCTATTTTTATAACAATATACGTTAAGTCCTTAAGTAAATATTAGCTACATGGTTTACCCTATTTAAATATGTTTTTTTTTTTACTTTTATCAATCCACCGGTTCTTTGAGTCGTAGAAATAGAAAACCGTATAAGATTATTGCTTAAAAATTTCCAAATACAATTTATAACCGAAAATATTTCCCTTTTTGAGCACAACGATACTCTGCAGGTGGATGGTTATGGGGTAATTTACCATAAATCACCTTAAGATTTTCAGTAACATGAAGGAAGGCATTACAAAAGGCTTTATTACAGCAATACCGCAACACATTCTGATTTTCAAAATATCCGTACGTCTTGTTGCGTTTCGAAGAATAACTTTTTAGTGCGCCTTTAAAATAATATGGATACCCGTCGACCATTAATATCTGTTTCCCGGTTACCAGTTCTATGAGCTGCCCTTGTGGATTCAAAATACCTGGAACTAAAACTCCAAGATATAGTCATTATACGTAATTAAATATTTTCTTAGCTTCCACTACCATCCCAGTTAGAGTTAAATAATGACACCCACGTCCTTTAGTCGTAGACCTGTAGTTTACCAGCGTCAAATTAATTAATTATAGTAAATCCAAAGATATTATATATTAAACTACTAGATAATTTATTTCAAAAATTAGGTAAA
>JBAIZZ010000043.1:421402-435777 GCA_037355905.1 Heliconius aoede
AATCATATATCATTTATTTAAAAATGAAATACCGTTTATTTTTAAAATACTTTATTCATATGGATTACAATGCCAAAAACATTTAGGAAAAGCATCAGCGTACATCACTATGTTAACCTACCAATATATGGTATAAAAATAGACATTATTAGTCAAATAAATGCACGAAATATAATTAAAAAAATATGTACAAATAAACACGAGATCTAACCGTTGAGATATATATGACTATCACAATAAAACACACAGTCTTAATTAATATTATCAATGTATCACAATAGATAATACTGGACACGTCACAAATGCAAATTATTTATTATCACACGTATTATTAAAAAAAAATATATAGTAACTAAAATGTTTAAAATCAGCTGAGCCTTATACAAATATAAAACTAAAATCTAGATACGACATTATTAAAGGCACTTTTCTCAAATTTTGAATAAGATATAATATGGACTTAACGAATGATATCTTATTCAACGTATACGATATTATTAACTTCGTAATTGGTATTAACACTAATTCTCCTCCATGATTAAACCTAACTAAAAAGATGACTTGATTTTTTTACGACAGTCTTCGAAATTTCAACAATATTAAAATTATGTAGTACTAAAAACTTATATGATATGCGATAGTCGCTTAAAGGTAACACTAAGCGAGCAGCGTACAATTAATGCGAATTGAGACATTAAAATTAGTAGGACTCTCAATATGGTAATATATATCCCACCTCTAAGTGTATACATTATGTCACGTAATATTAGTTCATAAAAAAGTTAATAGTATAAAATATAGTATTTGACTGCGAAATTTATAATATATTTCACATACATATATATCAATTGGGGTCATTCGAGTGGACATATATTACCAATGCTAAACTAAAATTTAGTAATTTCTAAAAACGCTGTGAGCTACCAAATAGTCGTGAAGCGGCGTCAATGATGGTGGGGCGGGTGGGAGAAACTTACTGTCGTTTTCTTTACCAGCCCCATTCATTGAATAAGCAAGATTGGGCAAGGCTCTCCTTTCTTTCTTCGCACTAGGTGGGTGACTGTGAGAGACCATTGCTTTCAAGACTTCGAGTTTGTCAGTGATGATGAGGTGAGCCTTGCACTTCCATTTCGAGCCGTAAGCAGTGCAGCTCCAGCGGTGCGCGTTGCTTCTTGCCTTCAAATGTTTGTAGAAAGTAAAGTTGTTCAAACGCAAGTTGATACGACCGTTGGGGCGGAGATAAAATTCAACTGTCAACAAAATACCAAATAACATGTGATATCTATAGAAAAACCATAATTTTTACCATTACAAGTTAAATATAAAAGTAGCTTATATTTAAAATATTCTGAATCATGCGCAAGTAATAATAAAACAATAATAAATGTCGTCGTTTTAAGGCACGAACATAATAAAAAACATTATAAATTATTGATATATTTGTATGTCAAAAATATTATATATATACATACAAATCAGAAACACACATTTCACGAATGACATTGGATTCTTGGAAATATATATCATCTAAAGAAAAAAGTTCTCATTGAAAAGCCGAGCTGTAGCTGTCAGGTATATTCCTTGGATAGAAAAAAAAAATTGTGAACAAGATTATAATTTTATTTCTTCTAAACAAATATATCTATATTACAATCTTTATTACTTTTAATCTATTTTCTTATAGAAAAAAGGGCTAGTACATTTTATAGGTCACAAAAACCAAAAGTGGCAATCGGCCACTAGTCATATATGAGTATACCGCCCGGAACTTTAACTATGATTTACTATCAAAATCCAATCCCACTTTGTACACTTGAAATTTTTAGTGATAAACTGGAATTTTCCGCATTATATTTATCCTAAAACAAAGGAAAGATTACGTTAATAAGAGATTATTCATATATCTCTCCGAACAATGAGATCGATCTTGGAAATGTTATCTCAAGACCGATCTTATATATCTTGTCCGAGTTGAGAGCGGTTTATAAATACTGGATAATTTTGGACTTGTTTTAATTATAAATACCAATCCCAAAAGATTACTTAATTCTTACCTTTTCTGCGTTCAGGGGATCCTTAATCTTAATGCGCTTAAATTTGTATCTAATAGAAGGTGGATGCGTATGCTGGGTTTGTGCTCTAACTACGAGCATATCCTTCGTGACGTGGAGGAACCCTCGACATGACCGGGATCCCATTTGGGTGCAGCTCCATCGAAAACCGTCGCGAAGGACCTTATGTTGATAATAAGTGTATCCGTTAAGCTTCAGAAGATATTTACCACTTCTACCTTTAACCATCACAACTGAAAATTTCTAAATTGTTGAGAAAAACAATTGAGTAAGTATTATTAATAATAAAGTGTCGTGATAAGCATATTTAGTTTTATTTGCGTGACGCTTCATTCTGTATGACAGGATACTACAGGACAGGGACAAGGTAAAGATTATTTTTTTCAAAAAACAATAGATTCCAAACAAACACCATAGCGCTACAACTTCTGTATAATTTATATGAATACACTAAACTTAACAAGAATATTTATGAAATTCTATCACAGAAACACTATCATCTATAAATAAAAATAAAATCAAGTGTAAATTAAATTTTATTTAAATTAAAACAAACAAATATTAAATAATTATTTATATTATAATGTCATATTGAAGATTCAGTGGTTATTAATAGTTTTAGTTTCTCCTAGGGCTTATGACAGTGGAAGCTAAAACTACTTAAGAGTTGACCATCGTGACCGGTCACCAAGTACGCCCGACACGACTTCGAGAACTGCTTAGAGCATTTCCAACGGAAGCCTTTCTTCACTGCGTAGTGTTTGGAATACGTGTAGTCGTTGAACACGGCGAATATTCGTCCGTTAGAAGTATGAACAAATTTTGCTGTAAAAATACTAATGTTAGTAAGGTGCATGCATATACTATATAGTTTTTTTTCAGTTTTCTGAAAACTTGAATCTACACATAACATCCGATACTAAGAAAAAAAATATTTGGAGAACAAAAAAAACAGTGTTGAGGTCACCGTGGTGCGCGGACACGCGCGTACCACTGTAAACGCGATGATTGTAGATTCGATTCCTATTTCGGTGAATGAAATATTTAATATTTTCGTTTTATCGCTCTGGTAACGAGACAAAGTCCGGCGTTGAGTTTCATCACTCAACTCGCAATGACTCGAGAATTCGGAGTATTGGGGAGAACGAAGTGTTAGTTAAGTACAAGTTTCCCAGGTTCCTGTTCCCTACCCTTCTATGTTCGAGATACAACAGAGTCATTGTCATTTCGAAATGGGAAGTACATTGTAGTGATGACTACTTAGCGAGGTGGGAACGTCTGACATTAAATCGACAGATTTCCACTTGGGCGAATGATTCATTCTAACAGCGGCGATGAATTCCACAGATTCCACCTTTTAAGGAAACAGCATATGTGTTAAAACATTCTAAACCAACACCTAAACAAATTAAACAATATTCCTCAACAGTTTAGAAGTAGGATTTTAGTCTCTTACGTAATAAGTTATTTATTACACATACCTACGATATTGAATACATTCCCGCATTTATAAATCGCTCTTAATACGAGATCGATCTGGAGATGCCGTTTTCATTCATAAACATCTATCTTAAGATCGATCTCATAATTGAGAGCGGTTTATAGAAACTAGCTTTAAAATATTTGTTAGTTAACATTAATAATATTATGAAAGGTTAGGGAATTAAAATAAAAATCAACTTAAATACTGTTTAAAAAAGATATTTCATAATTTTTATTTATATATTCCGACAATACATTGATATAAAGATTACCTACTGACTTAAATTAAATTTGGCACGTGAAGGAATTTCAAGGTAGCCATAGTGACTAGGTACTTAAGTTAGATATAAGATTCTATAACATATAAAAGTAAGTACACAAGTAAAGGAAAAGCGTAAAATATTTTTTGTTGAGCAAAACACTTAACACGTTCACTGCGGTTTGAGGTCGAAATCTGTCTCATATATACTATACACAGGTGTTATGTATAATATGAGGCTGAATAGACCTCAAGCGTACAATTTCTAAATAGATTTATTTAATACATTTGTTATAGTTACTATAGTAGTGTCTAAGGAGTCGTTAAATGTCCGTCAAATGCCCTACTAAACGACAAACGCTAACTATTACTACTACTGCAAAAGAACTATATTATACTATGATCTATACAAATCTTATATATATATAATGGAATGATACAATAGTTACTTAAATAAATTTATAAGTAATAATATATTAATAAATAATAATAAAAAAATAAATAAAATAATATATTAATAATAAAAATTAATCATAGTTTTAACAACTAAACACTTGCAAATAAAAAAAAACAGTTTTTATTTATTTTTTAAGTTTCTAAGAAAATAGTAATATGTAGTAGGGATTGCCTTATTTTTTTATTTATTATAATTCGTTAGGTGGTTCGGCGATTAATTTATAGTAAGGGGATTAATTTATAGCGAGGGGGGAAATATTGGGGCTTATAAATTAATAATATCTATGTGCTGTAATATAAATTCCACTAAGTGGCAAGATTAAAAGTTTTTGACATTTATTTATAAAATTATTAAAAATAAATGCATCACACAAAATCTAAATGACGTATTATAAATATTGTAACTAATCAAATATAATTACTTAAATATCAAGCTTAAAATGTATTCATTATTTCGTATTTTTTTATACAGGGTGGAAGTATCAGCGATCATTTAACGGAAACAGCATATTATATGTTAAAATATTTAAAACTAATACCTTAAAAAAGTTGATCAAGATACCTCAACAGTTTAGACGTAGGATTTTTTTTTCATTTCACGATTTCTATCCATACCTGTATGTCGTGTGACACACACATACACAATACTACAAAAATACTACTAAGCGTTAGTGTGCGTGTTTATGTCATACTTTACAAATGGCGTTTTATTTTAAAAATAGGCTTTTTTAAAATTCCTAATTATGTCATACTTTTGTAGGGTACTTAATAGTTTCATTTAAAGTGTTGCTAACACTTCCACCCAGTATAATGTTAATAAGTTATTAATTATTATATAGAACAGATTTAAACAAGTTTTTGGGAGCAATAAGGTTTTTATACAATTTAGTTAAGTACTTTAAGAATTCGTAATAAAAATATAAGTACTATATGGAATGACCACAAAAGACAAATAAATGTTCCCTTAAACTATTATCTCACAATAAAAATTAAAATATCATATCTTTATTAAATTAATAGATACAACTAATTCTTTAATTCAGCGGGAAGTCGGTAACGGGAGTGACTCAATGGGACAGTGTCTTAGCATTAAGTTCCCAGGATACCGTACTAGTTAGGAAGATGGATCCAATGAAAAGGTAGCATAGTAATGCTCAGTATAGTGTAATACTAAAAAAAATTAATTATTTTCAGCACTATAACTTTCTACTGATATAATAATCGGCAACACTGAATTAAGTAGATATCAGTCATTAAAATTATATTTAGTGTAATTGTCTTCATGATTGTGAAAACCTTTGTGTTTTATGTAGCGTCCTTCCACTGTTGTTTGAACACAGCTGTTGCATCCAAGTCGTTTTCTGTCTCTGCATGTCCAGTTAATAGTATTCTGATAACGGTTATTAATCCAATATTTGTTGTCTTTGAATATTAGCACCATACTGCCAGTTCTATGAGACGGCAGATAATAAATACCTGAAAAAACTATCACAATTACCATACAATCTGTACAAAAATAGTTAAAAAAAAATATTTATTTGAAATATAAAATTGAATAATAAAATATCTCATTTCCACTCCATAAACATTTTAATAGGTAAAAAAACAATAAGTAATAAAATAAAACCTTCACATATACCAGAATATTGTATTTTAAAATGTCATCAAAATTTGTTTTCATCTAAAAACTAGCAGGTCCCTACACAGAGACATGCTTACAAAGATAGCTTAGTATAATAACTATACTAGAACAATAAGTACATTTAGTTACATCACATGATTTAAACAAACAAACAGTTTATATTTACAATATATGTAACAAAACAATCATTTCATCTGTTGTCTAGATAAATCTTTTTCTCTTATGAATCTGCCGTCATGGCATTGTCTAAGTCGTGGAGGGTCGTGTATATGTTTCCCTCTAAATATAGAGATATAATCTCTACCATCGAACCCTCTGTAAGTTATGACGTCAGCCCTGCAGCCGTGGACATCCCTGGAGGAGCAGTACCACTGTTTCTTGCCATGTGCTTGATGATTTTTCATATAAAACGTAAAACCATTGAGGATAAGGAGGCCCGCACCCGTTCGACCTGGTATGAACTGCGCTGGAACTGTCAGAATAACCTTGGTTAACCTCTACATACCATGAGAGTACAATAAAACACAATTCTGTTTACAATATTTTATTTATGTCAACATTGCTGACTTAAATTATGAAATATAAATATAGATACATATTTTTTTAAGTCAACAGCATTGATTTACCTCATTAAATAAAAAAAATTAAGGGATTTTAGGAAAGGATAATGGTAAATAAATAGACCAGACCATCCCGCATCATTTTATTCATCAGGATATTTTTTAAAAATTTTATTTATTTATTCATAACAATAACATAAAATATTTTCTGTATTGCTAAATTGTATATAAGAAAAATAATAATTTCAATTGTTTCAATAAAAATTATTAGGTAATGGCACCATGATTGTATTTAATTGGATAAGATATAAGAAAGGGTTTCCAAATTAATGAAGGTAGACAGACATTTAAATAAAAAAAGAAAAAAACAGTTTGGTGTTGCTGTATGTCTTTAAAATATATAATTGTGAGACTTATTCATATCAAATTGTATTTTTCATCATATAATAAAAAGGTCACACAGCCCAACCCAGGTCCAACATTATTACTCCTGTTGACATATAAGGGTATAGGAATTGAACCTAGTATAAACTGTCAGTTTTATTCAGCAAGTAACTCATCGGGGTTCGAACCCTTTAAAAGAACTTCTTTTACAATGTTATTGTTTTAGAAATGAAGATTTCTGCTCTTTAAACTAAAGAGCCTATTTTTATGATACTCTTCTCTATCAGGGATAGTCAGTGTTAAGTGGCACAATTCACGCACACTCTACTAAGATTTCATATAGTATGAATATTTTGAAAATAAGTAAATAAACATTATTTCATCTTCACATTTCTCCCACATTATAAGTAGGCAGAGAGAACCTAAGTATTACCTACTGTTAAGAAACATCATTTTTCAGATTATACCTGCTGTAATATAGCAATTTTTGTTCTTTCTTATTAAAAAAATTAATTGAGATTCGGACTCAATATATATCCATGATTATTGTTCTCTTCACACATCTCCCAATAGTGTAGATAAAACATGTAGTGATAAATCACTTTATTTTATAATTTCAAACTGTTACTGAAAACCCATTTCCTTAAATACACCTAATCGTTGATGAGTGGATGGGGATTGAACCCATAATATTTACAAACAACAATATTTAGTCATTAAATAATAAATTTTGAAGCTCTAACTGATTTTTATTTTCATTAAAACATCTCTGTCATTTGGGACTTGAACCCTTGATTGTAGAAACTTAACCTTTTCCTTTTAATTTCACACATAATTCCTCATAATTAGGATAGTTAGAGCGAATATAGATGTAGAACAATCTTTTTCCACCTTTCTGCCTAGTCTTAAAGAAAGAACACTTTTTTATTATTGAGAGAGCAGGGGAAACAAAAATAATTATTTTCCTGAGTGGGAATCGAACCCACAAGTGTTGCATTTACAGTCAAACCCTGTGTTGTTCCTCCATGACTGTCTTACTAAACTGGCAAACTTAACTAAGTAGTTGATTGTTTTATTATTAGCACTTTACAGACCAAGTTTCGTGCTATTTTCTACAAAATGGGACAACTTAATGTAGAGACACTTCATTCTTCAGTTCAGCACTTTTACTTTTTGTCTATATGTCAATATATACTACCCAAATAATACAGGGATCGAACCTGTGGCATGTATTATTGTTTATATGTTTAATTAAAACTTCACAAACACAGAAAATAATGTAATAGAAGTAATGTCATAAAATGAATTAAATTTCTTTAATATCTAGGATTTGAACCCAACTTTATATTATTAAAATATTTGGTACAAAGCAGTCCTACACTTACCTTTTAAAGTAGTTAATATTTTGTAACCTTAATAAAACTTATATTATATGAAAAATACAATTTTGATTCCATTTAAATTAAATTTACAATACTTATATTTATTATATGTTGAACGAATAAAGAGCTATTAATCAATTACAATAATCTATTGGCATTATCTTAAAATATATTTTAAATTGTAAATTACGGAAAACAATTGCCATTGCATGGGCCATTAATAAGTAATAATATGTGAAAGATATCCAACAACACAAATGAATGCCTGCCCTTCACACAGTCAAAACATTTATGAGGTATACAAATTTGACATTAAATCAACACTTTTGCGTTACCAAATATTTGGAAACCCTTAATAGAAAAACTTACACGCTATCACTCACCGAACTGCAGACCGCTACCAGGAACGGGACCTCAAAAGAATGTAAAAGCGGGAACAAAAACTAACCTTAACACTCTCGAAAAGTTCCATTTATAAACACTTTGAACACACTTTATGGCTCAAAACTTATGCCATACTGCACCACATACTTTTTACAACGAGATTTATCATTCATTTTAACAAAAACACGCGTAAAACAAGTTTAAAAACAATTTGACGTTTCGATGCTTCAGGATTAAACCACGAAATGGCTATAGCGCGCACTTTATGATGATGTCTCGTGAATCATCATATTCTTTTAAGGTAATAGTTTCGCGGCGAACTCAATCTCAATGCTTTTTAAAGAGATTTGGAAGTGAAAATGTAGTAAAACAACAGTTATTTGGCATCGAGAGTTATTTTGACATTTTTGAAATGACTGGCCACAGATAACCTTAAATATTGTATCATGTTTGTTTTATTGTTATTTTTAAGTTTGCAATAACCAAATTGTATTATAGGACAAATTTACGCTATTATTATTTTTTTCAACTTATAAAATGTTTCTAACTGATTTCTAATGCGGCATGTTGTAATTACCATATATTTCTTTAATTTTAGTTACGGGACTTTATAGTATTATACGAGTATATTTAACCTTAAATGAAATTTTATAAAAATATTTTACGCGTCTTGTTTTATATCAAAATCATAAACATAGGCATCAAATTAGTCATACATACACAACTTATTTTCTGCGCTATGATTCGCATATGGTTTTTTAATAGGATGCTTAGATAATACACATATACTAGAGATAGATGTGCCACTGACGAATCAGTATTTTTTTGTTTACGCCTTCCTTTGCGCTAGGTGTATTATATTGTTTGTGTCGTTTTTAGAATGGAACCGTTCCTATAGGTACCTAATTACCTAGCTATTCACTTTTATTGTATCCATATATGTACACATGTGTATTATATCTAGAGATATAGTGAATATATATAAACCCGTTTGTTTACATTCGAAGTAGGAGTTAGAACGTGGATTTTTCGGCATTTTCATAATTGTTATGGGTAAATATCGTAAGTAACAGTTCAGTTTTGAGAACAACAACAAATTTGTCAGTGTTGCAATTGATTAGCCGTCAGTGTTGCTATTACAAAAACTTAAATAGTTTATAACAAAAAAAAAAAATTTGAATTTAAAAGCCTAACAAGTAAATTATAAACTTATTTAAATGTCGTTTTTTTCTTTTTCATTGAATGTGAAATAAAAATGTAAGAAAACGAAATAATGTATTTTACAACAACACCTATGGCCTAAGTATTTCAACTCTGAGCTCTAATTAACAAGCTCCAAGCTATAGATGGCATGCAATTATTTTTTTGTATTAAAAGTACTGAGAGTGCCACCCCATGACCAATTCTTCGAGTACAAACAAATGCCATGAAACGTATTATAAGATATAAACGAACGAGTGACATCTATTAGCCAATGCTGGAACTACATACGATGTTTACAATTTCGTCTCTTTTATCGAGTAGTTCCAAATTTCCTTAACAGATGGCGCCGTTCAACAATAAATAAAATAAAAGCTTACAAAATCAGCTTAGGTGGAGCTCAGTTAGTAAGAGACTTTCTCTCCAACTAACTTTTTATAGTTAGTTTTTATTATAACAAAGCAGCATAATAAATTATGCGGTGTTGTCAGTGAGAATGAGGAATGGAGCGTGAAACGCTACGGCCACTGCAGTTAGCACACGCCTATTCCCACGACCCATCTATACAATTGTATGCATTCTTAATTAGTAAACAGAACAAAAAGATCATTTGTATAAAAAATATAGTCTATATGCATAAAATAATTAAATATAGGTACATAACAAATATACTTTTTTTTAATAAAGATATTCTAAAATAATAACTTAATATTCAAATATGAAACAAATTCAAAATTACATCACATTTTATTTACAACATACTATTTCCTGTTTTGGAGCGTTAGCATAATGCATTCAGAACCTAATATCGCGCTAGCTGTTCCACAGCCATTCTAGAAACATATTTCTCGTTGTTTTACGAGAAGTAACACGTCGTACGTTATAAGGAATGGCGCACCACGTAAACTTGAAATAACGGAGGTTGCTGTGACATAGCGCCATTCAAATTTATTTGTAGTTCTTGTAAAAGTTACGTTTCTTGAAAACCACTCTTTGATTTGTGGAAAAGAAAAAAGAAAGAGTTTTTTATATCTCTAATATTAATTATTTAGTTTGTGTTCATAATAATTCCTTTATGAATATTCAGTTATAATTTCTAATATATAATATAGCTGTAATGAAGATTTTTTTTCATTCATTACCTAATTAAAAAAAGATTATTAGAAATATTTCACATATGTATGCAATAAAATCAAAGACGGTTTCTTTTGAACATACTTAAAAATAAAACCACAAGTGTTAAATTTAAATTTTTACAGTAAAAGTTAAATCATTAATATTATCAAACATCGCACACGTTAATTAAAAGTTCTAATGAGGGTATAAAACAAATAGTAGGCTGGAGCGCACTCCGAATATCCGCCTCAATCAAACTCACCTCGTCGGCTACATAGTTATGAAGGTAACTAGAAATGCTATGTCCAAGAAATTGAGAAAGGCCAATATTTCAATGTTATATTTAACAATTTATTTCACATTTTGAAAAGAACGGAGAAGAAGATTCTTTTTTGTAAAAAACATAAAAATATGAACGTGGCAGATTTAAGAGTAGGTATGTTTAAGAGAAGCGAGTATACATATACATACATATGTTAAATGTAAAGTTATATGCCTAAGTGAAAATTAAAATAATTTTTATTTGAGTTATTTGTAATCTCTATTTCTAATTATCATATGAAAAATATGATAAAATTTTCTTAAAAACTTTTTGTTAAATTTTTTTTATCATATTTCGACCGATCATCATTTGTACGTCCTGGCATTCGGGACACCGGGACGCACAAGCGAAAACGGGACAGTCCCGTTCAAAACGGGACGTCTGAAGTCACGTTAGCCATAGTTTAATGATGATTGCTTTCAAAACAAATTATTAAATCTATTAATATTATCTTTTTCTGTGAATAATTAAGTGAAGATAATTTTCTCAGGATGTGTTTCTTTTTTTTCATTTGTTTATGTACCGTACAAGAAGGAAAATATAGAAAACATTTAAAAATAGAATGTAAAACGCATAATTTATCTCTCACAGATATCTCCACCAGAAACTCTTGAATGTACATGTTAAAAAAAACGATTCGGGTGCGGTATATAAATATTATAATACGTTAATAATAATAAAAATCTTTTTGTTTTATTGTATGTAAAATTTTATTTAATATTCACTACAATTAGGAACTATAGTATATATGGGTACATAGTATATAAAATAACCAATGCGATATATGTTACATTCTGAATAATTTTCAATCTATTCCAGTAAAATTGATCATCTCTCACACTTTGGATTGTCAATTTAACGGAAACGTGATGAATTTGCTGAATTTTGTGATGAGTTTGTGATGAGAACCCTTGTTTATTTTAGATTTACGTTTGTGGTATTTTATTGGTTTCTTATGACGCTTATTGGAGAATAGAATTTTATTTAACGCATACTTTTGTAGGGAAATGTATGTTGGTAGGTAATTGGAATGAACTGTACTGAAATAGTCTATTCATTTTGGTATGAGACAAAATATAAACAAACTTCCTCGAAAGTGAAAGCCTCGTAATTTCAAAGTTTCTCTGCCTTGTTGTTTTTGTTTTTTTTTTTCCAACTTCACTCTATATCCCGCACACAGCAGGGAGACAGAGAGAACATAGAAACATAGTGTTAGTATACTCCGTTTCCATTAAGACACTTCCATTCCGCACTTTTCGTCGTATTTTGGATTCTCTGCTCTGGTTGGAAAAGTTGTAGTTTTCTGTTTCCTGTTACTTCTAAGTGACGTACTTACTAACAATATTTGATTTTTGCTTATGTCATAATATGTTGCTATGTTATGTTTCATAATATTGATTGTTGTATATTTTAATTTTCTTTTTTATAAGTGAAGATAATTTTTAATTTGGATTTTTTTTTACACGCATTCTCCTATTAAATAAAACGTACTATTCAATAAAACATACTACTCCTATTACAACGTATTTGCATAACACTGTAAATTATTATAAAATTTAAAATCTTTAAATATACAATTAGCTAAAAAAGTTATGCGATTTTCTTAAAAAAAACATTATTAATGATGATTTCTGATACAAAGTTTTGTGCCTTTATAAAAAATTGTCTATTTTACCTGCGAAAGTAACAATCTTACCCTTTTTGAATCATCTAAGGGCAAGGGGACGGTTGTGAGTTTGATTCCCAATCGAGGGAATGAATCATTATTTGCATTTCTTCGCTCTGGCACCAAGGCAAAATCCGTTGTGTCCCGCCACTCGACATGCAATGTCTCTAAAAATGAGGCGAAAAGTGGCGAACGAAGTGTAACACTAGGCCTGCCTACTTAAATATACAGTAGTACATAAGCAATGCAATATATATTATTTAAAGGACTAAAATAGCAAAAGATGGGTAACTAATTTAAAATATTCATATGTAAATACAAATTACGTTCTGTTTGGTCCTGCACCTTTACAGCATAACTTTGTTGTCGGGAGAGAGTCCCTAGAGCATCGAAAAAATTTTTCTTCTACGTCAACACTATCAATCAATAGAAACGGGATTTTATATTTAGCTTTTGCTGCTTCTTTTATAACATTCGCATAAGTCATAATTACAGTCAGTTCCCCGCTGACTTGCAATTATATAAGTTGGCAAGAATCAAAAAAAAATCCTAAAGTTGGTAATCGACACATATGTCACTGAAAAAAAACATTATAAACTTATAACTGTAGTTCATTTCATATAAAATTTATGCGTACGCACAATTAATACGTAGCTGCGCAAATTAATAATTTATAATAAATAATAATTGTAAATACATTTGAGAGATTTTTTTTAGTTTTTTTTGTATTTGAGGACATTCGATGTTTTCTTACGAAGTGATCGAGTCTCAGTACATCAGTGCAAGCTGTAAGCACGATCGTTTTGAATTTCATATTCTTATTCTTGTTTTCTCATTCTCCATTTAGGCTCCACCACTGGACACAGAAGATAGTAAACGGAGAGACACTAGATTCTTCGTGTCAGTCCAGATCCATGCAGGAGTTGGGAACTCCCGCATGGATCTGGACCAAACAAAGAAAAATTAGCCACTACCCAGATACGGCTTTTGTAGTTGAGTCACGTGGCTTGAGCTTTTGTGACGAAGGTGGATAGCGGCAAACACTATTTTATACTACTTTGAAAAAAGAATTAACGATTACTAGAAATTAACGATCTATTTTAAAATCGATTATAAATAATTGTTTAAGCGGGCGATGCCGCCCAGGTCGGCTAGTTAGTTATACATAAAATTAATACATATTTATTTTTAATAAGATAATTTTATCATATTATGTTACTATTCGTTCAATCAAATCACAATAGTTACAGATATATTAAGAAACGAGTCATATTACCTCTTACTATTTATCTAAATATAAAAAAGGATAGTGAAAATAATAGTTTAAAATCTTTGTTTAGTCAGTGTACAGTTTTAAATTTTTGTTTAGTTGTTATCGGCATCGGTGGTTCAGTGGTAGAATGCTCGCCTGCCACGCGGGCGGCCCGGGTTCGATTCCCGGCCGATGCAA
>JBAIZZ010000044.1:0-29109 GCA_037355905.1 Heliconius aoede
AGAGTCATAAATAAATGATGGTAACGTAAAATAAAATTCACTGGTAACAGCTCGTGTTTCCGCGTTTAAAATATATACGGTGATTTTATTATATTTAAATATTTAAAAATATTAGATGATCAATTTGAACTCTGGTGTTGATACAAGGCGCGGCGTTGAGTCCCGCCACTCAATATATGCCTTGAAATGATAACATGATATGCCTCAAGAATTCGGCGGAAAATAGAAAACGGAGTGCCTTAACTCTAGGTTTTCTCTGCCTTCCTTGCTGTGCGCAGGATACAGCGTGAAGCTGATTAAACTATGATATTTTGTATGAACAGCGTTGAAGCTTATTTTTTCATTGTATAGTATATGGAAGTTCCAGCCACCGCTATATTTGACTACTTTCTATGAAACCACAGTATCCCAGATATTACTTACTACTACTAAATCAATTTTATACATAATATCGCTTAAATTATCACATATGAAGTATACTATCGATAAAATCGCTTTCAACCGAAATACAGTAGTAATTAAGCCAGTACCCCCAAAGTTATGGGATATGCCCCTCGCCCTTTGTTGTGGCAATTATATTTAAATAGGTTTACCACATTTGAAATGTAAATAGAGGTAGATAATATATTCTGTAGAGAAATGACATAATGGAGACCTTTCTTTGATTGCCTATTATTGATTTCACGTTGTATCCTGCATATTGCAGGATAGACAGGGAAAGCTAGTGTTGAGACACTCCGTTATGTATTTTCACAATCGTCAAAATATGTGATTTACTCTCTTAAGGTTTTAAGCAAGTTAATATTTCTGTGTTATTTTGTGTAATTTTCTTTAAAATTTGTAGAGAGAAATACAATTTCTAAAAATTATGCAATTGATATGTAACAAAATATTTTCTTTGAAGCACAGCTGACTCGGAAATGCGAACCTCAAATGGAAATTGGGTGTCACATACTGTAGAGCACGTTCATAATAAAGAGTTTACGCCGAACTTGAGGAGAAAATAAATTTACCACAGAAGTATATTATACGTACTTTAGCACTTGGCAAAAAGAGAAAATAGTTTTTCGTATACACATTTTTGAACATATTGTAATTCTATATTATATATTCGAGTTATAGTAATTCTATATTGTGTAGAATTCTATGTAACGTTACCGAATCAAAGACCGACTACATAGACAAACACAAGCATTGGCCAGTCAGAAAAATGAATTTTTGTTCGTAGGTATAAGGAGTATAGTGGAGCATTAAAATAGGACTTTACCGATTTAAATGGAAACGAGACTTTCCATTTCAAGTTTAGAAAGTTCACATAAATAAAAAAAGTATTAAAGCTCAAGGCCCAATACTTTTTTTACGGAAAAGTAAACGAGCGTTCCGATCACCTATGTAAGTGATCACCGCCGCCCACGACCCCGTACAACTCCAGAGGAGCTATAGGACCGACAGACCTATAAGGGTATGTTGCATGGGTAAATTTTTTAAAGTTACCCATGTCATATCGACCCGGAATTACTGCCACGGGTTTCCATGTAGTTTCGTGGGGCGTGGAAGGAAGTTGCTACAAAACTGCACAGTAGTGGAGTGCCACGTATCCGCATCCAGGTGGTGTGGATGATATTTTAGCTTGTGACGTACTATGCGATTAGAAAATTCGGCGGCAGGTAACAGGGTCAAACAGTTCTTCAGGGCACTCCCGATGATGAATGATAAACGTATATTACGATTGAGTCGCTTTTACAATGATATTATATATAAATTACACAAAATGTTAACATAAATTGTAGCCTGTACTTATATGTTAACTATAATATTATAAAGTTTCATCAAAATCTGTTATGTAGTTTACGCGTGAAAGTGGAACAAATATCTATCTACACTCACATATTTTTGACCTTTCTAATATTAGTAGGATATGATAAACTAGTACTGGTCCACAGTTAAAATATATACAGTTTTAATAAAATAAGTTTAATTGTAGAAATAAAATTCAGTACAAAAATATAAAACTTTTAAACCACTAATACTAGTAAAAGTAAGATAAAGTTTCTAAAGAAACGTCAAATAAATACTCTGCAGCTTCCATTCGCTACGAAGTAGATACATCGTAGTGTCACATTTAATGGAAAGAACACGAAAGAGATTACATATTCTTTTATTTGGCTCTGTAATGAATATTGCTTGCTGTAGCTTTATACTTATGTATTATATTCTATAGATATATCATGACATAGTGAGATTTCCATACAAAAGCCTCAGCATCATTTTGTTAGGCTCAACTCCATAGACTATAAACTAACGTTCAATTTAAATATTCATGCAGAGCGAACGTTTAGGACCGACCAAGTTCGTACAACAGATAATATTCAACGTTTGGAATAAGTTGGTGAAGGCAACTAGAAACTTAATAAGCATAACGTATCTGGTGTTCATAAAGTTCTAGAATAGATAATTGTAGAATAAAATTTAATTAATTTATTATTACATTTCAAAATTATAGAATTTGGGACGATTTCCACTTATAGCCATCAAAGCAAATTAAAATAATAAATATTTCACTTCCCCCAAGTGGGGATCGAACCCTTAACCTGTCGCAGTTACAGTCGCACTGTGTGCACGCACAGCCGTGTGTTTTTAAAAACGTAAATTAAACAATTTAATATTTGCTTTCGTGTAAGGTCATGGTGTATGTACATTGTACATACTTGTACGACGTATGTACATGAAAATAAGTCTATATAAATTCCTTGTGGCTTTTATGCATCTGAGTATATTTTTCCTAGTTTCCTAATTTCCTTAAAAAAATATTAAAGGCCTCATATAAAGAAATAAAAAAAATTATAGCGAAGAAATGAAAATTTAAATAAATAAGCAAAATAAAATATTTAATATTGTCAATTCATCGCTCTGATAATGAGGCAAAGCGTGGCGTTGAGTTCAGCGTGAAATTTTTTCAACTTCACTCTCTGTATCACGCACGTAGCAGGGTAGGCAGAGGGAACTTGAGAAGCTAGTGCTTAGACACCCCTTTCTTATCAAGATTAATTTTAGCTTTCGTTCGCCATTTTTGGCTTAATTCTGGAGGCATTGCGTTTCGAGTGTCAGAATTGAACACCGCAGCTTATAGGCAATGGGAACCTAATCTCAAGTTCCCCAATTTTCCCCATTTTCCCAAAGCTAGAAAATGAAAACGACTCATTTCCTCGAGCCAACGATCTAATAAAAAATTTAAATTCAATATTATTTTTCATATTGCTACAAAATACGAAGCCAATTTGAAAAAAATCATTTCTAAGACGATAAACGGAAATAACGAAACAATAAACGAATTGAATTCGAATACAGCCAGTGGGTGTAATAAATTGAAAACTTTGACTTCCAGAATAATATGAAAACAATTGTTTAGCAAGTCCACTAAGTGTATTGTCAGCGATGAAATTGAAAATTATATTTACTTCTGTTTCGCGCCTTGGAGCTTAGTTAAGCTTAAATTTGCATATTTTATGAATATAGTAAATTTATATTTGATCTTTTGTAAGAAACTTTTATAAATTGAAACTTATTCTGATAATTTATAATAAGAAATCAAAAATATAACGGATCCATCAAAAGCAGAAATGCGTCGTTCTCGACTTCATTGTCATCACCAAAGAATGGGAGATCTATCTATATGGGTGCCGATTTTTGTGTCAATTCAGGATAAAGCTTCAAGCTTTTAATTTGCGTTGGTTAATATTCTATATATAATATATTAGTCCTTGGTACTAAATATCAAATTTCTAGATAAATTGGAAGTGGGTTAGGTTGTTGTGAATCAGCCACAAAAATGCCGGTTTTTAAATGTTAATATATCAATAATCGGTTGAGCTGATTATTAAAATTTAATACGTCACAAGCTACGGGATTTAAACAAAAATACAATACATGAAGCATCTTGTAATTAATTCCTTGCATGTATATGTATAGTCCTTCATAGTCTAAGACCTACTTAAATTAACAAACATATAATTAAATTAAAGAACATCTCGCAGCTAGACAGATCTTTTGTAATAATAGTTCGTTTTGTAAGTATTCGTTCCTTATAAATTATATAATCTGAAGCATAATTATATAATTTTGTTAACCGAGACGACTGTTTAAGAAATTTAAATATTTTTTTTAAGGATTCAATCCATTTAAAAATCACGTTAAATCTGACCTGAATATAATATACATTATAGACAACCGTACTATACATAGACTTATTAAAACTAGAAATGAATAGATATAACATTATATATCTAAACCTCAATTAAAATTAAACTCCTTTTAAAAAAACTGTCCAGTATATAGTTATTACAAAATAAAACCAATTCTAATACAACAAGAAATCAACACGAACTTAAAGGAAAACCTCTGGTAATGAAAATTACAAATAAGATTGTCGCAGGTGTGCCTCTCTGTTCCCACGTACTCGTGATACATGAGTTACGTTATATTGCTTATTTTATCGCCGTCTTAAGTTGAATTACTCTCTTGAGATTGAATGATCGAAACTATTCAAGTTAAGGGAATATTATTAGTTAAGTATAACAATATTTTGACAATTTAGGAATTTAAAAACTACCTACTAGCCCAAGACTTCCAGAACGATCGATTTTAATTCGATTATTTAAACAACGTAAAAAACTGCTGCTGAAAGCACAAATAAATAAGAAAAATGTATTCAAAATATAAATGATTTTTTTTATCAGCTTGACATGTAGCAGGGTAGGCAGACGGGGCCTAGTGTCAAAATATTCCGTTCGAACGAAATATCGAACCCACAACCACCAGTAACAAAAATATATTTCTTAAATTTTATTAGTATATAAATACAGCATTGAAACAAAAACTAGCTTGAAAGCTTGAAAAATAATACAAAAAAAATCTTTTCATTCTACAGCTTCATCAGCAACAACAACAATCGAATAACTCCACACTACATACTGAGAGATTATTTCATTCATGCTGAATAAACTTTTGAGGCGAAAATAAAAGCTCTAAAAGCCCATTCGTAAATATTTACTTTTACTATTGGCGGTACTGTTTATGAGATCAACGCGTAAAATAAACCGACATTGCATTTTATATAGCGTCGAACAATTTCGACTTGGGAACGAAATTATAAACATTCTTTCTTTTATTTGACTGATGTTGGTACCTTTTTGTTTATAAGTGGAAGTCGAATATGCCAGTTTAACGTCTTCATTTGTATAGAATAATGAAATTTTAGTATGAAAAACGATGGCTGCTTAGATGTTTCTCAAATTTTTTCTTTTTTAAATAGATTACATTTGAGAAATTACTGATAAATTAATATAATTTATACTGGTAGGTAGGCAAATAATAAATTAATATATTGAAATTTTGATGACAATTTACATGTTAATTATAATTTAATATTATTTAAAATTGATATAAACTTATATTAGTGTGTATATATATTTGAGTACTGTATAGTTTTTTGTTTTGGTCTAAAAAAATAAAAAATAAAAGTAAATTATTTTCCTTTAAGCTGAACGCTAAGTCCCAGCACCCCACAAATCGCTACCATTAGTTACTAAGAAGCTCTTTATCTTAAGAAACCTATTGTCTCTATGTAAGGTTAATCCAGGACTATTTTTCAAATCCTTTGTTACTTTGACACAGGTTCAACTGAATTGCTTCTGGGCACAATTAGAACTGTGTCGGCGTGATTGAGCCGTTCGTGGAATGACTGTGAAAAATTAGTAGAAAAACATTTAAAATAATGTTTTCAGTGAAATTTGTTTTTAAGCGCGTTGAATTCAATTCTAGATTGGAAAGGATTTTTTTTATATAAATTTATACTTGCGGGCCAGACAGATATTGTCCTGGAAAAAAAGTCACTGCAATATATTATTTGTAATAATTTAATCCATTACAGTACATGTTAACTGCCAGGCCAGTGAGAGTGAGGCCAGTCGTGGCGCAGGGGTACAAGCGTATGATTGTAAACGGCAAGTTGTGAGTTCGATTCCCATTTGAGGAAATGAATTATTTAATATTTTCCTTTACTTTGCTCTGGTGTCGAGCAACAGCGGGGCGTTGAGTTCCGCTCCTCAACACGCCGTGCCTCCAGAACTCGGTGAGAAATGGGAAACGGACACGTCACACAACGGAATACGAACGGAGGGGCATTACGTTTCTAAGTTCTTTCTGTAAAAACAATATTCTATTAATTAATTCTTCAATTTAATACTGACAGTCTTTAGACTACTTAGGAAGTTCAGAATTAAATCTTAAGATTTAACTAAGGATTTAATTTATTTAAAGCATCTTCACGCGAAATTAATTTATGCTTAATAGAAATTTTGCATAAGCGATTCCTTGACGTTTTCATCACAATACATTTTAGGTTTAAGTCTTTAAATTATTTAAAAGGAGGCAAAGTTTTAATATTTTGCTATTAATAATTATTTTAATATTTATTTTTATTTAAAATAAACAATGTTAACAATTTTTTTAATTAAATTCCAAATACACTTATATTTATTTTAAAAAAATATGCATTTGAGATAACTAAAAAATAAGTTACCTACCTACTATTATAAGAAGAGAAACCTTCGAAAAAATGTTGTATAATTATATTAAATAAAATTTGAGCCTAACATTCACAAACACATCTTACTATGTAATCATAGAAAAGAAAAAAAATCTCAACACCTACTTCTATTTTCTGTAAAGTCTCTATCTCAAGACAATCGTTTCTTTTCCGTCGCTCCTAGTAAAGACGAAAGAATAACGTGTGTATAAAATTAAAAACAAAGGGTAGTCGCTAAAAGTGTGAAGAGCCCCCGAGCCATTTTCTTTCATTTTCTTTGCGAGTAACTGTACATTTTTTTGATATCACACCCCGATGGCGGACAGTAAAGCGATGTCACAAATGAAATAACATATTTTTTTGGTAGTAAAGTATTAAATGTTCTGTACATATTCGTTTATGTGACAGAATTGTAGAAACAATGTGTTATTTGTAGAATATGTGTTATTTGTATAAAGGTAGAATTTGATAACTTAAAAATTATATAAATCTTAAAGATTCAAGACACTGTTCTCCACTTTCCATTTGTATTCGAGACATTGCACTTGTGTTGTCTAACTATACACCGCACCATATCTATCAGACTCTATGAATCAGTTTAAGCAAAAAAAAAGCCTTAATTAAAGTAATATTTAAAATGTGGTATAGAAATAAGAATTTAAACGATTTTTCTAAACAAATTTAAACAATAACACCATCAAAAAGCGAAATAATTAGTTAGGTCTATTTATAATCAAAAAAGAGTACCGAAATTAAATTCAAAACGTCGCATCTGGATCTTATTGGGAAAGTTATATTATTGGAAGGCCGAAATTAATTTCTTAAATAACTGTATTGGCTTTTTCAGATAACGTTTAATTAAGGCTCTGCTCAAAATACTAGCGACGTTAATCGTCCTTGGTTAAACAAAAAGTAGAATTAAAATGTTGGAAGTGCCATTACGCATATAAATTGGTTAAAATCATGTACAACTCCTTGCTCTGATATTAAGACAAAATGTGATCTTGAGTCCTCGATGATAGTGAGAAAAGTAATAACTTAGTCCTAAAACTGTAGTCTTAAGATCTGTAATGGAGTGAGACTATTAAATACGATAATAAATTTTCAATTGGAACTAGAAGTTCCTGAGAATCTCTTGAGCTTTATTATATAAGTACAGAAATACCTATATATATAATAGTATAAAATGAAATCGCATTTCGCCATTGTCTGTGCGTCTGTGCCTTTTTAAGTCTTCTTCTTTTTCTTTTAATCATTAGGTAGAGTATTTTTCAAGGAAGGTTTATATATATAGTTTAGTATTTTTAATTTAGTATGTAATTTGACATAAATATGATATATGTGTATAAAGTCCTACCCGTAGAGACACTTCCGTGCATGCGCTGCATTAATGGTAAGTATATCATGAAAATAATATACGATAGTATAGTTTTTCTTAATAAGATCCACAAAAAAGTCAGCAAAAGCATATTCGTATCTTTTAAGGGTATCTTAAATATCTAGTTACGTATAGTAAATTGATTAAGCCGTTGCAAAGATTAGAGTACACAAGCACACAGACATTATATGAATATTTATATTAATAATTATATTAAAACGGCAACGTTAGTTAGTATATTAAATAAACAATTTAGCAGTACAAGCGGGCGAATTCGCGAGCGGATCGCTAGTAGATTACTATTTTTCCATTATAACGCAAACTATAAAAGAAAATATAAGTTTTGTAAAATATTAGATATCCTACGAAAGGCAGTATACAAACAGTAAACAATGTACGTGTAATAGAAACGTGCTTCTGACGCAAATGTCCAGCTTTATATTTTTCTTGAATACTTTAGAAAGATATATGATAATATTTACAAGAATATATATATATAAATATATATATATATATATATATAGCTTTACTCTGTATACTGTACATAGCAGAGTAGCCAGAAGGAATTTGGGAACCTAGTCTTAAGACAGTTCTTTCAAATTAAGGCACGCCATTCAAGACCGTGACGAGAATATTTTTAAATATATTTAATTAAGAAACATGTAAGAAATAGATTCCGTAACGTAACACCCAATAACAAACCACCACATGAAAAAGTAATATAAAATGAATACAATTTTCTTCGTTTCCCATGCTGTCATTTCAGTCATATCTGACAACATCCTTATTAGTTTTATCAGTAGGTACACTCGTCTATCATTCACTGACACTTCAATACGTTTAACACGAACTAATGTCAGAAAGACCACCAATATTATTAAAAATTAATGCGAGATACAGTTTCATATGTTAGTAGATAGTTTTTTTTAATTTGAAATATATTTTTTAATTTTTTTTTTTTTTGGAAAAATGTCGTAGGGGCACGAGCGGGCGATTGTACTACACGCGACGGTTGTGTATTCAATTCCCACCCGAGATTATGATATATAAAATATTTTTATTATTTTGCACTGTTCTCCATACAACGTTATATTGGATTAACGACTAACTGGCACACTTGAAATGCCATAAACTAAACTGACACGGTCGTGGCGCAGGGACACATGCGTGTGTCTGTGACACGACGGTTATGGGTTCGATCCCCATTTGGCGGAACTAATTATTATTTATTATTATAATATTTTCATTTCTTCGCTCAGGCACCAAGGTAAAAAAAAAATATCGTTAATTTGCTCCAATTGAAACGCAATGTCTGAAAAAGATTCGGTGGCAAGTGAGGAACGGAGTGTTTTAACACTAGGTTCTCCACCGACACACCGTGAAGATAATTTGATTTCATTTTTAAATTAAACTGTACCACAAATAAAATGTAGTTCTATTAAAAAAATCATCGTCTTGACAGTCTACTAATTTAACTTTATATACTTTAGATATTAAGCAAGCAGTTATATGAGATGTTGCCAAGATTGCTTTGCCAAATAAAAAGTTTTATGCTCTCGACTTCTATACTACGAGTATAGTAATATAATTGCATGATGTCGATAAAAAACTCGTTATACATTTGCATTCGAGTTACTTGAAATGCGAAGTAAAACGTAGTACCGACTCCGGGAAACGATTTGTTATTTTAGCTTAACGCTATACGCCACACATAGCAGGGTAGAATCTCCGAGACTAATATAAGACTCATTCACACGACATACGCCTAGTCCTTAGGCATTGCATGTTGAGTGGCGGAATTTAACGCGATTTATCTCGTTACCAGAGCGAGCAAATTAAATTATTAAAGTTTTCATTTGCCTCTAAGGGGAATCGAACATACGACCATCTCGGTTACAGTAACACGGTTGTGCGCCACGACTTTCCTCCATGACTGATAATTTTGACATTCATTTTTGATTTTGGTCTTATAAAACTCTACCAACTAAACTTACTTACTTAAATCCATTTGAGTAGGTAGAATTAAATCTATTATACCATTATCACAACGTAGAAGACTTAGATCGCTTCACCCAAGTCCGATTACCAAGAGAACGTGCAAAGAAAGCCAAGTTATGTATGAAAGATCCTTAAGAATTGTATCTAACTTGTTATCTGAAGATATTAAACGATCGTGATTTTTGTTTGTTTCAATGTTTATTAGATAGAAATATTAATATCGGTATATATTTATAAAGGCTATTCGATATAGGGAGTTCTTGAAGCTATTGTATTGGAAAATAATTGTATTTGTATTATTAATTGTAGTTTCGATACCTACTCAGGTAAGAAGATAGATAAGATAAAAAAAGAAAAAAATTGAGTTTCGCTACTTAACAGTAAGACATTGGTGACGAAAATTGGAGACCCTGCTGCGTGTGGGATACAGCGTTAAGCCGATAAAAGAATATGAAAACCACTTAAAAAATAAGGAATAAAAAGAACGAACGTATGCAATGTATCGTAAAAAGAATATCAACAACTTTGGTCGCTTGCGTACTTTTCGTAAAAACGTGTTATAGTTACTCGTAGGTATTCCTATAACCACTTACGGGAATCGGCTCGACAACGTCATTACAAGTAAACGTGGGGAGAATATGGGGGCCTTGTGTTTCACCTTCGATCGATTTGACTCGACTTATGCTTAAATACTGTTTATTTCTGAATATTTCTTATATTTTTTTCATATAATGATTATATATAAAGATATAATATGTATGTGTGCTTAATAAAAATCGCCAAATAACTAAAAAACCAGTCAAGTGCAAGTCAGACTAGACCACCGTAGGTTCTGTATCTATTTCAAGATCATAGGTCCACGGGAAGTACAATTTATAAAGTTAACCAGCACTCAGTCCACGGCAGGTACATTCAAGGTTTTAAAAAAATAACAATTCATAAGCACTTATATCTTTCGATTATGTTGATTTAGAAGCCGAATTTATTCTGTACTCCAGAGTAAAACCTCTATGCAATATTAAGAAAAATTATCTCGACACGCGGACAGACATACAAACAGACAGAAAAGAAAGTAATCCTATAATCTTTCAATCCTTTAAATATATTCATCATATCTTACTTTACATTGCACAAAAATAACACGTTACAAGTGTTTAGCTTATAACGTGTTATAACGTAGCTTTTTAGATACACAAAAATACTGTTACTCATTTTATGCGCGAATATTCGTTACACAAATAACTAGTTATTGTAATAGTCACAAAAATTTATTGGTTCACAGTTCACTGCTACGTTTTGCATTGAAATACAATAAGTTGTAATAAAAGCAAAATCTTTTACATTAATTGGTTTTTTCAATATATATTTTTTTAAACAATAAACTAAAATAGTAAAAAGGTAAAATGAAGAAAAAGCGGCGGGAGGGGAATGAAATATATATATTTTTTGCATATCGTCTGTCTGGTGTTGAGGCAAAGCGCGGCGTTGAGTTCAGCCACTTTACACCTCAAAAATTGGCCTGAAATTGGAGAACGGAAGTGTTTTTATTGGGAAGAGAGTGTCTTGCTGTATGATCTTAAGTTTTCTCTGTTTACCCTGCATGCGTGTTAAGACACTCCGTTTAACAGGCGCCATCAAATCTTTGAGACATTTTGTGTTGAGTGGCATTGTTACCAGAACCAGGTTATGAAAACAGTAACTAATTCATTCCCCCGAGTGGAATTAGAACCCACAACCGTCATATTCACAGGCTGTGCTATTACGCCACGACGACCATATATCTTATTATTATCATTACTTTTTTCTACCTACCCAGCGATTTGTGACTGATTCCTCAAGACAAAAAATATTATTTGCCATATCAGCGAAATAGGAAACGTTATTAAACATTAACAAGCATCTAGGGAACGTCTGTCGCAGCTTCCAACTTCGATCGCGATATCAAGAAACTTTTGCTTCCAACGGGCGAAAGCCTAAGATTAAGTCGAAGCGATTTCTGAGATTACAAACTTGGCCTGTCTTTGTCACGATATTTGTCTTTAGTTGACTATGACTAGAGAATTAAATAAAACTTTGGAATTACTAGAGTAATTTTATTTAACATTTATATAGTGTGATTCTAATAAGAACTTTATATAATTTTTTCGTTAAAAAATTACACTGTAATATTTACTGCAGTCGTCGTGTCACAGTGGATCACGATGTGAATATAAATATAATGATTTTGAAGATTCGATTTCCACTTGGGAATTATTTTATTGCAACTCGCGGCAACTTGTACGTAAAGGACAGCAAAGTGATTTGACACTAGGGAAGAACGGTTTGTCTAGATACTAGCTTACTCGCTCTCCTTCTCTCTGCTTACCCTAAAAAATGAAAGAAAAACGTGAAGCAGCTTTTGCTTTTTACAACAAAATCAAACATCACATGCCTTAATAACTCTAAAATTGAATAAAGTGGTATATCACAAGAATATCATAAATTTAGAAATAGATATTAAAAAATACTAAAATCGATAATATTTGTCTGGTGAACTGACATATCTAGGTATCATGTCGCTTCACCGAATGTCACAACATTGGCAGGATAAGTATGAAATATAAATAAGAATATGCTTCGGAACCGAGTAAATAGAATTTCTATTACAGTTTTTTTCTGGACGTATTTTAATGTAATTCTATATGTTTTATGTTACCGGAAAAGTACATATGTAAAGAATATATTTATATTTGAGGCCATCGTGGTGCACGAGCGTACGATTGTAAACACGACGGTTGTGGATTCGATTCCCACTCAAGAAAGAGCCATTTTGTATTACCACCAAAATAGATTATATATAATTTCACTGTGATCGGAACTGAAGTTGTAAACCAAATTTCAGCTCAACACTAGGAATTGGGTTAAATTTATTTTATATATAATTTCCCATACACAAACAAACATACAAACACGACAAGTGAAATAAACGCTTGAAATAACTAAGACACATTCAGTATGCCCGAGATTAATTCTAACAGTGGTTTACATTGCAAAGATTAACGTGATATTATTACGGTATGTGTACGCTAGGAGATTAATATCGCGGCGCCAATAGACTTTCTCAATAAATGGATTCTTTAATGGAATAAATAACACTATTTTTTTCTTTTCACTAATAGTTCCTGAGATTAGTGCGTTCTACCAAACAAATTCATCGACTTTTTCTAATTCATCGAAAGTAAGTAATTGGTTTAACCACGTATAATAAAACATATTCACATAACCTCTAAAACTTATTTAAACATTTAAAATTATAATTTCAATAAAATAAATTATAATTTTTATACAATATTGTACTTTAGATGGTTCAGAATCGGATACTTCTAATATATTAATATTTATTAACAATAATAATGCTAATTTAGTCGTCGATCTGACCGTTGACCGTCGTGATCGTTACGTATTCAGGAATCGTAAGCGATAATTAGAGAAGCGAGTTAGACAAATTCCTGCATTGGACAGCGATGTTGTTCCGAATTGTTTTCAAATAGAATTGGACTAAACTAAAATAATATTTTAGTTGAATGTGCATTACAAACAAGGCCATGACTACTAGTGTGACTGTAAACGTGACAGGTTCTGGATTCGATTCTCATTCGAAGTATTGAAATATAGATTTTTTTTTCCTTTCTTCCGTCTGCCATAGAGGCAAACATCCAGAATAAGAATGGAATATCCTAATACTAGGTTATTATATTCTTTTCTGTCTGCCCTGCGCCTTTGCGCAGGATATAGCGTGAAGCTTAAAAAAATTAATTGTAAAGTGAAAACTGTAATAATTTATACTTATTTCACGGCATCATGGTGTAGCTTTTAGATGTTTTACACAATGTGTTGATTATAAATTATAATCCAAATTCGACGACATACGTCGGTGTTTGCCACCGAGTCGGGAAATATGTAAGTAGAGTAAAGTAAAAGCAAAAGTGGTAGAGAACCTATTACACATTATTAAATTCAATGTAAATGGAGCCAACAGTCCTTTACAATGATTTTTTTTTTTCATTTATTTGTAAATTCTTTTAAAAATTTTTGTGAGCTTAATGTACAATAAATTACTCGATAATACCTAAATAATGTATTATTTTAACGTTCAAATACCACAATTTCAAATGAAATCATCTTAACTACTTAATTATATATCTACATTCGTATTCAATACAGCAATCGTTAATTAATGGAGCATCCTGAATTGATTTCTCTTTAACAGTGGTCAAACTTAAACGCTGGACGCCGTCCAATTTCACGAAAAGCCTTTTAGATAGACTCGTTCAGTACAAATAGCAATTTACTTCCAAAAATCAAGAACGGAATGTACCGAATTCGAAAGGTTTGAACATTTTTTATGCTATATTGCTATACAGTGATTGCTTACTTACATTTTGCACTTTTATTTACAGTGTACTGTAAATATACTGAATTCTCGAAAGCTCAGCTGAATTTGAAAAACGGAGTTTCTTCACTCTAAATTTCCTCTGCCTACACTGCTATGTGCGGGAAATTTTAATCTTACATACAAAATATGAGTCATATGCAGAAAATTAATATTAACTTGTAAAGATATAATTTTAAAAGTTCACGCTGTAAACTGCACATAGCAAGGTCGACAGAGGGGATCTGGATACCTGGAAAGTGTTAAGACACTCCGGTCCCATTGCGTGTCGAGCAGCGTAACTCAATGCGCTATGTCTCTTTACCAGAGCAAATGAAAATATTTAATATTCCATACATTTGATGCTTGCTTGGTTGCACGACGTACGGACAAACTTTATTTTATGTAAGCTAAAGCTCTTCGACTTTAATTATTATAGATGTAGCATTAGAGCCTAATATTTTATATTAAAATTATAGCTGAAAAATAAATATTTAAAGTTTTGTAAGCTTATGTGGTACTATTATGGTGTTTTTTTTTCTTATTTATTTTAACTTTTTAACACTTACTTGGTATTTATGGACACGTAGGAAATCTGTAACAAAAACAAATTACATAAATATATTGTTTTTATAATCTAGCGCCGCGGCGGGGACAACGTCACGGCATCTGACTGTAAATGCAACAGTTATAGATTCAAATCGTACTCGGGAGAATTAATTATTATATTTTCCTTTCTCCATTCTGGTAACAAGACAAAGTATGATACTGAGTTTCTGGACTCAACACTCATGTCTCAAAAATTTGATAGAATCTGTCTAAACGCGTTGATTCTAACCATATAAATATATTTCTCATCATAGTATTCAGAGCTTCATACATAAAATAAATGTAAGTTTTGACAAAATACTCAAGTAAAACGTTTGAAACGACGACAAGGAAGAAACTCGACATAGGGCAGACCTATCTCACGACGACGCCCCAAAATATTAACATAAAATATTTCAACATTACCTCGTCCTGTACATTTAATTAAAGTAAATATTTGTGTAAGTTTTTGTAAAACTTATACTATTATAAAATATATTTGAATTACACAAATAAGAAACGATCATGTAAAAAGTTATATTTTTTTAGTTTCTTATGTGTCCTGCACATATTAGAATAGGAAATAAGAACCTGGGACACCAAGTGTTAAGAAATTCCATTCCCGGTAAAACTAGTTAAATTAAGTGGACTGCTTACATTGTGAAACTCAACACCGCGTTTAGTTGCACGCCTTTATATATTTTAATATGCAAAAAATATTATGAAATTGGTAGTCTTCAGAACGTCGTGACGCAGGGGCACAAGGGAGCGACTATAACGTGATGGTTGTGGGTTCGATCCCGACACGAGGAGGGAGTCACGCTGTGTATCGTGCACACAGCAGTACAGGCAGAAGAAACCTAGTGTAGTGTAGTAACACTCCTACTTTCTGCCGAATTTTTCGAGACATTGCGTGTCGACCATGGCCTTGATGCCAGAGCGAAGAAAAAAAAAATATTTATAAGCAATAAAGTGCAAAATAAAATAGCAAACTGTATGGTTATTATGAAAAGTGGGAAACGAAGTGTCTAACATTTTATTCCCTCATCCTCACCCTGAAGTGCGGGATATAGCGTGAAGCCGATTTTTAATTCATTGGAATTGGATTTCAAAAGTTAACATACATTCCCCATTGCCATTTCAACATTTCAAAAAAGGTTCTTTGAGAACCTTTTTAGAAAATGGCAAATGACCGAGGGACTCGGTGTAAATATTTTAAGTCGGCAGTTGGTATATTGCCGATCTGTCTCGTTCTGTACTAAAAATGAAATTTAATCGATATGCTTACTAACTTGACTTTTGTATAAATTTTATTTTTATTATTTTCATCAACGAAAATTTATAATTATATTTATTTTTAAAAGCTTCATCTCATATGCTTGTAATAGTAATTTCGTGCTCTGGCAGAGAAACTCTGTTTTAAGGTCCGCTACTCAACATGTATTCTGTCGAATGCTAGCCGTAGGTGGAAAAAGATTCCGTTCTGCCTATTTACAACAGAATGAATAAATCATTCCCCCGATTTGAACAAGAACCCACACCCATTGCCCTTACTGTCAGACGCTAGACCGTCAATAATTATTATGAATATAAAAAGATTTATAAAAAATATCGTTATGTCAAACACCACTGGCTTATAAATATTTATAGCATTCAATGAAATTTACATTTTCTTGAGAATTTATTGGGAAAGAGTTAAAATAAATTTAAATTTAATTGTGAATTTATTTCATTTCTTTAAATACAAAGTGATTAATCTCTACACTCTTTTCGTACATAATAAATGGAACTAAAACAAACATTTTGAATACGATACAGATTTATTAAAAGCTCCCATAAGCTTTTCAGTATGAATGCTCTTTATATAATATTGTAATAACATTTTCTCGTGACATCAAATTAATTACTTTTGCCAGCATTTATTTATTTAACACTTAAATTTTAACGAACATTTTTACTTTTATTATTCTTTCACTTCTTCATTCTGATAAGAAGACAAAGCGCCTAAAGTAGAGTTCCGTCACTAAACATGCAATAAGTAGCTAGGTAGCGCCATCGTTAGGAACAGAGTGTTTTGGCACCGCCCACCCTGCAATTTTTGGCGTGAAGCGTCATTTTTCTACCTTTTAATCTACCGAAAAAAAACGTTTCTAATATAACGACTTTTAAGGTTTAAGCTAAAAGTATAAAAAGAAAATAAAAATTAAAAACTACGGCGTGTAACGGAAGCCTTAAATACGAGTTACAGTCGAGTTACGTAACGAAGTCAAATACGGAAATCCCGAAGGTGCTATTTTAAAGGCAGTTGGCGTTGGAACGATTTTTTTAAATCAATCCCGTAGGCATTGTATCAATAATGAAAATTTGAAAAATGAGAAAATTTTATATATTATGTTTCTGTATACATACATTTTTATATATGATCCCATTATACTATTTTTTAGTTTCACAATGTACCCTGTAATAGTGGCAAGGTACGCAGAGGGAACCTGGGAACCTCGTGTTAAGACACTTCCGTTCCCTACTTTTACTTTTACTTAGGTATTGCGTGTTGAGTAGCAGAACTCAAGGCTACAATTACCTTATATTGCTATATTAATTATATAACACGAATTTTATTTTATTTTCAATTATATAATTTAAAATTCAAAGGCATCGTATCCTTTATACGCGAGACAAACGATCACGAACTTTACGGCGAGAGGTAAGTTTGAGAAAAGTTTTTATTACTTTGTTTTATGTTAAATCGAAACACTTTTTGAGGAAATACGTTTCTTGACAATTTTATGTTTTATACGCTCAATGTATATTTCTTATATTTTCTTTTTTTAACCATAATTTGGTTAATTTCTATATTTGTTTCTAATAAATTAAATAAAAAAAAATATTGTTACTAATAGAAATAACTAAATTAAAAAATAACAGTATTATTTAAAAACTTAAAATTTTAATTTTATTTAAGAAAGTCATAAGGTTAATCGCACAAAATCGCAAAAAAAATTACTTCACTATTAAAAAAAAATAAAACTAAGATTGAAATACAATCCCTTGCCAACATATCATATATTTCCAGCTTCACTTATTTATATTTCAATTATAAAAAAAATAAAAAAGAACAAAATGTCAAATTTTGAATTTCATCTTACCTCCCAGTTAGTAGGCGTTCGACAGCGAGCGCGGCACAATGTGGAATGCCGTCCGGCGGCACCAGCTCTAGTCTAGTCGCAACATCTACTGCACCAGGAAGGATTGATCGTTTATACTACTGGGTTGAGTTTCTTTATAGTATATACAGTATAGTATAGTATATTATATATTGTAAATTTTTATTTTATTTTCAAATCATTCGTAGTGGAAGGAAAGAGTTAATGATTTTATTTAAAGTAAATACATAGGGGTGTCCTGATGCTTTTTACGTGAGCTTCCTACAGTATCTTTGATACTGTGTTTTCGAAGATCTACCGAGGTCTCTCCCTACCTCTCTTGCCACTCACTTTTACATATATTTTTTTTGCCATTCTTTCACCACTCACTCATTCGATGTGCCCAAACCCGCTGAGCACGTTTTTTTTCATTATCATGACATCGTCGCTAGTATCTGCCATTCTGTGTATCTCTTCGTGGCAGTTTCGATCAGCTAAGCTGACTCCGCATATGCTACGAAGAGATCGTATCTCCAAGATATTCTCTTTCATTCTTTATCTCTTATTCTTCTTCTGTAATAGATACGTTACAAAAATATTTTATAAAAAAATAAATATTACGTGTAACCCTTTTCTACATTTTTATTTGACAAATCGTATAATTTTATAAACGATGAACTGCTTTCTCTCTATACTATTGACTAATTAATTTATCTAACATAACAACTATATTATATGAGAGCTTGCTTGAAAGCTCTCTCAAAGTTTGAATCACGCTGTTTCCCGTATATGAGGAAAGCAGAGGAAACTAACGCTCTTGTTTCTTCATGTTCTGCCCAAATACCAAAATGTAATTTTAAAAGTACGATTATAGTAAAATATAGCAATTAGCGATTTAATGCTAAGTGCTAGTACATATTTTCATACAAAAAAACACAGTAAAATATATATAAATCTTTCAAGTTGTAAAACTGTGAATATATATGTGGTTCTATGTTTTTTGTATACGTTTCAAAATATCTAAAGCCAGGAAGTATATTCCAGGATTTTAAGTTACAAAACTCAATTTCTATTGCAACAATTTCTTTGAAACACTTATATTCAGCTTAAAGCCGGCTACTTCGAGCTTTTAGAGTTGCGGAGATTTTAGAGATAAATCCTTCTAGAATGAACGAAGGAAATATTAGCGGAATTAAGTTTAAACTCTCAAACGGTTCTAAACTATCAATGCCGATATTATTTATTTATGAGGCTGTAAAATTTAAGTGTTTTGTTTATAATTAATATATATTAAATATTTTTTAACAGTAATGGTCTGAATATAACAGTAGTTCAATGAAATATATTAAATAAAAATTTTAAAATTTATATAATTCTAAATTTTTTTTTCAGCTTCACGCTGTATTCCGCACACAGCAGGGTAGGCAGAGGGAACCTCACTGTTACGACACTCTGTTCCCCACTTTCTGCCGAATTCTGGAAGCATTGCGTGTTGAGTGGCAGAACTCAATGCCGCGCTTTGCCTGAAACCAGAGCGAAGAAAAATTTAAATATAAACGTAAGGAAATATTTCACTTCCTCGAGTGGTAATCGAACCCTCAACCGTCGCGTTTACGGGCAGCACCCTTGTAGCCTTGTGTGGCCCAGCACGACGGCCTTTTCTAAAATTAAAAATTCTAAATGTTATTTATAAATTATATTTTATTTTATTTAAATTGAAATTGGTGTCACGTGACGCAGGGGCACAAGCATACGACTGCAAAACCGCTATTTACGAGTTGAATTCCCTCTCGGGGGCTGAAATATTTAACATTTTCATTTCTACGCTATGCCTCGGTAACGAGGCAAAATGCAAAATTGAATTCCAGCATATTATATGACGAAAGGATTAGCTAACAATATATTTCTTTTGCTTTACTTACTAGCGAAACTAAAAAGAAAATATATGTGTATATCACTAAACGTTAATCGAATCCATAACATATGTGTGTAGACATTAGTTGAACAAATTTCACGCGCACCACTAAATTAAACCGAAGCACGCGATATTACACCGCAGTACTATTACACTTACAGAATTACTATTTTCCTATAGCATTCGAAATGAAATACCGCAATTCTAATTACCAACGTTTATTAAGCATATGAAGAGTTATTAGATGTATGTTTATTTTATATAATTAATATTGAAATTTGTTCATAGTTTCACGCTTTATCCCGCTTATAGCAGGATAGGCTGACTGGCCGTTTCCGATACATTTCATACAATATCTCTAAACTATGTGGATGATATGAAGTACAGAATGGAATATTAGTAATTCACTCTAATGTCTGTTACTAAATAAACACCTATTACCTATTTTTATCTTGATTATTTTGTTATAATAATTATATTCGTAATATAAAGTGAAATTTAAGTGAAAGTCAGTATATATAAAAGTGAGAAATGAATAAAAATTACGTTAAAGTAAAAAAAAACTTATGTTATAAATGAGAAACTCTTTTATGTGTTTGATGATGATGAGGGTATTATTGACAGTACTTTTAGGGTTCCGTACTCAAAGGATAAAGTACCCGAAATTTGGTCGAAAAACGAAGAACGAAATGTTAGCTATGACATTCCATTCTAACCGACTAATTAGATTCTCTATTTCTTCCTTGCTACATGCAAGAAAAAATGTGAAGCTTCAATTAAAAAGCAGAATAAAACCCACACTGAAGTTTTAACGCAGTATTTCGTTTGACACGTAAACATCAAAGCAATTAAAACGATTTACGCTTTGTTATTCTAAAATATTAATATTTCATTTTAACAAGATTTCTCGAGTAATTTCATCTCAATGTACGCGTCGAGTGTAATTGGATCATTAGAAGGGTACTTTTGTACCTTCAACGCTGGTACAACACGCGATGGCTGGATTTAATGGTGATAAAATTTCGATATATCGATATCGAAATTTTCATATATGTTTTAATCGATTTTACTTCACCATATGTGGTACGCCAATCGATTTCACTACGCGACCCCTTTTGATCCCATGGTGGTAAACATGGCGGAACATATATGCATATGCAACGTGACACTCACTGACTCACAGTAATAAGTAAATAAATGTATACCTATATGTTACATCAACTCAAATAACTTACAAGCTTGTACTTGATTAAGTATGTAAGTGGGGTATCTAAATACTAAGTCCCCTCTGCCCGCCCTGCTGTATGCAAGTTACTGCGTAACGCTAAAAAAATATCTATTTATTTGAGAATAGAATTCACATTTATGTTAGGCTCGTCATGTTTACGCCACAATAGCGTTTAAAAACGTATTCTTTTTCTTCGGGCTGCATCCCGCGTGGTAAGTAAAGGGAATCTAGTATTAATACAGCCTGTACTCACCGATCATTTTTGATACATTGTATGTTAAATGGTGGAATTGAACGACGCGCTTTGTCTCTTTCCCAGAGAGAGGAAATGAAAATATTTCTATCCCACCAGCGGTATTCAAACTCACATCTGTCGCGTGTACAGATCAAGAGCACAGCGTCACCTGCGTTACGACGGAAACTTTCTCTTTAAAATATTAACACAGTTTGTCCACTCAATTTTTCACTAAGAAATATCTAGTCATTGAAATACTCTGACACTTCCAATTTAATATAAAGTAGCTACATTGTATTCTTAATATTAAGAAAATTTGTACTTGCTCTATTGTCACAGACATGATGAACAACAGAGCTTTCCTGTAGAGCTTCCAAAGTTTTAATTTATGATTTCATTTTGAATTTTTTTCTACAACAATTGTGAATTCTAAGAAATAATTTATGCATCTGTAATCGTTGAAAACATTAATGTCAAATCTGAGTGTCAAATATATTATAATCAATCAATTTTTGAGTATGATATATGGCTCGAATTTTTTTATGTACATTATATTTCTATGTCAGTTTAACATTTTTAACAAGTTTTTACAGGACTTCTATTAATAGGTTAATTAATATTTGGATTAGTGGTATTATCGTATTTTTCTAAACTAAATTGAATTATATAATTGACAAAGTTGAAGTACAAATCACTACACACAAATCTTCAGTCATTTGTTAAATAAACCAAATTTTTAAAATTAAGTTTTAACATTCTATGCCATATTTAGTAACATAACAAAATGGAACCGTTGCTGCTAAGAAGTTCGTAGAAATAATTTTTTGTATGCCTCATCATTTACATATAATCATTATATTATCGACACCTGTAGGTACAATGTAGCATTACTATCACTTACACACTAGCATACCTATAGATACAATATTCGTTATCAATTAGCGGTAAGACAAAGTTCGATTCTCCAGCTCGAGGCTGTAATCTTCTGTAATTGCTATTCACGTACATTTGTAAATTTCAAAGACATTTCCAAAGACTGAAAGATTCGCCAGGCTCTATTGAAATTGAATATTTGCACTTCTTTAAACATTAAACCAAGAAACTGAAACGTTACAATTTCTTATTTTTATGGCTGAAATGGTTTACAATTTTCTTACATTTTTTTTCGTAATTTCCAATTTTCGAAACATTGCGTGTTGAGTGGCGGAACTCAACGCCGCACAACTTAATGTAATATTGTAATTTTTTTATATTAAATACTAATATTGTTCACGCTGCTTAGAGGTATAGTATATATACACGTTACCGAAGGCAATAAATGATTGTGTTAATAGAATTTATAATTTAAATACTTCCATAGTTCTTAAACAGTACGATGGCAGTTATTTTTAAATTTTAAGAATAAATAAACGGGGCACAGATGTACAGGATATACGTAAACTGCAAATAATAATGTTTAATTCTTTTAAATATATAAAATATACTTATTCTTTATACTATACTTACTATCTACCATTTAAATTTCTTAGAATTTTAGCTCAAAAAAGCATTTAAAATAAGCTATTCAAGCTAACACACACAGTATAGAGTGACATGTATGATTTTTTTCCTTACACGAACGACAATTCCTTTATGTAAAAGTAAATTAAAGTTCTTGATCGATAAAAAAAAACAGATATATAACATTAACATATATAACATTAGATTACATTAGGCAAAGATAAATGAAAGTCGACTCAGTGTCGCCGGTCTAGTTATTACAACATTTATCTTTTTAGAAAAACATTGTTATTTATTTATGAACTTTTCTAGACGTAATTGTCACGTGCGTACGTATCGTTGCTCAGTCGAGCCGTGTTTGATTAAACTCGATGGTTTGAATTAAACTTTACGAACATCGCTTTTACAAACCAAACTAAAATAAATCAGCTTCACGCTGTACCCCGCACACAGCAGGGTAGACTGAGGGAACCTACTGTTAAGACACTCCGTTTCGCAATTTCTGCCGAATTCTAGAGGCATTGAGTGGCAGAAGTCAACGCCGCGCTTTGCCTCGACACCAGAGCGAAGAAATGTAAATATAAACGTAAATAAATATTTATTACACTTCCTCGAGTGGGGATCGAACCCACAAGAAGCTAAATAAACCAGTGTCATTATGATGGATCCAGGATAAAGTAGAAAACATAGTCTCTACACATTTCGTATTTTGTATTTACCCAAATATTGTCATTAATTTAGTTGGATAGGCAAATTCAACTTTTTGCTGAATAAATTAAAAAATAAAAATTCTGAAGAAAAAAAATTTAGGGGGCTCCCATACAGTAAATGTGTTTCTTTGCCGTTCATAGATACTGTTACGAAATAATACGCGCGCTCATCCAACTCGCACTTGACCAGGTGTCTTATTCATCATTCAATTAAAATAACAGAACCCAATGAAGCACGAAGAAAATAACCCAGATTCCCACGAGAGCAAAGTTGAACTAAAAACCACTACGTTCCAAGAAATATATCCTCACAAGATATTATCCATCATAGTAATATAATAAAACCACGCCGCATACCTCCAGTGCAAACAAACACTTAAACTCGCAAATTACCTGGTTAATGCCTTCTCGTGCTCTCATATTGTACATTTAATGTCAGCACCTACTTTTGCTGTTCCCCATTTCCTCGTTTTATAGAAGTTAGCTTCTAGACGCTTAAATTTTTATATGCAAGTTATCAAATTCTCTAAAGTGCTTTAGTTGTTTGTAGTATGTTATTATTGCTTTATTATAACTAAAAGTCGACTTTACATAGTGGTCGAGACCGTCGTGGAGAGTGCGACTGTGATGATTGGCGATTCGATTTCCACTCGGAGAAAACAAAACAAGGCAAAACCTCAATATGCTATGTCTCCAACGGACCGAACGAGTGTTTTAACTCAACGCCACACGCTGTGGAACTCAACGCCGCACTTAGCCTCGTTGACAGAGCGAGCGAGAGTTGACGAGCAAATGAAAGTAGAATTTCATTTCCTCGAGCGCATATCGTTATCAGTTATTGTGACACCAAATGTTAGCGGTATACGATAATTATATGAATACCTCAAATGAATAGTCAATATATAAATTATGCTGTTTGATTCCAGTATACAGTAAAACTATACATAGGGATATTAAAGTTAACTACTGTGCGGGTGTTCAAATATAAAATTAGTGTCACTTTAAACTATATCCCGCAAATAAGAGGGTACGGAGAATGAACCTAGTGTTCAGACACTCCATTCTTCACTGGCCCCCCTCAATTTCCTGTTCCTGTGTATTTTATATTACGTAAATTCAACGAAATCAATACTATTTAGTCTATTTAGATAACAATAAAGAAAAACGCTGTCCAATGCACGAATTCGTCTAATTTGCCTCTCCAATTAACGCGTACGCGACATGAATATGTAACGATTACAATCAATGGTTAGATTATCGACTAAATTTACAATAACATTGTTAATAAGCAATATTATATTATATTAATTGTCATATGTGAGGCACTTGCATCGCGGCGTTAAACGGCGAAATGGCGTTGAGTTCGACACGTAGTCTCGAATTCCGGCGAACAAAATGGCGAACACAGTCTAGTCTTAACACTATACTTTGCCTATCTTTCTATACACAGGACAAAATAAAATACATATAATATAAAAATATACATTTTCTAAAACCTAATGCGACGTCCTTCAGTGTACATAATTATAATGATTCACAACCGTCCCTTTCACGTTACAAAGCAAAGAGAGAAAGCCTTTCCTTGTCCGCGCATTATACCTATAATTTACTATATTGATGTAATAACTTATCACCCCGTATGCCTTATTTTGACTTAGAACCAGGTTTTCAAGATACCTATGATGATGAAAAGATAATTAAATCATTATCTCTTTAGGGTTCCGCCCCTTAAAAGGAAAAAAACAATCAAACAGAGTCTGTACAGATCACTTCGTAGTCCATCTTGCCATCTGTACAGATTATTTATCTGTTAAGTCCATCCTACGAAAAAGTATGAGGATAGAAAAAATATCCTTGTGCCCCTGTGCCATGGCGGCCTCGGCAATTACACATAAGAATTACATTTCTTTTAAGCTGTACAGTAAAAACAACAAACCGTCAAACAAAATTTGACATAACACCGTCGATAATCCGGCCGATCGAATTAAATTATTCAATACCAATATATACTTTATCGCTGAAAAACAAAAACAGTACCTTAAAATTATAATTGCGCTTACATCATTTCACTTGCAAATCGCGCGTTTGCATGTTAATTTTAATGAATACTCTCATTATAAGCAGGCATTATGTAGTCAATTACACGTTTAATTAGCCTGAGTTTTGTAAAGAAATATTGTGGCCGCTCTCATATTTAAAAGCTCTAAAGCTCTAAAGGCAAAGTGCTGTAACTCGATTATTTGAATAAGTTTCGAATAATTTTTAGGGTTGCGTACTATAGAAAAGAAACGGAAAGAACCACTTTGTTGTCCATCTGTATGTTTACGATTTTGATAGATAAATTTTTCTCAAGAATACGTGGAATTAATGTTAAATAATGGTGGTATTTTTACTTTCAGAAAAAAATAAAATAAAAATAAACTTTGAAGTTAGCATAAATAAAAAATACAAGAGTTTATCTCATCTTTGCAATTGCAAGAAGTGAAAGCTCGCAATACAAATAAAGGAAATTACAAAAATTGATAATTTATAGGTATATCATGGGAAAAAATAATTTCAAACTTACATATGTACTAATAGTAGATTGGTAGTTCACTTCACACAAAATCAGTCAACAGTAAATTAAAATTTGTCAACTTTTACAAGTTGTATTTTTTAATGAAATCATGATATTTGTACGGAACACCCGTAGTCCAGGTCCCGGTTCAGATTACACTTGTCCGATTATTTTAAATGTAACAGTTATATTGTGTATGGTCGAGCTGTCTCCAACGAGTGATATTATGTAAAAAAATTATATTTTATTACAGCCATGATCGTAAAACGTTAGATCATAAAAATACTTTTTTATTATTTCCCCAAAGCAATTGGACCTTCCGGAACATTTTCCAACATTCTATTGTAAAATTCATGATATGTACAGTACATACAAAAAATAACTTACATGATGCTATCGATTAAAATGTTTTTATTATTATGTATATAGACACGCTGATAGCATTGATTATATTTTGTAAAAAGCCTTTATGAACAAAAATAACATTATATTATTAAAAAAAATAAAAGGCCGTCCTTGTGGCACAGGGGCACGAGCGTGTGTGGATTGTGGATTCAACTCCCACTACCAACTTAATTATAAATATTTCTCTTTGGTACCAAGGCAAAGCGCGGCTTTGAGTTCGGCAAAAAATCGGTGAAAAGTGGGAAACAGAGCTATAAATATATCACAACTGAAAGGTTACGCAAGTAAATATAGTGGAAAATCCATCTAGATCAACATCAAACGTTTCTTTGCTCGTCGTTGTTTCCTGCAGCGACCTCATCGCTAAGGGTTGGCGTGGCCTTTGACATAACCCTTCTTATTCGCTATTTATAATTGAATCTTATAGAATCTCTTTCTTGTAGATATTATAATAGGATAACGTTGACTTTGAGATTAGGCTACTTACTTTGTTCTTTTATGTAAAGTTTTATATATATAAAAAAAATATTATTATATAAATAATAAATTATATGCCACAGAGGGAGCCTAGTGTTAAGACACTCCGATCCCCACTTTCCACCATATTCTGGAATCATTATGTTTAATCATTCAACAAATCCAAGCCGTGCTCTGGCGTTCCGAGCGTGCTGGATAAGCACATATCACTTCGCTAATAAGAAATTAAAATATTAATTATTTCATTTCCTCGTGTAGTAATCGAACCCACATAGAATCGAAACTGTCACCGTTACAGTCACACGATTGTGCCTCTGCGCCACAACACTCGATGTTAGCCTTAAACATTAAGTTTCAATATTATTCAAATATTTCGTATGGATTAAACAGAAAGAACCTGCTATCTATCTGCATACACTTTTTCGGGCTCAATACGTGAAAAGGAATACGGACCCTCTAATATAAAGAAAAAAATTAAAAATTGGAAATTTATATTTAGATATATTAGAGAAATAAAAATTACAAGCTTACAATTATGAGCGCATATATATTAATACATTGACCTGAAATTGGTGCAAAGTCCTTAGAGAGAAAATCTGACTCACGCTTGACCGATCTTTTTTTGTATTTGTATTTTTACTTCCTATAACGGAAAAGGATAGTTAATTAAATTTTTATCTGATATTTTTCCGACAACATTGAACAAAAAATATTTTTACCGTATCCTATCAAAAAATGGCTGGATTTTTTAAGAAAAACGAGGAAAAATATGTGGTCAGTGTATCTGATAAGATATAAAATATTCATAAAATGCCCTATTCATTTTTATTGTAAATATATATAACTACAGTTCAGTATACGAACGAAAAGTGAATTTTGAATTCGCGCTTATTGAATACGATAAGAAGGTTGAAGAACATGTATATATGATTAACTTTTGATACGACTATTACAATTCTCTATATGACAGGCCAGGCAAGAAGACACTCGAAGCTGTTGATTTAACTATCTTTAACTTTTCGGCAAATTTCAATGAATTCGATTTTAAATCATATCATGTTCATATTTTAATACAAAACTTAATAATATTATAAAACTGCAACGTTTGTTGATTGAACGCACTAATCTCATGACTAGTTTGAATTAAAAATTCTAATTATGCTGGATTTATCATTTGCTGAGGAAACCTATATTACTCAGATTAAGAATTTTAATGTAACTCACTGTACCTAAGTTTACCTAAAGATTTCAGAGTTACTTCGGGTGCTCCGAATATATCTTGTATCATCACACACAACACAAACCTTATAATTATATATATAGATATATATAACACAAGATTATTGAAATTTTCAACAGACACTTTGACATGTGGACCGTTGCGTGTAGGGACATTTAAGGTTATTTATTATTCAACATGAGGCTACTAGCGTGCCCGGCGACTTCATGGCCGTTTAGACCTCGTATAGAGCCTGCACCGTGAATTTAGATCTAACTACACAACTGCTACTGTAACATATAAGTTAAGATTTTTGTTGTTCAGCCACCCTCCTGGAGGCCGTTGTGGTGCAAGTCCACAAACGTGCGACGGTTGTGGACTCGATTCCCATTCGTGAAATGAAATAATTTGATTTTGAAAAAATTGGTTAAAGTGTATTGGCTCAATGGAAATAGTTCGAGAGAATGGTGAAAAGATTTGCCCTCATACTTGAAGTTCAAGTCTTGAAGTATTATAAAAATATATCAATTTTATATATGAGACCATCGTGGCACAGTAGCAGAGCACAATGATTGCAAACTCGACGGTTGTAATGGTTTCAATGTTTCCCGTGCTATACTCAGACACGGGAAACATTGAATCTTGTTGTTAATTAAGATACTCTGTTCCCTTTAAGACACTACCGTTCCCCACTTTCCGTCGAATGGAGTCGTTACGTGTCGAATATGGGAACGCCGAGCTTTGTCTCGTTACTAGAGC
>JBAIZZ010000044.1:29209-68848 GCA_037355905.1 Heliconius aoede
CCCGCGTGGCAGGCGAGCATTCTACCACTGAACCACCGATGCTGATATCAATTTAAGTAAAAACGTTGGTTTGCTTGTAGTGCAGGTAATTATTATTTTATGAAGTAAATAATTACTTCTCAACCGGAACCAGTTTTAACCCGTTCGGTCAAACGTTATTTACTTATTCTATCGATGCTACATTTTTTTTATAATACGAGTATAGGATTAAGACTCGTCTGTAAAATCGCCCATCATCGTGACGCAACTGCCGCGGATTATTAGAAAGGAAATGTACGGTCATGTAATATGCAGTCGTGACTGCAATAAAAAGATTTTTGTACGATCCTATTAGTTATTATTATCGTAAGGTAAAAGTGTCATATATATCATTTACTATGAAACAGGTAACTGCTAAAAGAGAGACAAAAGGAAGATATTAATAATATTCTATATTTGCGTCGTCGTGGCGCAGTGGTTCAATAGTGCCCATGAGTTCAATCCCAACTCGAGGAAGTGAACTGTTTATATTTCCATTTCTTCGGTTGAGTTCTGTCACTCAACACGCAATGTCTCCAGAATTCGGCAGAATGTGGGGAACGGAGTATCTTAACAGGTTACCTTTGCCTACCTAGGGTAGGCTGTGTGTGGGATACAGCGTGAAGCTTATTTTTTTCTATTTTGTTTAAGAAAAGTAAAAAGTACCTAATTACATTAAACCAGTCTGCTACTATACGAGTATTTTAAGTTTAATACAAATTTATTTGAATTAACCACGGTTATTTTGGTGGCCTACCGTCGGAGAAGCGAATGTATTTTATGTAATGTAGGCTAACCAGATTAAATTATATTAGAAGTTGCAACGTATTTCTTTTATTGTAATAATATAGCTTCACCAGACCCAGGCTATGATTTCGAGAGCACTCCACACGCGAAGAATGAAATACCTCAAATTCGGGTGGAACCGGGTTAACCTTGGCTATTTTTAACTTCTTGTCATTTTCCATTATTTATTTCCTAATCTATAAAACAAATATTTATGCTTTTAAATTATTGCGGGAGATACCACACTTAATTCCTTATTTTAATCTCATCTCACTCTCAATTGCCAAAATTAACTGAAATTAATTGTATGGAAAATTACATACAGCGGCATTTACACTCACGTAACAGAACTCTTATATCTTGTGATTATGATAACACTTCCATAAATCCTATTTAATCTAAGGTAAGGAGTATTCATGACACGTCCCTGACCAATGGCGCCTTCAATATTGCCGACAGACAAACGGCCTGAACGCCATTATGGTATGTTACATATGTATATTTACATAGGACAGTTTAACGCAAACACAAAAAAAATATTTCACGCAGCATCCCGCACATAGCAGGATAGGTAGAGGGAGTCTAGGGACCTGGTGTTAAGTCACTTCCATTGACCAGTTTCCGCTGAACTCTGATAAAAGAAAAAAAAAGCATTATAAGCAGAATAATGAAAAGGAAAGTCATGGAACAATTAAAATTCTATATTATTATACATTTGTTCATCTGATAACAGAGTCTACAAGTTCTACATAAGGTATATTAGTATTATTTTCGTTTAAATAAACACGTTGTTTTATTTTACGAACAACATAAGAAATAAGAGCGTGAGCGGAATTCTTCCTACTCGAATCTCTACGGTTCGTTGGAAACCATTTTATAATTGCTCTTTTCCTCCTACAAATGACTCTTATGTGTTATGTATTTAAGGGTTAATATTTGTAGAAACAACAGCAAACAACTGTGTATAGGATAGATGCAAATTGAAAATATTCTTACAAATATGCAATTCAATAAGACGTTTACGTCAACCCGAAGTATTTTTTTAAAAAATCTATATATTCTGTTAATTATACTTTTTTGTTCTGCATGTTTATCTGTCTGTAACGAGTTTTTATCATTTAATTTGTGCATATCTTCCCAGTTCCGATATGAACCCAATACCTATCAATCAATGTTTGATAGTAAAAAGCTCGATACGTAATTGTAAATATTGCTAGTATGCTCTCAACACTTTCACAGCTCACTTCGTATATATTTTTTTCTTAATTGGATTGTTGAAAAGTTCGCGCGACAGTAATGCCGTTGAAAGCTGTCACGCGGCGACGTTGTAATGGACGTGGTAACAATTTTTTTTGTATTAAATGATTTTATATTGGAAAATATTTGTAACTTAGACTTACTTATTTTACTCTATCTTTGTCTTATGGTTGTTATTATCAGGTAGTCTCTACTAGGAACACTCATACTCAATGTAACAGACGAGGCTGTAGTGGTGTAGTGGCACAAGCGTTTGACTGTAAGCCGCAATGACTGTGGGTTCCCACTCGGGGCAATTTCATTTCTTTCTGGCAATAACGCAAAACGCTTCGTCATTGTAACGCAGTACTTTTTAAAATTCATATCCTCATTGCTGCGAGCTTTTACCTCGATGTCCCATCATGCACTTAGTGTGGAGTATGCTGTATGTATGCTGTAACACATTTCATGAAAAATTTAATATTGAAATTGTTCTTGATCTTTTTTCAATACATACATATATTAAAATGAATAAATTACACAAGTTATATAAAAATATTACAACTGTACGGAAACATTGAACCTATAACCATGTATGTACATATTGATCTGTACAAAAAAACTAAATATTTCAACATACAAATAATATAAATATTTTTTTTATAAATAGTAATAAAAAATATATATTTACACAAAATGACTCGCAATATTTAAGTCAAAGCTGATGAGACAGCTGTAGCCAGTTAACAGATGCCGTACAAATTAGCACGTTTGAGTTGCATTCACTCTACAGTTCGTGTAATGATAGTCTGCGATCGTATCCTATTCATTTCCTATCTATTTAACTGAGCTTCCACAAGTTAATTCTATAAGTGCCTTTGTCTGTGGCTTTTTTTATATCCTTTCTGTGAAGAATTAAATGGTTTTATTAACTGTTATTCCGACTTATAAGCTATATTATTGTAATGTTTCATCTAATCCGATCAGTCAATTCTGCGTGAAAGTGGAACAACCATCGATCCTGACAACGTTTCAAATTTATAATTATTGCTACGGCTTCAAACGTCGCTTCGTTCGGTTAAATTTATTTTTGTATTATAACCAAATGATCATATTTTTTATTTAATTTATCCTATGTCCCATCTAGTACTTAAAGAATATGTGTACAAAATTTTATCATAATCGGTTAAGTATTTTGGTGCGAAAGAGAAACAAACAAAACTTCATTAACATATACAATATTAGTATGATGATGATGATGATGATAGCGTTTCTTTAACTACTTTTATACAAAATCACATAGAAATACAAATAGTAAATACATGTTATTTTTTGGACGGGAAAGTTGCATTTCAGCCAAATAACTTAAGTCACAAAAGTATATTACGTAACTTGGAAGAGGTAGCGGGCTCTGTGCCAGCCACTTCATACTGCGGTTATGTCATTTTACACCTGAAATAGTTTACATTGTTTTATATTGTTTGTAGAACAGTTAGATTGTGTGTGACGCACAGTGTGTGTGGTGTGGGGTACAAGCGGCCGAATATACACGTGGGTTCGATTCCCACTCGAGTATATATTATGTACCTAATTGGATGACGTATTTGCAGTTTTTAGAAATATTGTTTTAGATGTAATAAAAGTTTGTAAATCGTCTTAAGAACGTATGACAATTTTGCCATTTCACACCCAACACCTAGAAATAGCCGTGCCTATAAATTACCTTGTTAACTGTGGCAAGATTTGGAAAATAATCGATTGTGATAAAATAGTTGCAAGATTTACAGTTTCCACCTTACACTCAGTTTTCATAACACACTCTATACTAGCGATAGCTAGTCTAACTGATACGAAATTATAATCATTGTGTGTGTTTATTATGTGGTATCAATAAAATCTATGGTCTTCTCTTCAAAACTTAATTTTAACTTAACTATAACTAGTTAGCTTATTTACTATTTAATTTTAATTTATTATAAAATTTTAATACAACAGGTTTGTGGTTATATACTAGGTATTTTAAAAAACGTGCTGTAAAAGATTTAATACTCCTTTTCAAAGCTTAAAAGCTCACTCTAAGCTCGGGACTACACAAGTTTTTAATATTTAATACACTATGAAAATATGCTAAATAAGTTGGTGGGAAACTTTCATAAAATAATTATTTTGGTGAGCTTAATTTATTATGGGCTTGTGAAATAAGAGAACGCTTACTAAATAGACAGGCGATATTACAAAAATATTGGCATATTTTCTTTATTGGCATATCCTGCTTTTCTCTAAGATTTCTCAGATAAAATATTCATAAAATTAATATATATAATAACATGAAAAAGACGGAAGAAATTAGAATACATTTTCGTCGTGTATAACCATATTTATTTCTAGAAGCATTGTTTAAGAAATTCATTTTAGTTCTTGTTTTCAAAAACCTTCTACAATCTTAAATATGGCAATAATGAATCAAAAACTAAATATAGACTTCAAGATTAAGAAATACTAAATTCTTTAATAAAACAAATAAAACATAAAAATTTTGTAATTTTCCTAACTCTATTTTCTACATGGTTTACTTTTAACATTATTCAAAAGTGGCTGTCGATATATTTTTGCAACATAAAACGAGAATGAGCAGACGATCCATCTAATGGAATGCAGCACCTGTGTCGGAAATAAAGCGTACATTGTAGTACTATATATAATATTTACAAAATATCACAACACACGGATTATATTTAAGCTAAATACCGTTCATAAAGCACTGTATACATTATAGTTATATCTACTTGCTTGTCGGGTAGCTAGTTGGACGGGGCCCAAAGCTAGTAAAGACGTTTGGCATGTCAGGAATTCAACCTGCAAATATACATTTTTGATATGAAACGATTTAATAGTACATTGTGAAATTAAATTGTCGAGAAAGCATGTATATTTTATATATAGATCGTGTTATCGTGGAAATTTGATAATTGCGTGAGACATTCGTGGGTTCGATTCTCACTTAGTGTAATGTTTATATAGAGGCAATGTGGCCCAATGGAGCTGTGTAACACTGTAAAGGCGACGGTTGTGGATTTGATTAACACTCGGAGGACCTAATATGAGTATTTTAATTACTTATTTGTTTAAATTTATATTTTCACTTCTTCACTCTGGTGTTCAGGCAAAGCGCGACGTTATTTTCCGGCACTCAACACGCAATGCGTCCAGAATTCAGCGGAAAATGGGGAACAGAGTGTTCTAGTACTATATGTGTGATACAGGGTAAATCTAAAAATCTATAAATAATTGTTCCGCCTTAATTAAATGAAATTACACTAAGCTAACTAACTTTAATAATTCTATAAAGACACAAATAGATAAGTACAACTCAAGTAAGTTCATAGCAACTTCAGCTTACGTAAACTTTAGTTAACGTGTTAACTTAGCTCGGTGGTCTGTCGAATGGTTGCATCCGGATTTGCATTAAGCTAACATAGGCTACATAGATTTGCTGCGATATCTAGAGAGACACTAGGCTCATAGGAGATTTGTTTTATGTCGAATGTTGTTACACAGTATCAACTAGACGACAAGCTTTCTAAAATTAGCTTTTAGAAGTTTTTTAGATTATTTTTTTTTCTATTCTTTTTATGCTGCAGGCGTATTGGATTAGCAAATATAACTTATTAATTTCCAATCCGGTGCGCATTATTTGAGATTTTTTGGCGACGTTGCATGATGGAGTTTTGATTGGAGATCGGCACTTAGCGGTATCCACTATATTTGTTCTTTGCGCTAAACCGCTACATCTTCTTTATAAAAGAAAGTAAGTATATTCTTATATGATATATAATACTTAAGTTGAAATTTCATACTAAGTTGATGCAGTCAAAATTATATCAAGAATAGTATAAAATAGAACTCAAATTAAAGAAAAAGCTCCTATTTCTTGTAGTAGTTTCTTCTACACGTGAAAGTGTATTCTCGAATACTTTTAAAGTACTTTCTTTGTTAATAAACATCTTGTTAGAGGAAATTTTACTTCTAATTTTTGTACTCATACTTGTATGTATTATATTATAAAAGTATTTATATTGTGATTTATTTTAATTATAAGAAGTGGGTTATGTATAGTTTCACGCTTTCATAATAGGTAATGGGTAGACAGAGGGAACCTAGTGTCGAGATATTTAGTTCCCTACTTTAAAATACTATAATAGAACCTACAACCTATATACAGTCAGGTGCTGTCCGACTATGCCACGATTGTCTTAAATTTCTTAAATATTGGTAAAAAAATTTTTAACAACTTTAGTTCATTCTAGCATTTGTCCAAGCAAATTTTATTTTAAATTTAAGATCTTGTGTATTTAGAAAAAGAAAATTAAAACAGTAATGTGTTAACATTATGATAAATCATTCATTTTATTTTTTTATTTTTATTAAATATAAAATTGTTTATACTTTCGGAGCGTACGGGAGCAATAAGAGACAAGAAAAATTTACCAAATTTAAATTTGATGAAGTAAATCTTACTCATTCCATATAGTTGCTTTTCACGAAACCCAAAGTATTTTATTTGTTTTGATGATTATATCCTTGTGGAGTGTTCAGAAAAATATTAACGGCAAGTTTCTCTAGAGGGTCGTTAATACTTCCTTTATTGCTTCAGGCAACTATAGAACAGAGGGCAAGGATATATATTGGGAAATGGCAGGTGGGAAAAAGTGCGGTTACATTGTAAAAGCTACAACAATATATAATATATGTAACTAGTCGGGGTACAGAAGTACAAGCGTACGTAAGCCCGGCAGGTTGTGGGTTCCATTCCAACTTGGGGTAATGAATTATTTAATACTTGCTTTTTCTCGCTCTGATAACTTGTGTTGGAAGTGTCTTAAATGAAACGGAGTATCTTAGTTCTAGGTTCTCTCTCCCTAGTCTGCCAAACGCAGGACGCGTGAATCTATAAATAAAAATAAACGAACCGACAGAACTTTTTCACTTTTTTTTCAATTAAAAAATTATAAAAAAAATTTTTGTAAAATTTCAAAGGGTTATTTTAAATGGCACGGAGTGAAAAAAAGTCACGTTTCATATTTAAATATTCACAAAGAAAAAAAATGATACGCTATGATTTATACACGCTATTTCGTTATCGTCTTTTTTGTCCGGTCACTTTTTGTAAGTACTAAGAGTATAATTTATGAAGGCATTAATTCAACTTGACTTATGCTGCAGCATCAGACGTAAACTCAGCATGTTTTCACAATTATATCTATTTCAGCCTTTTAGAAGCCACGTGGTACTTTTATTTGTAAACTAGCGCCCCGCGTGGTTTCGCCCGCTTGGACTTTATGAATATCTGTTTAATATATTATTATTTTGTATTTTGAGAAAATTTATTAATTATTTTAGTATGGTTATCCAAAACTGTTATGCACTTAATAAATCGTAATTTAAATCTTTTGGGATGTTATTTGATTTTGCTCGCCAAAAATTGTCGAACTATCGGGTAAAAATGTATTTTTTTATTTTAAATCACGGATCTTCTGTTGAAAAAACTCACAAACTCACTCACAATTGTCACTCACAAAATGCATAATATCTGAACCTCCCGCTAAAGCTGTTGTTTTAATACATTCTTTCAACACTCTTCTAAGTTCTAACGAGTAGAGTAAATTTTGAACTTTACAACTTAGTCAATAAAGTTAAATATGCACTGAGAGAATTAAAATAAAAAATGTCACACTAAAGCGGTAAGTGGTCATTAAAGGAAAACCTCTACCGTCCGCAAAAAAGGAAAACAAATTGTAAAAGCTCGAGAACTTTCTATTTGCGTTTTCTTTGAAAGTTTGCCAATGTTGTAGTCTTGTTATTAAAAAGAATAATATTACAAGAACATGAAACTGAAGAAACTTTTAAAAAATAATATTGTATTCATTATTATATTTATTTCAAATAAAAAACACATAATTACTTAAACGTTAGTATTGATGCCAGTCGTGGAGGATATATCAAGTATTATAGGTATTTTCTGCACATTTACGCAGCAAGCAAGATAGAATTATGATTAACCCCACTTTACTTGAGCTCTGAAAATTTGGCGAATATTATACTGTCGTTACCTCAGAGCATTTACGTGGGCAATTCCAGTTAGTCGGTGATTTCACGCCACATGTCGGATGCAGTTTCGGTTCTTTTATAACCATTATTACCATTATATTAATTATAATTTTTATATTTATTTTGATGATCTTTAATAACCATATGGCGCACGGTCTTTAATTTCTATTTAAAATGTTATATTATTGTTTTTTTTTACTTTTATAACTAAAAATCATAATTGAGATATTGCGTGTAGAGCTGAGTTTTGCTTGGTTATCTTTATATATCCTGCAATATGGATATGGGTGAAGTGGAAGCTAAAAGAACCATAATCCATCATCAGTAAGTTCTCCATAAATGGAGGTAGGCTTCTTAGTAAGTCATATTTAATAACAATGCAAAATGAATAGATAAATAGATTTTTTTTTCTTCCTACTTTTAATATAAGCCGTGAGACGTGTTTAAGACAATTTTCATATAATTTTGAACATTCAATGACTGTTATCTCGTAGAGAGGGAAATATATATTCTCATTTAAGGAATATGTCAAACTTGCCACCAGTTAAGCTCGCTCGGTTTTGGTCCGGCAATTACATTAACGACGACGGCTGGTAGCACGTGCCTCGTTTCTGAGTTATATTTTTATATGTATGTATGTATGTACGTACTCTATAATGAAGTAACTTTGTTAAGTTTTTGACATTGCTTTGAAGTTTAAAAGAAATCATGTAACCCTTAAAACCTTTAAATTTTTATTAGTCGAGATAAACGAAGTGAACTGAAATGAAATCGGTACAATCAAACGTGGCTGTAAACGTAATAATTTTGGGTTCAACTCCCATTCAGGAGAATATTTTTTTCCCGGCTTCACGCTCTGTCCAATATATGGTAGAGTAGGCAGAGGTAATCCAGTATAAGACACTCCTTTCCCCACCTTCCGCCAAAACCTCAGGGTATTGCGTGTTGAGCAGTTGACACCGCGCTTGGAATCGAATCCGCGACCGTTGCATTTACAGTGGTGGGGCTAGGGCACACGCGTCTGCACTACGGCTTCAATGAATATTAAAGATATTATTTTATTATATTATATTGATTTTAATATATTGATGTATGGTAGACAATGACAATGACATGCTAGCATTGTCGGGTAACCGCTTCAGCTTACGTTAGTTACCTGGATAATTCAATCAGTTCGATTTCGACTGCGCTATAATGGAATAATATCAATTATAATTAATTTCTAATTAAATTCAATTATTTATTATTAATACCATTGAGCTCAGTGTATAGCTAAGCTATCGTCGTGTTGGACAGTATGACGTAAGTATATGTAGTTGATAAATAACGATCGATATACCAATGAAAGATCTGCTGATGAAAGGTTCTAAGACTTAGGTGTAGATATGCAAGTGGCCTGTCTAAATACATTGATGTGAATATTAAGATTTATGTAGATATTCAAGTCTCAATATGCTTGATTAATGTTACCGAGCATCCTGGAAAAATTTATTATTTCTATAATATTAATTAAAAATCCGTCGTGGCTCAGTCAGAAATAATATGATCGTTATCGGGATAATTGTGGATTCGATGCCCTCGTCTTTGCTAAGGCTTATAAGTAATCGAATTCTCTTGGAATGTTAAGATATTGCTGGTGATGTTAATAACACCAGGTTATCAACATTGATACCCCCAGGTTTTCTCTGCCCACTCTGTTGCTTTTCGGTCATTTATGAATAAATAATAAATTAAAAATATTCAAATATCCGAAACAAATCTTTTGCTTTTATATATATTAGTAGAATATAAAATAATCAACTCATATAAATTATATTTACACTTTAAATAAAGTGACATCATATTAACAATGCACGTCTCATAATTTTAACTAAGTTTGACTTCAACTTGAAATATTATAGTTAAAGTTACTCGCAACTCGTAACTCGCGGGAGAAAACATTAATTTGTCAAAAGAACTGGGACATGAATCGCGTCGTGAATACGTAGCGTGAGGACGAGTGTCGCGTGTGTATACTCGTATGTTATTGTTATTAAAATGCATTATAATACACTAAAATACTATAATTATTGAGGGCAGCCATGGCGCCTAGGCACAAGAGTGTGGGTTCGATTCCCACTCGAGTAATGTTATGTAATGTCTTTAGAATTAGGGCGGAATGTCTTAACACCAGGCTCCCTCATGAGGGATACAGCGTGAAGTTAAAAAACTTGTTATTGGTTTTTTTTTGCTTAGAGGTTCTTATTAATATACAAAAAAAATTTATAAATTATTATTTTTATTTTAGTATCTATGTTTATTTAACTTATCTATGTACATATATGTATATTGCACTAATTAACAAGAAAATAAATAACATTCTCAGATATTGCATCTAAGCTAGCGGCCCACGTATTACTTTATTACTATAAAGAGTTTAACTTAATACTAATGTAAGCGTAAAAACAAATACGTAAAAGTCTTTTCTTTTGGTTCTTTCAGTTTTCCCGAATCACTTCGTTACCGGAGCTGGAGATTTCTTCAGAATAATAAATGAAGCAACCGTCACGTGAGCGTGGCTTTATTCAATACAAAGCGGATTCCCAAATTCAATATTCAAAGCGTTTGAATCATTTGGGTTTTTTTTGTAGTGTACATATATATATAAATTTAATACTTACGTACTTAATATTTTTTATTTATTTATATTTTTTAATTATATATATATATATATATATATTTATATTTCTATAAGTCTTTTTGTGCCTAATAGTCCAATAGTCCAGGAAGGCTCTAGGCTACATCAATCGCATCGAGCGACGCCACTCAGAACGGAGTGTTATAGTACTAGGGTGGCTCCAATCACCTTGCTATGCGGAGAAATTATAAAATTTATTTAAAAGATTAATATTTTTATGATTCTCATAAATATTTGATTTAATAAAGAAAACCCTAAATATATAATATAAATAATTTATAGTAAAGTAGGTATATCCTTATCTGAAATAACTAATATTATGCTAATAAATGATATCTAACATCCAGCTCACTGTTGACACTTTGTCTGTTGATTAATGGATCCCGCGGGATGAGAACACACCTAGTCTTTACAAAGTAAGTATAATTATAAATCTAAATGTAAATACTAGTTATGATTTATATTTTGATTTATAATTATACTTTTTGATGATAAACTTTTAGTGTGACCATCACGGCGAACTAAAACAGCGTCTCAATGTAATAACGACGGTTGTAGATACAATTCCTATTTGGGGAACGATTATATAAGAATATATAAATATATTATATTAGATTACGTCTTTCATTTCGTCTTTCGTTTCAAAAATCAAGCGGGAAGTGTGGGACAGTATTTTTTAACATTAAGTCACCATGTAAATTGAAATAATAATGGCCACGCGTCATCTATACATTATATGTATACATATGAAATAACGATGTTGTTTTTATATTATTTTATTATATAAGATAGGGGCGATTATGGAACACCATATTGGCTATTTTCCCTACTAAGGCTACTATCCCGGAATTTCCCGGGGGTTTGCTGCCTATGCAGATATGAAATAATTAAATATTTTTCTAGTAATTATGACAACTTTATGAGTAACAAAATAAAAAGCCAAAGGTTATATTAAACGTAGTAACACTGTAGATAACAACACTAAAATAATGAATTTCCACTGAATAAACTTAACTTATAATAACATATTTTAACATTTTTATAGTTCGAGCGGGCGAAGCCGTCTTAGTTTTAAAGAAGTAATCAAATTATAATTTATAATGCTTAATACGCTTTAAGTGTCCTATATATTATTGTACCAAAGAAAAAAAAAATGTTACATTTTAAAAGCAATCATCCTTATTTTCTGACAGGTCCGAGAATAATCATAGTGAAAAATAAAACTTCTTTTGCCTCTAAACGTTCAATAGAGCGCAAGTGTTTGATCGGAAATCCTACCAACGACTAATGAATCTCGTTTCAGCGATTCGCACAGTTTCAATAAAAGAATATTCGGGACTTTCTTTGTAGTATTAAAAAAAAGTATCTAATAGAATATCATCAGACCGTCGTAGCGCATACGACTTTAAAGGAGACAGTTGTGGGTTCCATTCCCACTCGAGGGAATGAAATATTTAATATATTTTCCAGTTTGGTTAAAGCGCAACGCTGAGTGCTGCCAATCACTCAAGACCTGGAGATAAAGGGGAAAGGATTAATTATGGGCTCCCTGCTTTGCACTTTATACAGTGTGAAGTTGAAAAAAAAAAATTATATTTATTAAAAAAATTATAATATTATATAAAGAGATTAAGCAAGGACAGAATGCAAGATCATTGTGAATAGTAAGATATTCGAACAAGTGAATGAAGTGGTATACTCAGGAAGTGTGTTCAGCAGAGATGGAAGATACGAGATGGATGTGGAAAGACGTGTTGCTGTCGGTAACAGGGTTAACGGCACCTTAGCTGCATTGTTGAGACGGCGAAACGTCAGCACAGCTGTGCGTTTAGGTTGGCGTCAACACAATGCAGTTTTGGTATCGACGCTGTTATACGGCCGCCATAGCTGTAGTTGTATTACAGAAGAAGAATGAAAGAAAAATTAGTGCTGTGGAGATGCGATCTCTTCGTAGGATATGCGGAGTCAGCTTATCTGACCGAACTCATGATCATGGTGAATCGCGGATTCGTCTATCTCCATGGAAATATACAGGAAAATGAGCATGCCAGAGATGAAAAGCCAGTGTTCAGACGTTATACTTTTATAACTTAAACTTGAGATTTTGTGTGTTAAATGGTGGTCTCAGTGACTTTTTTTTTGTATTGAGAATTACTCGTCAACATTTACTTGTGTTAGTATTTTTAAAGTTAAAGCCAAGACCACCGAGTTTAAATTAAGATTGATGTTTCTCGTGATTCGTATTTTTCTTCTTCAACTTCCTAATTACAAAAGTTTCTGATCAATAAAAAAACTTATACAATCTAAGAGTTTAAATTATCTTATTAAAGTTTGTCATTTAAGGAGTTGTAAAAGCTCAGCATTATTTTTGGGGCATACTTTTTGCAAAAAAAATAATTTTCTCATTGAATTGGGTAGAATATGGAAAAATTGTAGAAAATTTTTGTTGTGCAGCTTCACCCGCCGCTTCATTTGCTTCATTTGCTTTCTACCCAAATTCATTTAATCACGCGGGCGAAGCAACACATAAAAGCTAGTTTAATATATATATATACGTACTACTTATAAATCAATTAAATTTAAATTACTGCGAATAGGCCTTTCCCAACTATAATTTAATAGAGTAGACTACGCAATCGACTCACAAATCTGTTATCTTTTCAAATCTCTTTCAAATTTCAGTGAAAGCTTTCACGAATTGAATGATATGAATCGGACTATTAATAAGCTAATTTTATTTCGGGTTGTGTCTTTGTAGGCCTTATTTCTAACATTAACTTAATATTGTATATTTATCTGTCTGTCAAATGGTTGAACTTAAAAATATGATGTCTATTTCACCTTGTAAATATGTGACGATTCCTATTCGAAGAAATTAAATATTTAATATTTTCAGAGAAAATTGAGACTGGAGTATCTTAACACTATTATTCGATTTCGTCTACCTACCTTGCTGTGAGTGTGATATAGTGGAGCAAACTGTCTTTCAGATCGGTGGATCATATTCTTTAAATTGTTTGCTTGTGTTTTAGGTTTGTGTACATAAGAACTTGAAAAATTACTATAATTTTAAAATGACAGACTGATGCTTTAATTTAATTTTATATAGATATATTCATATGTAGAAACAATTAAAACACCTAAAGATATATAAGCAACATAGGTGATGTGAGTCACAGGTGTCACCCGATGGGCCCTTACATAAATCCTTCTAAATTAATAGCCTCACGCTCCTTACCTTTTGGAAATTATCTTAAAGCTTCACCGTGTCATTTATACGCTGACAAATTTAATTTGATATGGATATGATTTTTTTATACTTTGTCGTGATATGTTAACTAAATAGAATAAATATCTCAAGAGGTAGATGGTCGTCGATTCTATTTCTGCTTTTGCATTTCTGATTTGATTCTCACCAGAGGTTGTTTCATTCCTCCAAGTCTGATATCAAGACAAAGCTCAGCTTTGAGTTCCGCAACTTAACACGAAATGTGCGGAACGGTGCAAAAACTATGATTGACCACAAAACATATTGACATGTATACATGGAATTTGTTTGTGGTGCTTTATACTCGTACTTGAAGACTGTTCATAGTGCATTTAGTCTAAGCACGCGTTAGGATGTTAAATAAATTATACAGTATTCAAATAATATAATTAATAAACTTATAAGTTCATCAACCGCCACTCAACATGCAATGGTCTCAAATGTGGAAAAATGCAGAAAGTGGAGAACGGAGTGTCGTTTGTCGGAGTAGTGTAATTATAAAAGTAATATGTATTATATACATAGTTATATACATATTAATTCTATCTAGTGAATGTGATCTACTACCACACTCTCTAGTGATGGTGTGGCAGTAGTCTACCACAGTATATGTAGTTATATATATACTGTTATATATATGTGCCATTTGTTCGTGTCTGAATTGCGCGTATCTATTAAAATATTTGAAACAGAAGCAATATCTTCAAGAGGATATTCTTCGTAGATCCATTAACCAAAAATCATCTTTTACATTCAGATGATGTACCACAGCATCTAATGGCTATTAACTTAATAAGCTATGACTATTAATTTAATAAGTTAAACGGCTATTAACTTAATAAGATATGACCTCACGACGACCTCAGTTTACGACATCCATAAAAACCAATCAAATATAAAATAACCTCTACAAAATAGAATCAATTCAAGTACATTTCAACTATAAGTGCAGCTCAAATAAACCGGACTTGGAGAATTTTCCAACAATTTCCGTTTATTTCATTCAGTTCTATCGATGGAGCAATCTTTTATCTGGTGAAGATATCGAGGGTCGGTACTCCGTTGCAACCTCATCGGACCCTTTATATTGTGCAGAAAATGCTTTAAAGCTAATGAATTAAATTGTGAACCGTGGGGTAAATATGTATTAACTCATGAATTTTATAATTAATTTGGTTTGAATTTATGTTATTATTATTGACACTTATTTTCAATAAATATCCTTAACTTGAAATTATTTTAAATATCTTTTGTATGAGTGACTAAGTATGTAAAAGCCTGATCATTTGCGAAAATCTATATTTTATGTGCTTCTGTGCACCTGCCTAATTGTTCATAAAGTGTAAACTGAATTCTACTATTAAAAGTAGAATTTAGCTTACAATATGTTGTAATATATATGAATGGTTGTAAATTTTGTCTTTTGTATGTGATAAATGTTTAACTTAAATTAACAATAAATATCCTTAAATTTAAATAAATGAAATATCTTCACACTGTATCTCGTACATAACAGAGAAACACATAACCTAGAGTTAGATATTCCGTTCTCAATTTATAATATCTAGCATATTGAGTGACGATACTCAACGCCTCGCTTTTTCTTGTTACGAAAGAGAGAAAATAAAAAAAATCCCCAAAGTAAGGAATAAAACTAACAACGGTCACGTTGACAGTGAGGTGCTGCACTTAATATATTAGATTTAATATACGCCAAACGGGAAGAAAAAAGTTCAATGAGTTAGTTATTTCTTGTTAAAGTAAATTTACAAAAAGGGTTCTTCTGCGTGTATATAGTTATCATAATTCTTGATCATCTACACTGAGTGCAATTAGAAAGTATATAAAAGTAATAGAACATAATATAACTAAACTACATAAAAAAAAGTTAATGTTAATTGAACTATCCCATAAAACCGTAGCCAATATTTTATATATTCACTATAAAAGTTGTAAAAATTCCACTGTATTCAGTGTGGACGGAATGGATACAGCAATTTCGAGCCATAAATAAAAATGCACTACATTTGACCGTCATGTGCTGACGCTGATGGGTCCTAAGAGTACAGTGAACAGAAAATGTTGAAAATATTATATTATTTTTGGTGTCATGTTATATTTTGCTTTTGGTTAACATTTTCGTTATTCTGTCGAAAATTCATAATATTATATTTGTATATTCATTAATGTTTCTATCTGTAAATTGTATTTTGAATGTTATTCCACGCTTAGTTCTTTTTACAAAACCATCTTGGTTTCGTATAAAAGTATATGTCGATTTGTTAATTTTTTTTTTTACTTTTATCCCAAAATTAAAAAATAATACTACTTATAATTCTGATAAATAATTTTAATTCCTGACAGCAATGAAAATTATATTATAAAGTTGATTGGATCGTGTTGTTGGCTTTTTCGTAAAATAAATTATTCGTAATGTTTACGATATCTACTCGCATGTTTCACCTTTTGTAAGGTAAATAAACCATGGATAAATTAAGTCTTTTTTGTAGCTTCACTCTGTATTCCTAGCGGGATAGTTAAAGAGGACGGAGGGCCAAACCCTTTCCCCTTGTCCACTGTCATCAAACTCTTCATACACGCCCCCCAGTTTCCAAATGCTCTTTACGTGACCTCCAGTATCTTTTCTACTGTGTTTTCGAAGGTCAACCGAGACATTAAGTCTTGCACTTGTTTATTAAATAAGTAAAAAGTAACATTTTCATAATATGTACCAATCGTAAAATGAGATTGTTACGATTTTCTGTTTCTCTCCTGTGTCCACAACATTAACTGAAGATGTTCAAATTACACCACTTAGTTAAACGAACGTTTATTATACGTCGTAGTAGTGGTACCAGGAGTACAACAACCAAATAGCCTACTATAAGCTGTAGAGCTTTGATTATAGCATTTCCAGCTCAACTTCCAGAGTACAAGAGGTGAAGCCACACAAGCCACAAGCCACATCTACATTCTATTTGTCCTTGCCATTTCAAACGGTGTCAGTACAAAGGGAATGTTTACTGTTACGTAGAGACATCTGCTAGTGTTGTGTGACCATTTCGCTGAGCTATTTCGTTTTTAATTTTATTTCTTTAGTTTTATGTGTTTGGTATGTTATTTTTGTGGCTGGTAGATGTTGGAGGCTTAGATTTGTCTTATTAGTTATAATATGAATTGATACTATTAAATAACTAATAATTATTACTTTTTTAACTTTACACCCGACTTAAATAGGTTGTAGGTTTGATGCCCACTCGAGGAAATGAAATATTTATTTAAATGTATATTTTCAATTCTTCGTTCTGCTGTAGAAGCGAAGCCCCGCGTTGATTTCCGCCACTCGACACGTATTGCCACCAGAAATAGAAGGGGAACGCACTGTGTTAACTCTAGGTTCCCTTTGCCTTGCAGTGTGTGAGATACAGCGAGATGCTGAAAACCAAACTAGAGTGAAAAAATAGCTTTTATATGAATAATTCTTTCTTATGTTTCTAAAACACAGGGAATCTAAAATTTAGTAAAATAGGGAAGAAAACCCACAATAAAACGATAAGTTTTCAGTACAATAATTTCCAATACATGTCATGTCTAGCTTTCCCCGATATAACATTCTATTTACGTTGTGGACAGCATCAGAAATTTACATTTTATGAATAACCGTTCACTATTCCGTATCGTTTTATTACATTTCATACTTTTAAACTGTTAAATGTTTCTAAAATGTTAACATAACTAAAAAATAAATAAATGAAAATGTTAATATACTAACAAAATTCTCTAAAAAGTAAACAAACAACTAGAATACAACTGATAATCACTGAGCAGCCCATCTGAACTACTACGGCGTCAGAGTAGTGGTCTTCATATTTTTAGGGTCCCGTAGCTAAAAAGCTACAAACAGAATTCTTATAGGATCACTATGTTATCTATCTGTCAGTCGGTTAAGGCATTTAAAAGGATTGTAGGTGGGAAGTATTTGTATTACAATCCTGAAATTAATACGGAAGCGTTGTTAGACGAATCTGACAGATCCATCTTCCCATCGGACACAACTGATATATATATCGAAGGAACTGTATAAACATGCTCCTAGTTTTCAATATATCAGAATATTTTTATTCATATCGCTTTAGACGTCCATTTAAATATTGTTTTAGACAACGGGTCGGGATGGGCTTAGTCGTTCGATATTATTTTATACTTTTATTAGAGACTAGTGTTCCGCTGGTGGTGGTGATTTCTTCGTGTGAATAAGACTGTAGCCGCTTTATTATTTTTCTCATGGTGAGCAGATCCAGTTCCCCACTTTCCCCACAAAGAAATTTGTATTTACAGTTGCACGATTATGTATGATATGATATTATCACTTTTAGCCGAATATTCGACGTATACCACTAATAAGACATCTTATTATATCGTCTCATTCCAGATCGAAAAACAGCATTACAAATTTAATCATATTGAATTAGTAATTCTGCTTAATCTCGAAAATTCATGAAATACACGAAAATTAAATAAAAGAAAATTTTTTAGGCAGGTATTAAACAAGACCAGACGACTGTTTGTGCTGTCAAGCATCTCAGCAACTTATAGTAAATTTTTAAGTGACGGTAATCTGAGTTAATATTGGGATTCACAAGAAAACTAATAAAAACTGTTAATTATGCCTGGTTTTTGTTCTAGAAATGAAAGAATAAATTTATAATAATTAATAATGAACAGTTTCAATTCATTCACAGAGCAGATGTTCATATTCACATGAATATAAATATTTTTTATGACGAGGCAGAAGGAACCTAGGTGTAGGTGGAACCTACTTCTAAAACTCTCGGGTATGACAAGTAGGTTCCATCGGGACTTTTAGTCGAATTCTAGTGGCATTGTGTGTTGATTGTAGCAACCCAATGTCGGGCTGTGCCTCGTTACCAGAGCGAGGAAATAAAAGTATGTAATATTTAAATGTAAAATTTAATTTCCTTGCGTAAGAGTAGAATTCCACCACTTGTCGCGTTTACAGTCGCATGCTTGTACCATTCTACCACATCTGACCTTTTGGCATGTAAATATATTCAAAGTTATACAAGATATATCTTGTTAACAATCCTCTTAATTAAGAAAATTAAAACATATCAATAATTGAATTTAATATTAACACAAATGATTTTAATATTTCTCAGTGAGTCGAGCAATAAATAAAATCGATTAAATACATGAAAGTTCTAAGCTTAATACGCTCTAGATAGTTTAGTTTATCTTAGAATGTCGGTATATCAGTTTGTTTATGTCACCGAAGTAGAAAGAACTGCAACAAGGTTTACACTGGTGCAATGGGAATAGAAACTGCTTATGTATATTTGAAATACACAGAAAAATGTTACTATATTTTTATTATAGAGATAATTTATTATAATGTAACATAAACAGTTTTTTGATACCAGCCTAGACTGTCGTGGCACAGAGGCACAAGCGTGTGACTTTAAACGCGATGGATGTGGGTTCGATTATCATTCGTGGAAACTTCCATTAATATTGGACACAATCATTTTTCAGGTACCCTTTGTCTATGTACGAGAGAAGTAAAAAAATGATTACTAGTTATTTTGCTTGAGTTCGAAAATCCCGATATCCCGAAAGCTTGATTCACGTACGTGAGTGTCATGTCGTAGATTCTCAACCGGAGAAAATTAATTTTCATCTGCCGCCGTTAGAACAAGCTCAGAGGATCGCACGTATCGTAGTCCGTTACAAAAAAATGGAAAAATTGGAAAATGGAAAATGATTTTATGCGCCACTGCATTGGATAAAGATGAAGAAAATGTCGAAAATTTCATTACATTCCTTGTTTTCTGTTATACTCTTAAAATGCATGATATATATAGACACTTTGTTAAGACACTTTGTTCCCTTCCACTTCCGTTGCCCACTTTTCGCCGATTGGAGTCATTACGTCTCGTATAGTGGAAGTCAACGCCGAGCTTTGCCTCGTTACCAGAGCGATACTATCAAAATGTTAAATTTTTTATTTCCTCGAATGGGAATCGAACTCATAATCTTTCGTACGCTTGTGACGGGCTCGCCTGGCCTCGGATTATTTATTCTCGTATAAATATATATTATTTAATTATCAATTCTCTATAGATTGTGTCAATGAGCTCCACAATTATAATACCTTATACAGAGTATAGTAGCAAACTGAAGTACTAACATCATTAACGCAGTTAATGGGAAACGTAATTGATAGATTTTGAATAGGGCTAGCTTAAGTGGTTTTATGTTAAAAATATTTATATGCTTTCATTTTACTTACTTACTTAATAAAATTAACTGCGTCTTTCTAGATTTTTTTTATGTTATATATGTTTTATGTCAAAATGTCAATTTAAAATGTAAAGACACTTCGATTTTCACTTTCTGCTGAATTCTGGAAGCATTGCGTGTTAACTGGCGAAGAAACAGAAATTTAAATTTTAATATATATTTTATTTCATCAAATGGGAATCGAACCCACAATCAGTCACGTTTACACTTGGTGCCCCCGCGCCACGACTTGTTCAGTCTTATTGAATCTTTCATTATAATAAAACAAATCTAGTTTCCTCCAAAGCCAAAACAATTAATCTGTATAACGGGACTGCAGCTAACTAATCCGTTGCAATCGAACTTCCGGATCTCTTACAACTTGAAGATTAATCGATCGGTCTGTCTGGCAGTTCTCTGTTACAGAAGCAGAAATTCTTGAAGCACCTGTTAGAGACAGCCAAATGTATTAAGTTGGTACCTAAGTTCTTGATTGAAATATGTAAAAACTTTCTAAGCTATGTCTTAATATCAGTATAACATTCCTTAATATGTGATAGTTCTGGGTTCAATTTTCATAAATTTACAGAAACAGTAATTTTCGCCACTCAGTGGAGAGTCGAAGACGTTACAATTATTTTTAATATGTATTATGTATAATAGAATGTTTTTTATAGGCTTCAGATTTGCTTTACAATATTTGATTGAAATTCCTGCAGTCAGAACTTATTTATGGAAACTTGATATATAAAATTTTACAATGTCAAGTGCCAAACCAGTTGTTTGCATTGTTTTGGACTGAAATTGAGCAAAAAGGGTGATAAAATATTTATATTTAATTTCATTTTTTTGAAAGCCGCGTAAATTAACCTAAACTCTCTCTCTCTCTCACTTCACTATTACTTGTCTAATACTTGACTGTATGTACTGTGCTTATTAAGAGAACTCGAAAGGCAATGCTTGTCTAGGCAGACTGAAGTGAGCTTTTATTTTAGTACAGATTTACTTTAATGTGTTTTTAACGACCACCACGTGCAGCCAAAAACGTCCCAACAGAATGTTAGGATAGAATACGTTAAAAATTATAACATCATGTATAAGATATTTATTGCACTGGGAGTTCGTTCCTGCTTGGTTCTTTTGTTGATTCCTTTGATAAGTACAAAAATTATGATAAGAAGTACATGTATGTAATATACAGTATATACGAGGCCGTTGTGTCGCAGTGGCACTGTAAACACGACGGTTGTGGATTCAATTCTCACTTGGTACAAGGAAATGTTTCATATTTTCATTTCGTCCGTCTGGTAACGATTTTTTTTCAATTCTCAAATGCGGTATACGATTTCAACCAGCGAGCGACGTCTCAAAAACAAATGAATATAGCCCTGTTTTTTCTAAATTACTTATTACAATGACAACTCTATTTTAATTTTATTTTAGAAATAAATAATAAGTTATAATCTTTTAAAATCTGACTCACTACAATATATTACATCGAAAACAAAACTTGCCTAAAACTGGGATGCGGCCAAAATCTCTATACGATATTCTGACGGTAAGAGCTTTTCATAGTACACGGTTTTAGTTGTAGTTTTATTTGTCCGCCGCCGTCTGTCGCTGTTTACAGTGCCGCATGGTACGGGATCGAAGCAAATAATGAATATTTATACCATGTTAGACGAATACTGAATGAATGCTTAGTTTTTGGTATTGTATACAATATACATAATATGTTTATATACTAGGGTTATTTTAGTTGATTACTATTTTAATAGATTTAATAAAGGTCACTCGAAGAAGAAAGTGCTTCTTACAGTCATTTACGCGCATAGTATCTTAAGATTCCGTCTATCTGCCATGTTATGTACAGAACACAGCGTGAAGCTCTCTTATTTTTTCAAGTCTACCTCAAGTTCTGAAGCTCTGTTAAAGTTGCCGAGACGCTTGAAAACACAAGCAGCACAAACACGCAATTTTTTCGCGCGTACTGCATGCTTTTTACAGAATTGTTGGGTGAAGATTTTTTATTCATTTCATAAATATCTAGAAATATTTAATAGCTTGAAAATATGAAAAGTAATAAGACTGATTGACTTAGTTACATGCTCTAGTAAAAGCCTACCTCCATCTATGGAGAAAACTGGACTGGATTGTGTTGTCATAATAATTGATGACTTTTTTCGCTATGTAGCGATAGTCGTTACCTTAACGACATAATAATATTAATCAAAGGTTCAGAGCCAAGGTAGGCCTGGAGTTGAGAAGAAACTTTTAAGATTGTTTAAATGTACTCAATCTGTATCATACGATTTTGCTGCTTAAAATTCTGTATTATTCGGATGTACTAAATATACATAAGGGGGAGATGCAAAATAAAAAAAATAATAAACACTCGAATGAGAATCGAACCAACATCCTGTCACGTTTATAGGTCGCACGCTCGTATCCCTGCGCCACGACTGGCTTCAATAGTAACATAAGAAATATATTTTTATATATTTTTAATATATTATATTATTATATAACTTTATATTATTTCTAACTTTATATTATTTCTAATTAGTTTACGTAATTGTGTTCTGTTTTTGAAATAAATATAACAATGAATTCAATATTATTCTTAAAAAGTTTCTTCAGTTTTATGTTCTTGTAATATATTTCTTTTAATTTAAACAAGGCTACGACATTGGCAAACTTTCAATGTAAACGCAAATAAAAAGTTCTCGACTTTCTTTTCCTTTTTTCCGGACGGTAGAGTTTTTCCTTATTAATGAGTGCTTACCGTTTTAGTATGACATTTTTTATTTTAATTCTCACAATGTATATTTAACTTTATTAACTACGTTATAAAGTTCGAATTTACTGTGTTCATTTGAACAATTTAGTAGGTTATTGAGAAAATCTATTTAAATACCAGTTTCAGCGGGTGGTTCAGATATTATGCATCTTGTGAGTGACGATTAATAGCGGAATTTTATTATTACTTACATGTTAGTTATCATATATAGTGCGTGTATGTATATAGATTGCGTGTTAAATGGCCAAATTTAACACGCAGTGGATGAATAATTCGACAGAAAGTGAGGAACGGACTGTCTTAACACCAGGTCTTCTCTGTCTACCCTGCTATGTGCCTGCACACAGTACGCCCCCATACAGCGTGTAGCTGTACAGAATACTTTGTAATTCAATGTCGCAATATATACATACCAAGGAAAACCCAGAAACAAACGAAATGCTAAAAGATGATCATTAGAGTTGGTCACGTAAAAGGTATAAAGACTCCCCGGAGACGGAACCGACGTGGAAACCGTACGTTGCAAGTGGACGACATGCTTAATAATAAATTGTACTCAAAAATAACATGGCTTCACGGTTTTTGATAGAGATGAACGATGTATTTCGATAAAAATGTCTACCATGGAAATTAGTGGATAACGTAACTCGACCCCGCTCTTTTTTTAACTAGAGCGGGCATATAATTTCTAGATGGGAATGAATCTATATATACTATTCTTAGTTTTCTGTGTTGAAACTGTAAGCCGACAAAGTTTTATATACATATAAAAAAAATTACGCATTGTCAATTTATTTTAGAATATATGTGTATATATAGTTACAAAAAATGTTGCCAATAAAAACGATAGGAAATTTTCTAATCTACATAGCTATAGAGAACAAATCTTTATTTAAACAAAAATTGCAAACTCGTAATGGAAATAGTTTGTGCCTACATTTGGAAAGCGCCTACATATACTAACTTGTTAGTTATAGGTACATATATTATGTACGAGTCTTCAGGTGTGCAAACTTCTTCTTATTACCCAGAAAAAGTTGTAGTAGTACTAGTAAAAAACATTTAGAAGAAAATAAAAAGAGAAATGTAAAAATTTAAGGCCATACAGGCGCAGTGAAATACGGCAATTGTATGTCAAAATATTCTATTTAATCTGATGCGAATCTAAATTATAGGCGAATGGTTATACTTAAATACGTACTAGCGACCCGCTCGCTTCTCATGTATATATTGCAGTTTTTTCTAGTAATATTTTTCGTACAATACGTATGCTTGCATTGGTTTGGTTCATAAATAAATGCCCCCTTAAAATTAGTATTTTTTATACACTTCTATATATAGACAGCAAATAACTTATAGTTTTATTTTATGTATAGATTTTCGTCGAATTTCGCTCGTAATATTTCTAGCTCTGGCACAGGTCGAAGAACGGAGAGTCAAGACACTAGATTCTCTTTGCCTTAACATTAAATAAAAGAGAGGTGAAGCTACACCAAAATATATAAGTTTTAAACAGCAATATTCCTGTGCTGTCTTCCTCTAACAACAAATTACAAAGATCGCTAATATAATAAACTTCACTAGCGTGTGCTCGTACTCTAGATACAAGAACACAATTACTTCCAAACTAATTTTCTACAATCTGCAGAGATACAGTGAGCAGTCACTGTAATTCTATTTCTAGTAAAGTTTCAAGACATTAGTTGAAACTATTTGTATAAAAATAATTTGCACTTATTTTCGTGTTTTATTCATACGTACTCTCTGTCTTCTCTGTCTACGTATGTGCGAGTTATGTAGATATTTAGATAATTTAAATAAATTTAGACATGTAAACTTCCAGTTTATAATAAAATCATAGTTCCATTTTTATACTATTATAACTTTGAAATGCCACAACAAGTAGTTGTGAACTACCTTTTGGTATAGTTCGTGTAGAACTTATTCTGTAATCCTTTCGAAGGCTTCGTTTGGTTAAGGAGCTTATTTCAAAGAGAATGTAATATTGCTATGGAACAAATAAGCTGCTTGTCATCGCTTGCCAAGTACGATTCAGGGATATACAACTTCATTCAGGCAAGCTGAGTGTACCGTAGCTTATAATTTAAGTTAGAAAAGAAGTTTAAAAAATCGACTTCAAAACTATACATATATGCTCCAATTTAAGCAAAGATAAACATGTAATAAATAATAATTTTATTATTTGAAAAAAGTATAATAAGTGAAATTATTGAGACTTACAAACATACAGCTATTTAACATTTGCTTGCCCTTTTTCAAGTATTTTAAATAAAATTGAGAGAAACATAAAAATATATAATTATCCAATGACTTTACTATCACCTATGGAAAATTAATTTATTATTATAACGATAATGGTTCTGTCGAGAAAAAAGCTTATATGAAGAAAAATGATATGGATTAGGACGAACGCTGACGTTACACATTTTCTTTGGGAAAATAAGAAAATATGCGCCAACTAAGGGGGAACCAGGTTCAATCAATATAAAATCAATTTAATATTTGAAAATTCCACCTACATCATCAGTACATATAGCACGCTGGTAGTAGCACATGAATGCTACTGTAAACGCGACAGGTTTTGAGTTCAATACCCACCCGAGGTAATTAATTTAATATTTTAATTTTCCTCGCCTTAGTAACGAGCCAATACCGCGGTGTTGAGTTCCGAAATGCCTGAAGAATTCGGCAGAAGTGTTTTAATACAAGCTTCCCACGTTTCTTCTGCCTATCTGCGGGATACAGCGTGAAGTGTAAATTAATTTTAATGAATTCATGTTAATGAACTATATTTGACACGAAGACAAATGTTATGTAGGAAAATCGTATATTAGTTCAGTCGAGAGTCAACTTCTGTTACATAAATCCTGTAAATTACACGTACTATGCACCTCATTAGGGAGTTTCTCGACTCGATCTCACGTAGAAGTTTAACTTTTTGGTATTTAAACTTGAAACTGTGGCATAAATTATGAGCTACTTGTGTTGAGTATTGAAACTCAACGCAGAGCGAGCGAATGATAATGTTAAATATTTCACTTTTTTGACTGGAAATCGAACTCCCAACCTATTGCACCGCATCGTTTACAGTCGCACGTTTGCTTCCCAGCGCCACAACTGACCTCACGTCTTAAAATTCACACAAACAAAGCGAGTGACATACTACATAAACTGATTAAAGACGATGCCATAAGATCAAAGGACGTTTTTTTGTCCGCCTAATAGTGGATTCAGAAGAATTTCGAATTAGTTTTTTTAAATTCCATTATTCCATTTTTAAAATTGGTTTAACTAGTTGGTTTTGGAATTGGTTCAATCCTGTAAGTGGTTATAAGCATAAAAAAATATTTTAACACATTTTTATAACTGTATTTTTAGCTTTAATAATTATGTAACAAAATCTAAGAAACTGAATTTGAACCTATTATAATAATTGTATCCTTATGAAATTGGGCAATTATAGGCAGCTTAGGTGACAATATAATATTATATCATTATATGATGATGATGGAGCCAGGACCTGCATATTGGAACTCTTCAGAGGTTTCTAGTAATCTATTCGAGTTTAGACTCGTTCACTTTATATATTATAATTGGTATTTTAAAGGAACAGAGGAGAATGATGCAAGAATTTACCTACAAGAAGTCTTCTCTTTATGCATTTTATAACCTTTCTCGTTTCAGAAATGCAGTGGCAATTTAAGATTTACAGCAAGGATTATCTGGCAACATAATATAAATACAAAGTGTCTTTTGTCTCCTTTGAAAAGGTTTTTGTTTCAAAAGATATAAGATAACTTCTTGACTTGGAAGTACAAATATTAACGTTCTTCGTTTAAAATACAATAGATTAGACAGAGATTAAAATAGATAGAGAAAAAAATCATATTATATTACAATTAATCTATATCTATACATTCACACATATAAAAAAAATTAAGTTGTTCTGTGATTTAAAATAACTGTATTTTTTATAAATATGTACACTTTTTTAACGGATAAGTAAGGAACAGAAAAAAATAATTTAAATTATTTTATCTGTCTGTCTGTTATTCTATTTACCCAGCTTAATCTCCAGACCAGCTGAGCCGACTATTACAAAACGAACACTGAGAGATGGAGGGGTTGTGTTGAGCAACATAGGGGCTTCTTTTTAATTCGACAAAGCAAAATCGAATAAACTTCTAAAAGATTTATATTAAGTGCATAAATAACAGTATACATTTTCTCTAAATAATATCCATTTAAATAATACTAAATAAATATACTTATAATTTAAGGGGGCGAAGCCGCAAGGGGCCGCTAGTTTGGAAATAAAAGTATCACGTGGCTTATTACAGCCTGAAATAAATATAATTGTGAAACCATGCTGAATTAACGTCTGATGCTGCACCATAAGTCAAGTTGAAATAATGCCTTCATAAATTATACTCATAGTACTTACAAAAGTGGCGGGACAAAAAAGACGATAACGAAATAGCGTCTATAAATTTTTCAGTTTTTTTTCTTTATGAACATTTAAATACGAAATATGTATCTTTTTTTCACTTCGATCCCACTTTCCGACGATTTTTCGAGGCATTGCGTGTTACATGGCGGAACTCAACATCGCACATCAGAGCAAAGAAATGAAAATATAAATTTAAATACATATTTTCTTTCTTCGAGATCAAACCGACAACCAGTCGATTTTGTAGTACAATTTTTACTCCTTTACAGTAATGTTATAGAGATAAAGTGTTTGTTGGATTGAACGTGCTAATCTCAGGACCTACTGGTTACTAACTGTTGTATCGGTGTTCATTTCTTGAGAAAACTTTTATATATGCGACTATTTATTTTATATATGATGATTGCTTGGTTCTGTTTGCTAACCCGATACAGCTGGAGCATAAAAGAAAAGAAAATTAATTATTCAAAAACACTGCCTTCAACAACTTCCTCCGGTCTTTTGTCATTTAAAAAGAGTATGTTCAAATGGAAAAATAATAATTTCTTTGAATAGTTAGAATTGAAACTTAAATAGAAAACGTGGAAACATTTAATTTTAGAAAGCTTGTCGTTCGTAGATACTGTGTAACAACATTCGGTACAAGACAAATCTCTAAGGATCGTAGTTTCTGTAAATATAGAGTAAATGTATGTAGTTTATTAGCTTGACGCAACGCTTCGACAGACCGCCGAAGTAAGTGAGATAAGTTAACGCGTTAACTAAAGTTCGGGTAAGCTGAAGTTGCTATGAGCTTTCTTGTACTGAGTTGTATTTATCTTTATATAGATATGAAAGTTTAAGGAAATTTATTTTGATCAAGAAGAGAATCTTATGTTAGAAAACTCAATTCGCCATGCTCCATCAAAATTTCGAGACGTTTCATATTGAGTATGGAAGCTTAACACCGCGCTTTATTTCGTTACCGGAGTGAAGAAATTAACGATCACGATTACAGTGAGAAAAAGTTCCCCTGCGCCATGACGGCCTCTATATAAATTAGATAAGAATTAGGTCAGAATCGAATCCGTGACTGTATCACGTCCTTACCAACTTTCCATGATATCATCTATATATGGAACCTGTATGCTTACACTATAATTTACTTTAATTTCACAATGTACTATGTATTAAATCGTTTCATATCAAAAATGTATATTTGCAGGTTGAATTCCTGACATGCCAAACGTGTTTACTAGTTTTGGGCCCCGTCCAACTAGCTAGCCGACTAGCAAGTAGATATAACTATAATGTACACAGTGCTTTATGAACGGCATTAGCTTAAATATAAGCTTAATTTTTTTTTTAATATTATATATATTGTACTTGCTCTGAAGATGAAGATTGAATGATGTGAAGAAAACTGCAGTTCGTATGAAATATTTATATAAGTACAAGAGCTTGGAGCATTGCCTGCGATCTCATGAGTAGGCTTCGGGGGCCCCTTTACGGATTCTAACGTTCAATTTTACTTCTCCAGCCCAATTTAGCACATTACCTCCAAATAAATATATACCACCTTTTATAAAATTCTAGTTAAAATATGGCGGCCTATTACAGAAAAATATTGCCATAGCAAACTTGTATACTACAGATAATTTAAACACAGTATATTATGATCGGTAAATACAGCAAGTTAACAAGATACAAATATTTTGTTATATATATATTGACATAGATTATGGGTTCAAGTCCCATTCGAGGTAGTGGTGTCGAGGTAAAGACTGGCGTTGAGCTTCACCACTCAACCCAATACGTCATGAGTAACGTCCCATTAAAATTTACCTTTAAATTTCTAGACGAATGTCATTATTTTACACTATCCTTTCTTCTTTTAAGTCCCTTTCTTTCGCCAAATTTCAACTTTCTAAGTTCAGTCGTTTCGTTTGTTCGTTTCGTTACTTTAACTCTTCAGCGGGAAGTGGAGAGCAGAGAGTCTTGACACTAAGCTTCCTCTGCCTATCTACAGATGCGGGATACAGCGTGATGCTGAAAAAAAGAACAATAACAAGTTTTCCCGTCTACAAAACTTCCACTATATACATACTACAATGTGCCGCGTTTGCTTTTTCGTATATTTCAGGCACAGGTGCTGGTTTTCCATTAGATGGATCGTCTGCTCATTCCCGTTTTATGGTACAAAATATATTGACAGCTCCATTGTATAATGTATTAATTAAACCATGTAGGAAATGGAGTTAGGAAAATATTAAAGAACTGTTAGTGTTGTAAATTGATTATTACTATTTAAGTATTGTATTTAAGATTGTAGGTAATAAAAATTGTTCCAGAAATAAATATGCTTATACATGAAGAATGTGCTTATGAACTAAGAACGGAAAACGCATTCACGCAGAAATTACTGGACGGATTTATATAAAACTTTACGATAATATAGCTTATAAATTAGAATAACACATGGAATACAATGTATGAAAGCATTTTGTATAATTTGTCCATAACGTAAGCTTCGTAAGTGGGGGAAGCCGCACGTCGCTCGCTAGTGCTATAATACGTATTTTCATAATATAAATGTTAAGAATTATATTTTATACATCATAAATTCAGAAGGCGTGTGATCCCGGTTTAGAATAGGATCAGGAACTGTCGGTCACGTAAGAATACAAAGAACGTCGTGGAGTTCCGACACGTAAAACGGAAACAGAGTGATTTATCACTAGGTTCCCTCTAACTTCCCAGAGTTATACGGAACGCAGTGTTTTGTTAAAATAAAAATTATTTTTGAGTATATAATATCTATCTATATATGTACACACTATTCTCGCATGAAAATCTTTAAGTAATCTAAAAATATTAACTTATCACAAAAAAGATATGTAAAAAAGCCACATAAAAGCACAGAGGAAGCTCAGTTAAATAAATGGGAAATGAATAGGATACGATCGCAGACTATCATTACACGACCTGCAGGGTGAATGCAACTTAAACGTGCTTATTTGTACGGCATCTGCTAACTGGCTACAGCTGTCTCATGCTTTAACTTAAATATTGCGAGTAATTTCGTTTAAATAATATATATATTTTTTATTACTATTTAATATTTATATTATTTGTATGTTGAAATATTTCGTGTAAAATATAATAATAGGTAAAAATAGGTAAATTTTCTCCGTATATTTTATTATATTTGGATATTATTTTCGGCTTCGCGCTGTATCGCGCATTTAGCAGAGTAGGCAAAGAGAGCCCTGTGCTAAAACACTCCATCCCCCACTTTCCGTCGTTTTCTGGAACATTGCGTGTTGAGTGGCAGAACTCAAAGCCGCGATTTGCCTCGAAACCAGAGTAAAGAAATGAAATTGCTCCAAGTGGAATTTGAACCCCCAGTCATCATCGGTTACAGTTAAACGCTTGTGCCACCACGCCACGACGGCCGCTATTTGTATCTGTCTGTATTATAAAAAAAGAATTACATAACATAATCTTTGCTGATTTCTTAATTTCTTATTTTCTTATAATTACAAGAGAACTCGTTTTTGTCAGTTTGTTTTTTCGTATGTATAAATCTAAAATACAAATCTAACCAAATAGTCATTCATATATTTGCACAAAACCAATACACCAATAATGTACAATCAATATATATTAACAAAAAAATACACAGAAAATCTGAAAATCTGCCACTCTTGAGGCCTTAATAAATAAAAATAATTAAAGCATAGATATTCCTAATACAGATACGCAATGCTTACACCATCGGGTAAAGCGGGGAAAGGAGTGTCCTAACACTCGTTTCCCTCTACCTTCCTTTAGAAGATTTTTTTTATATTATATAAAACCACTTAATACAAAAAAAATGAATTGTCACGTCACACGGTTAACGGCATTGCCGTCGCGCGAATTTTTCAACAATCCAATTAAGAAAAAAACATATACGAGGGTGTAAAGCGTTGAGAGAAAAATAGCAATATTTACATTTTTACCGTTCGTTCCTTGGTTTATTATAAAGTTTTACTATTAAACACCTCTTTGGATTATTTGCTAGCTTACCCCTGAGTATGAACCTACTACCTATCAGGTAGTAGGTTCATACAAGAACTCAGTGAAGAGTTATGAATTAAAAAATACCCTTTTCTACGCCAACAAGTGTTATAGAATATACTTATATATGTCATATGAGACTAAGTTCGTATGGTTTACTGGTAACCTCTGAAGAGCTCTACTATTCAGATCCTGGCTCCATCATCAGACCAAGTCGATGATACCACATTATTGTTTTTTCATCTAAGCTAGATATTCCAGTCAAGTTCCATAATGATACATTTATTCTTACTCTCATACTTAGTAGTAATATTTTTTTTGTTGATGAAAATATAACCTGAAAAATCAATAAAACTAGTTGTTAGAACGTAGTACAGAAAAAGAAAAATCTAAATATTTCACCATTTCACAACTTAAATATGCATAAATTGAACAATAAAATCTCGTTACAGATAGATAAAAATTCAGAATAACTTAAAAACAAAAAAGTAGAGTTAACAGAATATCTAGATTTTTTAAAAAAATACTTCGGGTTGACGTAAGCGTCTTATTGAATTGCATATTTGTAAGAATATTTTCAATTTGCATCTATCCTATACACAGTTGTTTGCGGTCGTTTCTAGAAATATTAACCCTTAAATACATAACACATAAGAGTCATTCGTAGGAGGAGAAGAACAATTATAAAATGGTTTCCAACGAACCGTAGAGATTCGAGAATTCCGCTCACGCTCTCATTTCTTATATTGTTTGTATTTATTTAAACGGAAATAATACACATGTAGTAGAACTTGTAGATTCTGTCATCAGATGAACAAATGTATATTGAATTTAATTCTTTTATGACTTTTCTTTTCATTATTTTGATTCTTTTTTTTAACAGAACGTGTTGTTATGATTTCTTTTTGATAACTTTTGGTCTCTTTAAAGGCATTAAATTATAATAATAGATTATTACACTTCTACATTACATGTTTCAAGATAATTCGTTTTTTTTGTATCTTTACCCTAAATCCGGCATTTAGCAAAACTAGTAGGGAAAACTTAGTGTTAAGACACTTACTTGTGTATTAAGTGGTGGAACTCAATGACTTTTTACCAGAGCAAAGAAATTAAAATAATTCTTTCTGCCAAGTGGGATTCGGATCCACAACCGCCGCATTTACGTATATACGCTTTACCACTGCGCCACGCATTCAGTTTGTGCATAAAATTCCTAGTAGACCTAAGTAAAAATAAAGATTCAAATTTACATGAAAAAAGTTATACATTTTCTCTTTCTGGAATATCACAATTTTTTCATCTCAGCGTACAAACTACCAATTTAGACTTTCAATAAGGCAAGATTAAATTGGTTTTAAAAATGAATGAAAGGATTTCCTCTCGGATACAATCTTTGTTTTAATATAAATAGTCGTTTCCCTTTATTTCATTTTACTTCAAATCAGGAGGATAGAGGGAACCTAGTGTTAAGATACTATGCCTCCTATTTCCACTCGATTTTGATTTATTTTCTCGTTCTGGTGTTGCAATCCGCGGTGTTGGCTTCCGTCATTCAATACGCCATGCCTCCAGAAATCGGCAGAAACTGAAGATGAAAAATATATTTTGAGCTTGCGTTAAATTTTCCATACTATGCATATAGACATATATAACATACCACAATTGCGTTCAGGAGGTTTGTCTGTCGGCAATATTGAAGGCGCCATTGGTCAGGCACGTCTAGAATATTCCTTACCTTATCAGGAAGTATTATCGTAATACACTTTTAAATAAACTATTATTTATAATAAAAAAAATATATGTAATGGAAATTGACTAAAACTTAAAAATATTGCCAATTTTTGGAGCTTTACGTTTTATCCCGCACTCAACAAGATTGGTAGAAAAGCTTAGTATCCTAACACTATATTCTGTGCTTTCCACACAAAATCAAGGCATTTGATTCTTTGCGTGTTCAGTGGCGGAGTTCTACGCCGTTTTATCATGAATCGATTAGGCAATTTAATTTTTTTTACTATAGTTAGCAGTTACTATATATTATATTTGCTTCACGATAATGGGCTATTGTATAGATAAGTTTTAAACCTACACTAATTATTATAAAGCGGAGGAGTTTGTTTGGTTGAGAGCTCTAATCTCAGAAATTACTGGTTCGAATTAAAAACATATTTTGCATTGGATAGTGCATTTATTGTGGATGGCTGTATCCCTCTATGTTACGAAATGAACATAAGCGAAGCAACGATAAAATAAATTAACGAGAGCTTGAGAGCTTCCGAAGTCGTGACGCACGATCTTAGTTATTTCCAGTTGACCGAGCCGCATTTAAATTCAAAACTTTTTGAAAACATGCGTTATTATTAACTATATAAAATAATAATAGCTTTATAAAAAAAACTATAACTATAGAAATACACAACAAACACTTCTAAACTAAAATTTTAGCTAACATTACAATCAGCATCGGTGGTTCAGTGGTAGAATGCTCGCCTGCCACGCGGGCGGCCCGGGTTCGATTCCCGGCCGATGCAATTAGTTATTTTTATTATCTCTTTTTTCTTCGTACATACATTTATATTTTTCTAATAAACATTATATTTTCGATTATTTTAATATTTGATGGCGGTTCATTGTAAAGGAAATATGTCACGTATTTTTTTTTAATATGAACTGAAAGTATCTTAACCTTGTTTTTTTTTAGTTGAACGCTGTATCCCGCACCTAGTACATGCAAGGTCGGCAGAGAGAATAAATAAACCTAACCTTAAGACACTCCGTTCCACACTATGCGCGGTTTCGTACTGTAACTTGTAACTTATAAAACACGTTGATTAAAGAACATTGGCTCACTTAATAGGAATAGTTCGAGAGAATGTTGAAAACACTTGCCCTGATACTAGAAACTCACGTGTGACTATTTGGTATTATAAAAATATATATACGCGTCGTGGCCGCGTCCACCCTCAATGTCTCAACATTTGCGGGGTGTAGCCTGAAGTTAAAATTATGTAAATATATATTAAATAGAAAATAAAATAGAATCTGGAAAACTAGTGTTAAGACATTGCGCTTAGAGCGGTGTAACTCAACGTCGCGATTTGTCTTGTTACCATAGCGAGGAACTAATATTTTATTACGATCTTTAATTTTATTGCTACATACATATTACAATAAAATATTCTCGCAATACATTTCCGTATGTTTTTGTGTAATAGAAACTCTTAAGTTGGCTTTCAAAGCAAAACACTCTGAGTACAAAATTATTTGAGATTGCGGTACAAAGAGATTAATTAATTGGCCAATTTCACTTTAGAGATATTAGTGTAAAAAACGTATAAAAAAATATGTGTTTGAATCTTGAATATTTTACTATATTACTATTTATGAAGGATACTTTTCTTCGGGCCATCGTGGCGCAGGAGCACAAACGTGCGGCTGTTCATGCGACCGGTTGTGAGTTCGATTCCGACTGGAGGACTGTGATTTATTTATAAGTGTTTGCTTCACTTTAGTATGTATATATTTCTATACAAAACTAAATTTTTATACAAATAAAATATGTGATATAAAAAAATAGCTTAGAAAAAATTACATATTTCAAAGAACTACTGAGAACTTAATAGATTTTCCCGTCTTTAACTCGGTGGGCAACAAAAGAACAAACTTCGCTATTACAGACAAGGTACGGCAAAAAACATCAATATCCACAGAAAATGCCTTCCTTCCTGTAGGTGATCATCGCGTTGCAGAAGAAGTAGTGCTCGGGACTCACGACTCAAGTTAGGTTCAGTTCAGGTTCTTTTTGTCCTGGCACAGATCCGAAAGATAAGAGATGAATTACATAAGAAATTATTCGGGCTATCGACCGCACCGGATGCGATCTCATATCTAAAATGAATATAAATTGCTACGAAATAAAAACCTCGTAAATGATTATTTATCTGTAAACTGGCGGGAAATATGTTACCCTTGGTATGAGAGCTAGTAAAAATATATTTTCAGCGTTACATTTTAGATTTTGTCAAAATTAGTATTTTGGTTTTACTTTTACGATTGAAGTAAAGGCGAAAAACATATTTTTCGGCTAATGTTTAGCTGTTTGGATACAGTTGCGATAAATTATTACTTATTAACTATAAAATATTTAAAAATGAGCGAAAATTGTATATATATTCTTTATTGCATATAAAATTACAAAGTAATAATAAAAATTTTAAAAGTAGTTTACAATGGCGGGCTTATCTCTATAAGAGATAAAAAATTTTAAATGGATTTGTTTCACTAAGATAAACAAAAATATTGTAATATAATAATGAAAATCGAAAACTGACAAACGATGCTATTTCACAAACTTTCCATTTTTCACTTTCAGTATTGTAACTTCGGGGCGTCGATACAAAATTGCTATTTGTTCGTCTTCAACTTACAGTTACGGAAATCGTTTTGAAATACAACTCGAGAGTCTCGCATTTTACAAATATCCGGAATATCTAACTCTTGGATGAATAGAATTTTCTTGGCAAATGCTCAGTTCTTATGAACGTTACGTCTTTTTGAACGGGATAAAACATTGTCTGCCTCGACCGTGCCTGCATGGACTAGACATTATACATTACATTAGACATTTTTTTATGAGACATTGGACATTATTTTATTAAATTTCAACTAAAATTAAAATCTATCTATACATTTATTAAGACAGTAATTTAACATTTTTTTGGATTTAGGGACAAGTGGGGAACGGAAATGGCTTAAGGGGACCGGATTATCTTAACACTAGGTTCCCAGTTCCCTCTGTCTACCTTGCTATCCGCGGGATACAGTGTGAAGATAAAAAAAAATTAATACATTTATGAAGGTACTAATTTAATATTGCATTAGAAATATCGTGTCTACAAGATAGTAGATACAAGATAGTTTCAGATAGATGGACGCAATTTTATCTACATTTGCTCTATATATTTCGTATGATAAAATTAGGAACTTCAAAAGCACTATCATTATTTGGAGTAACTCATAAGGCCTCAGGTCCCCATCTCTAAACGATCATAAAGAGTTTCGGGTTTGCCCGCTGAATAATAAATAACCTTCTGCTAGTTTAGCTTCTATACCAGTTGAGCGGATATATATCTTTTAAAGCGTCACGCTGGACCGCATATAGCAAAATAGACCCGGACATAGGTGCCCCAGGGTAGGCAGATGGAACCTCATACATAGAAAGGAACCCTGTACATTAATTATTACTTAATTTTTTTTGATAATTGTAAAGCTTATTTTATTACGAGAAAAATATTTAAATTTTATTTTATGTTCGGTCTGATGTGTTAAGTATAACCTCAAGTGAGGCAAAGTATTGATGTTTTTAAGTTTATTATCAAATATTTTAATTAAAAAATTAGCTTTTTAGATAATCTAAATATAGTATTTAAACTTGTTTTCGAAAGATTTATTACGTGGATAAAAGAATTTACGACACTCTATCCCTAGCGAAGTCTAAAATTGAACGTCCAAGGAATATGAATAGCGCTCTGAACACAACTCAAAACACTAATGTTAAAAGCAAATGTGGTATAAATCACCTTATCTCGGAAACTCGATGAAAACTAGCTTTTCATTGGTTTTTATTTGAAAGCGGCACATAATATATAGGTCTCTTTCTGAACATTACTTGTTGGAGCGCGGAGATATCGAATAGGTGTGAAGCGTTTTGGAAAATTTATACTGGACATTATTAGGATAAAAACTTAGTATATTATAATTATTTATTTTCTGATAGCGAATTCTGATGTTTTAAAATATTAAATTTTTGTTATATCGAAATCATTTTTTTTTAGTTTTACGCTGCATGCCAGAGAATATCTAGTGACATTTTGTTTTTCACTTGTCATCTATTACCAGAGCGAGAAAATGAAAATATTTAATCGGAAATCAAATTCATTACTTAATTAATTTAAGAAACAAATAATCTCTTGAATGGTAAAAATTTACATACAAACTAATCTTATGAAGTTTTGTTTTTCATATAGTTAATTTCGTTTCGTTTAGTTTCAATAACTAAGATGGAGCTCAGCTGTCCTTTTTTACTGTATGGAGTAAGAAAACAACAATTTTTTAGTAGTTCGTTAAGAAAACGATAGTTTCGTTTATATTCTGCCCTCCCCTTTCCATCATCGGACAACGCGACTCTCGGGTAGACGGCACCGTTTCTCGGTAGATATTCCACCACACCGTACCAAGCGCTTTGCGTCTTCGTTCCTCGTACGTACTGCCAAGGAATGGAATGCGCTGCCTGAGGCCGTGTTTCCCGATAACTACAATCTGGGGATCTTTAAGAGTCGAGTGAATAGGGTTCTTCTAGGTAAGCGTGCTACATCTAAGACCTCGTCTTTACTTACGATTAGGTTAGACAGTGGTCAAACGCTTACCTATCACTGATAAAAAAAAAATATATATATATATATAGAAAGTTGAAATTTGGCATATTAATTGATAAGTTAGAGAGTGGTAAGTTGGAGGATCTAAAATTAAAAGACTCATTTTAAGTCTTAAAGTCCATGGAAACAAACTTGCTTGCGAAAACTGCTAGTATTTATCTACAATGTTTGTATTGTATTTCATATTTATATGAAAACCCCTTAGGGTTTGCTAATCCAACCCCCAATCTTCCAAAGGACCTTTAGGTCCTTAGTGTAATTTTGCATTTGAAAGATGTTAAGAAAACTATAACTTTTTCCGATATAATGATTTTAATAAAAATTGGTCAATTTACAGAAAATATATTTATATCTGTTGTAGACAGTTGTTGAAGCCGTATTTACGTCTCTTCAGCTTGAAGGATTGCCAGTATAAGTTTCAGGGGTCTTTACAATACGTTATCCGTTAGCCTTCACTGTTCGAGCTTAATATGTGTAATTAAATATCGTCTTTTGTACAATTTTCTTACTTATCCAGTGCTGTCGTAGCAAGTTAACAACTACTATGTTGCAAACAAATATTACTATTGTAAAAAGTAAATATAGCTAGACTTAACTATTTTGATTTAAATTCAATAATAACATACAAATTACAAAGAGAAATATTTTTTTTAAATTTTATCTTATTTCTCTTGTATCAAGTAGCTATCTAATTAAATATTATTAAGTTAATTAAATATTCTGTTTCTCGAATCGAGTTTACATTTGAGAAATTGTTTCAAGATACTTAAGCCAACGGCAAATGAGCAATTACAGTATATTTACTTTCCGGTGGCTCTTTACAATTTTCATTTTTCTATAATAGTCAGAAAAATTATTTAATGGTTTATTTTTGTATGTATGACATTTGGATTATGAGTATTATTAGTATTATGAGACTGATGAAATTCATTGACTGGTTAAATGCTGCGGTTTGCCTCGACACTAGAGGGAAGAAATATAAATTTAAATAAATATTTCATACCCTCGAGGTCGAACCTACAACCAGTCGCGTTTACAGTCACATACTTGTGCTCGTAATTCTTTTTATTTTAATTTAAAAATTAAAACAAACATATAATAATTTACTGGAAAATTTGATTACTGGAAATATAAGTAAAGTCAGAGGAGATAAATAGTTCAAATATAAAACCCACTTAAGCTTTGTCGTATTCAAAATCTATCAATTACGTTTCCCATTAAGGGATTTAATGATGTTAGTGCTTCAGTTTGCTTCTACGCTCTCTGAGGTATTATAATTGTTTAGTTCATCAGCACAATCTATAGAGAATTCATATTTAATATATCTATAAATAATTTGAAAGTAAAGAATTTGAGGCCAAGCGAGCCAATCACACACGTGCGACAGGTCGTGGGTTCAATTCCCACTCGAAGAAATGCAATATTTATTATTTTCATCACTCGTTCGCTCGCTCTAGTAACGAGACAAAGCTCGGCGTTCCCATATTCGACACGTAA
>JBAIZZ010000044.1:68858-84740 GCA_037355905.1 Heliconius aoede
AGAGTCATAAATAAATCGCAATATCACGATTTGACAAGCGTTAAGACGCTTGTAGGTAATGTGATATATAAAGTCTAAGAGATAAAATAAAATTATTTTGATTATTAAAATGAAATCAGATTCACACTGTATCCCTCACGCAGGAGGATAGAGGGAACTTAATGTTAAGACACTTCATTTCACTTTCTCACATAATTCAAGTTTTAGCTCAACGAGATACTTGAAAGTGCGTCAAGTTAATTTACCAAGTTTCCACAAGCACTAACCAATACGGCAATTAAATAAAAGCTTATAAAATTATTGAAGTACGAGTAGAAATAGTTACACGCTAGCGTGACTGACGTTTGCGTTATTAACATGTCACCATGACATTCTTGTCACGATCCTCATATACGTTCCCAACACTCCACATTCAAAGAAAATTGTATATAAATCTATTCTTAGAATTTTTTCGTTATTCTGACACCGATCTGGTGGATATAATATGTACATATATCTAAATACTTCTAAATTATTTATAAGCCGCTTTCAACCCTGAGATTGATCTTGAGACGCTACTTTCATTAATAAGAAGAAAAGCGGTTTATAAATACGGTTCTACTTTCATAAAGCTGTCCTGGTAAAGTACGTTTGGTTGAGCGTGCTAACCCTAGGAACTACTTGAAAGGACTTAAGTTAAAAAATCTCATTTACGTCGAATAGTTCACTTATCCTGAAAGCTTCTATATCATATCCCATTAAGCGTTTCTATGAATGTAACTCACCTTATCTGTCATGACTCAAAAGTTGGTTATTTCCATACTACTAAGAGCCAAAGCCGCATATCAAATGTAGTATTATATACATGTCATTGTTGAAACATTAATTAACTTTAGTACACGCGAAAGTGATTTTTAACATTTTTCGACTCTCAACTGCCGTGTGCCAACACTTGTGTGCTTTTTATATCTGGTGTTATCTTTTTATCTTTTGCAAGCTCTCGTTTATTACAGTTTTAACCTAATTAATCCTTTACCTGAAAATACTTCCATGTTTTATTATATTACATCTTTTTTATTTTATGAGAAACAAAATATCGTTATTTAGGAATGGCTTATTATTTTAAGCCCTTTGGAGAGGAAAAAATGTGGAAGTGCTTATAAAATAATATAACAAGAATAATATAAGTCAAGAAGAAATTATAAAATTGTATACTTCTAAAATTATGAATTATTCTATAAATTCCTGCAATTTTACTGGACTCACAATTTTTTATATTTTTAGAATTGATTCTCTCTCGCCACTGAACAAAATTTTGAAACAAAGTAAAGCTAAATTAATACTTGCCTTGGTTATTAAAATACCCTTATCAACGATGACTTCCGAAAGCTTTCAAATTAAATTCTCAAGTTAGTTTCTTGACGGTAAATTACTGAGCTCAATCATTGGCAAAGACAATTTAGTGACAATATTCTCCGTATCTTATTTATATTATAATTTCTGTATCCTCTCACAGATAAGCACACTCTCTAAAGAAATTTATAATGGTGGTGATATTCTACATATTATGTTTTAACTCATTTAACATTTTAATATTTTGCTCGCATAGCGGCGCTAGCAGAGTAAACCTAACCTGTAACATAATCACCACTTTCTGACTTTTCTAGATATTGTGAAATAAATGGAGTTCAACGCTCACGCTTAGTCAACAAGAGGAGAAAATATAGTCTTTTACTATCTCACGCTGTATCCGTACATTGAAAGGTTTTAGTTGGTTCATAGTGTTGAATGGCAGAACACAACTCTACGGTCCATAAAATATTTCAAGATATTAAAATAATAATAAATTTATACTGTCAGTCATATAAAACAAACACAAACATCAAATAAGTACATAGTACTTTTGTACATAACTTTTAAATTTAAAGATATTAATATGCTAGCAATTTGAAACCACAACTACGTATAAAGTTTTAGCTACCTCTGAAAGTTATAAACGGTTTTACACTGTATGTTACTTATTTCATTATTTTCAAGAGATGCTGAAGTCTTGAAAAAGTTGCCCTGGGAATTGTCCAATTTCAGTTCTTATTTTTCAGTTTTATATATTTTTTCTGGATGTCGAGATCGAGGGTATCTTTGAGTAGAGAAGTCTCCTCGCTGTGCTTTTATCCCGCATTTATAATGGCGAGTATTCTGAGGAATTCTTGAATTTGGTTCCTGTCAGTGAAATTTCGAATCGTACAGTACATCACAAATTTGAATGATATTTATCCCCTGGGTACGTGATATTCCATTAGTGTGCGGTTCCATACAAACTTCCTCTTACGCACCAAATAACTATGACTGCGGCAGAGTTTTCCTTAAAAGCCTACAACGCTGATTATAGGCGGCTGTGATCACATACCACCAAGTGACCCACGAGCTTGTTTGCCTTGTTTGTATATGAATAGAAAAAGTACATAAAGCCTTGAAAATTAACCGGAAAAATGGAAAATAGAATATCTTGACGCAAAGTTATCTCTTCCTTTTTTATGCAAGAAACAGTGTGAAGCTATAAGAACAGTATAATTTATTAAAGACTTGCTGACCCCATGTACTATAACTGTAGATTATTAATCACCATAAATCATCTCTCATTTTCAAAGTGATATTTGTGGCATGAATATTGATGAGGACAGCCAAAGGATTGAGACACATTAATTAGACCCTATATTTCATATCTAAAATATTAATTGCCTTTATTAAAGCCTCTTTACACCGTATTTATAACTAACGTCTTTTTTATCTTAGTAATTAGTTCAGTTCCTTTGTTAGGGTAGTCCTTCCTTGGCTTTTTCATGTTATCAGTGTGAAACAGAGGGTAATTTAAAAAAAAAATGTATATATTTATTAATATAGTAATACTTCGCTTGGAAATTTGGATAATCACAATCAAACGCAATCGCGTTTTGACCCCAAAGGCTGTGGATTCGATTCCTTCAAGAGGCAATAATTATTTTCGTACTTCCGCTCCGGTAAAACAAGCGTTAATTCACCTTTTTTTTTATAATAGTCAAATAGCGCACGGATTGATCAAAATATTCACTGTATTTTTAGGATACAAAAAATCAGACGAGAGGGATCGATTACCTCATTATAAGTCAAATAGTCTCAATGTAAGATACAAGGGACAGATGAGGAGGAAAATTAGAAGATATTCAAGCCATCGATTCGATCAATATGAAAAAATCAAATGCGTGTTATTTCTCGAACCATTAGCCGAATTCTGCGTGATGGGAGGCGGAAGTCAACGCTGCACTTTTACTTCACCACTAGAGTGAAGGGAAATATAAATAATAAATAAATATTTAATTTCTTCGAGTAGGAATCGAACCCAATCGCGTTTACAGTCACACATTGTGCTTCTGCACCACGACTAGCGTTTAAGTAGAAATTAAATTATATGTTATGTAAAGTTTTTGGACTCTCAATTAGAACTTAATATACTTACCTACCTACACAAAACGTGCTAGAAGTAGATTTGAGATAAATAAATAAAATTATAAAAACGAAAGAAATAACGTGTAGTCGCCATTAACTTTGAATGACCTCTGTTTAATTCATATTTTTCGTGAAGTCACATCTTGATTATAAGTAACGTAGTAATTTACTATAGAATACTTACAAGTACATATATATCATATATAGTAAACTAATGTTCCGAGGCTTCACTGGTCTGGACTAAGAAGGGGAAAAAACTATAATTATCAAAGAATCAAATCCACGTATTAAATATAAAAATTACCCTTTTAGGGTAACTTCAATTGAAAATATTCTTTTTTTTCAAAATAAACTCACTCCTTTCCCCATGCACCGCCCAATTTTCAAGATAATATATAGAGTAGCGGAAATCAACCCTGTGCTTTGTCTTCACAAAAAATACACGGCCTCGCCTCGTAAAGTATATGTATATCGCTTATTTCATTTTTGAATATGACATTATATAATTTATCCTTTCATCCCATCTCGAGGCATTATAATTTTTTATGTATATTTATTTTTCAAATCCGTATTTGGTGTTTGTTTGCCTGAATTAATTCATCGCGACGGCGTACGTTCTCTCCATTAGGATTGTTGTGGAATTATATTCATTTGAAATTCAGAATTTCGCTTGATTTGCACTCAGTGTTAATAATATTTTGTTTTGAGTTATGATAAAACATTAAAAGTATATACTTTTTTTATCTTCACATTGTATCCCACAGACAGTAGGCACGCCAAACCTTGTGCTAAGACTAATTTTGGTGAAAATGAAAATAATTACTTTCCCAGAGTAGAAATCGAACCCACAACCGTCACTGTTTTGTGACGTCCAATATTTTGATATATATTTTTAATTTTTGCGTAAAATAGTAAAGCTTAAGTTATTTCAGATTCAGATATAGTTGTAAGAAATACACGAGATTTTGGATACTTCGTAGTGTCTTTGGGTTTTTGAGAGTATTTTAGAACAGTTGGTTCCGATTGTCAATCTAACTACGTACGTCTTTACGGTCGTTAGAGGCTAGTACTGTTCTAATTTGGTTCATAGTTAGATAAGATAAGATCCAGCATCCTTAATTATGTGGAAAACAAGATAGCTAAGGTTTCCTGTAGGTATTTATTAAAATAAAAGAAAAGTAGATATAGGGAATTTAGTGTTAAGTGGCGAATCTCACCACCATGCTTCGTCCAGACCAGATCTTCAAAGAGAAAATAAAATGTAGTCAATAATCAAAAGGCATGTATTCCTTCGTATGGGGGGAGGGAGGGGGACTTAATTGAATTAATGACACCTATTTCTTTATCGAGTAAAAACGTATCATTTTAATATTGATAAAGACCTGAATCCTCAAAAAATAATAGGAAAAAACAAGAAAATAATACTTAATGTTAATAATACTTAACAATATGATAACACAATAAAGACATGACATTTCTTCTTATTTATATACAAAATGAAATCTTTGATCGCCAGTTGGCAGTTCATGTATTATTCAACTGTATTCAAATCTCCATCATAGTGGGTTTTACAAAGCAAAAGTCTGACAGCTCATCGGCTGTAGGAGCGCGTGCGTGCGTCGACTTCTTGCATGTTACATGCGAAGAATGCTTCATTGAAAATTGTATAGGCACATTTTTTTTATTTATTTTATCTTTGTTGGGAATCAAAAACGATAATAATTTTAAAATCAAAGCCATGAATCGTATTTTTTGAAAGAGAGGAGTTTATTTAGATACCATTTTTTTTGTGGAAATGGAATTGCTAATATTATTTAAGCCTAAAATAAAATATATTATCACATAGATTCAGTATCTGTCCACTGTCCACGGTGTGTTAGAGAGTCTTGAGCTAGTGTTCAGACACTGCGATTCTCATTAAGACACTTTTTTCCCTTTTTTAACTCGTTACCAGAGCGAGTTCATTCCCCCGAGTGGGGAGCGAACCCACAACCGTCGCATTTACGTCGCACGTTTGTCCCTTTCGCTACAATGGTCACAATCCCTAAGGCCTTATCTTTCCAATCAAAAAATGTACTTCTTGTAAATTTTATTTCACAACCGACAACGGTAGGAAAACAATTAGTTTAGTAGAAAAACAAACAGCTGTCTGTACCTTTTTTTCTGTAAAGTAATGGACGCAAAAAAAATAAATTAAAACATTTCGTAACATTTTACGCCCAATTTCCACACAATTCGTGTCCTTAAGAAAAATCTTTCCCTAAAATAGAGATAGAACTTACAACCTCCAAAGCTCACTCACTGTGTCACGACGACTTCAGGTATCTGGTGCGGTACTTTAATTCTCCTGAGCATAGCCAAACGTAATTTCCATTCATTTTATCGGTTACTAAGGGCTGTCTTATTTTATGATCAGAGCTTAAACGACGGAATTAAGGAAGATCTACGATCCATCTCTCCTGAGATACATATATTAATTTAAATATATACGAACGATTTGTGTAGTAAGGCTTCTACTTAACATTTTTAGTGAAAATGAAAAGAAGATATTTCATATAAAAATAGAAGAAAATGTAAAAAAGTATAAATTGTTTTAAATTCTGTGAAATGATGTGCAAGATCAATTTTTAAACTGAACTGACAGACCTTTAAAATTACACTTATTGTACACAATAAGTTTCACATATTGTACACAATAATATTTCTATTGAGTATGTTATATTTCTATTGAGCTGTAAAATACTTTAATATTCAAATCAAACATAATTTATAAAAAAATACCTTGTTACGTTGGAATGAGCTTTAAGCTCCGGCCCTGACCGTTTCCGTTAATATAAAAAAAGTAGACTGAAAATATCCATATGAAAAATATACACTAATATCAAACGTAATTTATTTTTATACCAAGCTACATTTAAAATAATTAGGAAAAACGAATTAATATTTTATAAATGAAATTTATATACTTAAGTTAAGTAATAAATAACTATTACTTGACTTTTGACAATCCCAATTGATCTATATTATATAATATATATGATGCTATATACGAAACTCTTCCATTATTCAGTGACTGACACAACAGAAACTAAAACTTGCCATGTACGTAATAATATGCCTTAGGGAGCACGAGGGAGTTGAGAGGGGGTAAAATGGTATTTACCTTTTGTAGTCTAATGTAAATAAATTTGTGGGTTATAACGAATATATAATTATATTATTGATTTCCTTCTCCTTGTGTTTTTTAAGGTTTCTGTAGATCACGGTGGTCACATATTAAACTTATTTTTGACATTTTTTTTTCTATTTAAAGATGTATCCTTCATATAGTAGGGTAGATACAACCTAGTGTCAAAAGATTTCGTTCTCCGCTTTAAGTCCGAAAGCATTATTTACAAATTTCAAATGTCATCAAGCGAGCGATTCCGCATGGCGAGCTGGTATCAAAATAATGACCATTTCCAACATAAAATATGAGTGATTGTTAGAAATTAGTTTCTCTACTGTTTCATTATTTACTCTATATAATTATTAAAGGATACCATCGAGTTTCATGCAGTAAGTTAAACTCCTTTGTTGAATCGTACACTAACTATAATTAAGAGGGACACATTCGGTATGTAAATACGGGCCGTGTTCTACGGACCTTTGCGGTTGAACTGGGTCGAATTGGAGGGGCAGGGGCGAACGAAAATAGGTTCGTGATCTTAATGAGTATATTTCATCCATTTTCATGTTGTTTTTCTATGGTGACTCAGATAATATATTAAGTTTTTGGTTTTTCTGTCCCGAATATAGCATGGTAGCGAGAAACTAAAGTTAAAAGCCGTCCAATTTTTTTAAACACTGCGTTTTAAGTGGAGAAACTCAACGCGTTTTGTTTTGTTACTAAAAGGAGGAAATGTGAATATTTTGTTCCCCCGAGTGGAAATCGAACCCGCAATCGAAGTGTGACAGTCGTATGTTGAACAGCTAAACGTGACCAAGCGTGATGTTGAGTTCAGCCACTAAACACCTAATATCTCGAAAATTAGGCGGAAAATGGAAAACGCAGTGTCTTAACATTGACTTCCCTCTGCCTACCTGCTATATGATTTATGTAGTGTGAAGAAATAAAAAAATAAATGTAAAGATTTTCTATTTTTTAAAAAAAGTATTCAGAAAACATTTGTCTCTAATGCAAATTTAAGATAGGTTTAAAAGGCGACTTTTATTTTTTTCTAAATCAAATATCCATTTTCGAGGACGTGAAAAGTCAGCCCTTTTCTCGGAAGTGGATACGATTGGAAAAGGTTACACAGATAATGTTATTTTAAAAGAACCTTACGTTACAATACAAATAAGTTTTCTTAGCAGTCGGAAAAAAAAACCTTGTTTAAAAAAGAAACTCTAATAGACTAGTTTACCTTCGCTCGTGTGGACTTCATCGTGTAGATTCAAAAATCCCGTTTTATTCCCCCCACTAGCAAACGCAATGTTAGCGCTGGAAAAACGGAACTCAACGCCGTCTTTTGTAAAAAATAAATTAATCCGTCTTGTTTACAGTCTGCAGCGCTTCCAATGCAATTTTATTGTGAAAAAAAAAATCTATATCATATAATATTTTTAGATATAAGCAGAAATTATACTCAAGCCATTCTCGTAACTCGTGTTATCGTTAGATTTTATGGTCCATATGAAGATGAAATATATTTGCTTTTACATTAGGGGTCTTTATATATATAGAAATCTTTTATCTTCAGCGTCACGGAAGGACGGGATAAAGGATTTAGTGGATATCGTAATTGTAACTTGTTGAATAATGGAATGACGGAACCCCGTTAGAGTTGAATTGGAACTACTACGTATTCTTTTATTTTTATTCAACGTAACTTTATGCGGCGGAGAATGGGAAACGGAATGTCTTAACACTAGACTCCCTCTGCTTGCTGTGTGCGGGATACAGCGTGAATCTGATTTATTTATTTATTTTCTCTATAACGTAAGTTTAGATAAGTTTAGATAAGTTAAAGTTTCACCAAACAAAGGGTCGATGCATGTGAAGTTATAATATATCTTAATCAATTGCCTACACTAAAGATGAACCATCAACCATCACAAACGCGAGTAAAGCCTCTCATTAGCTGTTATTTGTGAATGAAATGAGATTCTTCAAAGGGACGATCTATTTGAAAATATTGTAAGGTATTTCCTTACTTCCTTCTTGAAAATTAAATTTAGTCCTTCTGCTTAAAAATTTGGTGAAGGTATTTTTTTGTTATGTCAGTAAAAAATTAAGAAAACTTAAGGGGAGAACGTCGTTCGACTAAACGCTAGGTCTCTGCCTACTCTGTTAACGTGGGATATTGCGTGAAGCTGAAAAAAAGTACCTAATGTGGCGATATAACATTTCATTACATAACTAAATTTGCCAGTACACCGATCATTCGATACTGTTCTATTAGCTTCTATAGTTAACTATAAGCCTAAAAGCTTCTAAAGCTCGGCGATGGCAGGTGTTCGTAATCACATGTCGTAAATTGCTATCGGTTTTAGTTATATACATCACGTTTACAATGTATTAATCGGGTAGCATAATTATTTATCTTTACGCTGAATCCTGTATATATCCCAAAGGGAACCTGAGATATATGCCCTAGGTTCCCTTTGCTTCAGTGAAGCAGAGGCTTACCCAGAAGAAAAAGGGAACCTAGTTTGTAGACACTGTAACTTACTTCCTGCCGAATTTACGTGATATTGCTTATTGAGTTCCGGAACTCAACCCCTCCCTTTATCTTGTAACCAAAGCGAGGAAAAATATTATATTATTCCTGCCTTCGACTGGGAATCGCACTCACAACCGTCGTGTTCACAGTTACATGAAGTGCCACTGCGGCACAGCGTGTCACTAAACGCACGAGATATTGACACATCTTGAGTTAATCTTTTGGGTTTATATTTTATAATAACATATGTCTGGTGTTGTTGTTACAGTTGATTGGTTTTAGTTTCGATTAATTGGCTTTTAACCGCGACGCTAATGGTTAACTAAGTTATTTCGATTTATTTAGTAGTAGTGATTTATGAGGCCAGTCTTGGCGCAGTAGATATGACGTTTGTGGGTTCGATCCCCACTGGGGGGAATTAATTATAATTTGTTACAATTTCACTTCTTCGTTCTGGACCCAAGGCAAAAATACCTCGAAGTGATTTGGCGGAAAGTGAGAAACTGAGTGTCTTTACATTCGGCTCCCTCTGCCTACCCTGTTATATATGTGAAGCTGATAGAAGCTGTACTGGTGTAAAACTACAAATTTAAATAGGGTTTTTTTTTATTTATACACAACAGACAGAGCAGAGTCAATATATTATGAAAAATTAATTTGGTTGTAACAAAATTAAGCTTAAAAGATAGCAAATTTATTTTCATTCGAATTTTATTATTTAAGGAAAAAGTTTTCATAATAACTTATAATTCACAGATAACACGGATAACGTTAAGACACTACGTTTTCATTAAGATACTTCCGCTCCCTACTCTTTCCCGATTTCTGGAGGCATTTCCTGTTGAGCTGCGGAAATCACCGCCGCGCTCGTTACAAGAGCGAGGAAATAAAAATATAAAATATTTCATTTCCCCGAGTCGGATCAAACCCACGACTTGCCGCATTTCTCAGTTGGAAAAATTTCTAAGTTCAACTTGAAAAAGCAATTCTAGAATTCCAAGAACTAAATAGCTCTATATATTTTCTAATCTAATGAAATAGATATTGTGAACTTAAACAAAAGAGGTTGTGTATATACCAGTTATATTCTATAATGAGATTTTGACAAAAGAAAGAAGCACAAAAGATATTATCTCGTTTGTGTTTCGTGAAATTGTGTCTTTTTTACTAATTTTAATTAAAATTCGCTTTCAGATATCTGAAACTTAATTTAATTATCCATTCTCTAAAGTTTTTTGTAAAACTTTATAATTATAAGGGAACAGTGGAATTTTATGAAACATATTTATATTATTAGCTTCACGCTATATCCCGCATATAGCAGGGTACTTTACTAAGTCTACCAAACAGCGGAGTCTTAGTAATAGGGTCCGTTATGGTCAGTCAGGGTCGTTTAACCTTTTGGATATAGAATATTAAAAATCACTGATGTATATGTGATAGTACTGGGTTCGATAGAGGTTCAACTATTGAATATGTAATGTTTCGAAATTGGATGGAGTGAGAAAAGTGGAGAGTTTTGCTCTACCATTATATCACCGCTACCTTATGCTTCTCATTCTACGAGTGATTCGTACAGATACAAATAAATATTTTTTTACTTTTTAAAACAAATTAGTTAATAATAAAATTTTAGGCATCAAAAGTAGAACTGTTTTAATTCTTATGAATGCCAATTGTCTTCGAGGTATAATTTTGTTATAATTTGATTCTCACGCCGGTCGTGTCACGCGGTCGTAATTTGCATCTCCGCCTTGTCAACTCTAACCAAATTATATGATAATAGTAATTAGAATTACGTTACTTGTTTCGACTTTAGTTAATTACATAATATGAAGAACACTTCGAGTTAAGAAAACTTTATTTTTTTTTAGGCTCACGCTGTATCCCGTATATTGCAGGTTAGGCAGAGTGAACCTGAGAATTTAGTGTTAAGACACTTCGTTTCTACTGAAATATATCCTTTTCCCACTTTCCACCGAACTCTGAAGACATCGCATGTTGGGTGGTGGAACTCAATGCCGAGTGGTGAGAGGGAACGTTCCGTTTCCCACTATCTGCCGAGTTTTTGAGATCTTTCCTGCAGTGTGGACCAATTTAAGGCAGTGCTCTTATCAACCGTGAAAACGAGAATAACTCATTCCTCTAATGGGGAAGGAACCCACAGCCGTCGTCGAGGGACAACGGCTCCAATTATAAGTTTTTGGAATTTAATTACTGTCTAAGAATATATTATCCCACATATCACATGGAGTAATTAGAGTTACGTATACAAAAATAAATGAGGCACAGAATAAATGCTTTATTCTTTGTAATATTCTCACGTGAACATCCCAATATTTATATATATAAATAAATACAAACGCAAAGAAAAACTTAGCTGAAAAAGAAATTTGATAACAACCCACCACTGCAAACGGTTCACCAAATCTAATAGGATTCCATTTGAAATAAAGGGAGCCAAGTTAAGAATGCGTAAAAACGTTTTTACATTATAAAGAAAATGTCTTGAAAATTACAAATTGTTCTAATTATCTAACGCCTTGTTCCAGATAAAATAAAAAAATGTCCGTCTCAGCGTTCAGGAGGAAGAAGCTGCTGTACGTCTTCAACGTTTTCTTCGGTAATGTGTTTATTTTATTTATATCTCTTTTGTTATTTGTGTTGTTTGTTTGTTATTTTATGTGTTCGGGTGTACATTTTAGCGAGAAATATAATTTATATCTTTGACTTTTTGTTAGGATAACTAAATTAATTATCAAAAACAATAAATTAATAATTATTAAACGTCATAAAATATTTGACTGGTTTGAAAGAATATTCTTTAAGCCTAGATAGATATTTCACTGTACATTAAATATGTGTACTTGATTATATCTTAATATAATATTAATAATATACATCATACGGCGCTATATTTTAAAGTATAAATGTTTTTATATTTAGATGGTAAAGGATTTTTTTTCTTTACAGATGTGAACCAAAGTGGAACCATTGAAAGAAAAGATTTCGAGTTAGCTATCGAGGTAAATTAATCACTACGCATTTTGGCGAAGTCGGACAGCGTCCGAATGTAAACGCGACAGTCTTGAGTTCGATTCCTACTTGGAAGAATGATTATATTTTTATTTCTCCGCTCTGGTAGACGAAACGTGGCGTTAAGTTTCGCCACACTCGATATCTCGGAGATTTTACTGGAGCCACTTTCAATAAAATTTTCGTATCTAATATGTTAACGCTAGGTACTCTCTACACACTTTTTAATTATTTATGGTATATATACGACTGATTCTGCTTAAACATTATTAGGGCTTAGAGAAGATGAAATAATAAGATTTTAAATTCAACAGCTTTTTTTATCACCTAAATGTGTTATATTAATATAGAAATAATTTTTATATTGTCAGTTTGTTTTGCCACAACTGATGAAAATGCTATATAATACGAACAAAGTCAATTCATTACTTTACATTTGAAATGGTAATTTCTTTTCTAGTAATTTTTAAAAATTCTAAAGGCGTTTCTTTGAAGGTATGTGACATGGCGCCGTCCAGGCAAATTAGTTTTTAACTTGTAGAAAACTGGGCGCACACTTTAGTACATTGAAGGAATTCCAATTACTTGAGTAGCTCCATTGTAATATTCTATAGTCTATTTTATTATATTGAATGGATTTTTTTTTTTCATTTTCTTCGACCTGCATTTTTATTGAAGACGAAGAACTCGGTGATAAATTACTTTCTTATTGTCTGGTAATTTTGACAAAGATAAAACATTTTTTTTACAAATATGCCAAATATGATTCGATTTCGATTCGACTGTCATTTGTGCAATAACACACCCGCGGCTTACTATATGAGAGACTCAGAGTAAAGTAAAAAAATTGAGGAAAAAAATGTAATATTTTCTACATAGTTCCCATAAATCTAACACCAAATAACTAAGAAATTAATTTTATTTTTGTATTATTATAACAATATATTATATTTAAAAATATATCCTTAAAATCGTAATACTAACTATAAATTTCTATTAATATGTAGAAAATCTGCCATCTTCGCGGATGGAAGCCGGGAGATACGAAAAACACTGAGACTCACGAAGTGATGATCAAGATTTGGGAGGGACTGAGAAAGAGGGCTGATTCTAACAAGGATGGACAGGTATTGTTAAAAGACTACTTTTATTGGAACTGAAGGTGTCGAAACGAAATGTCTAGTCACTAGGTTACCTCTGGCTACCTTGCTATGCGGAAAAAACGTAATTTTTTTTTAATCTACTTGGTAGCAGTAAAGACGTCTATAAGATTTCAATACCTTAACAAAAGCTAAAGTAAAAGCTTTCAAAGATAATATCTGTTGTTGGTACGAGCTTAATCCTTAGACAAAGTTGTTTAATAAGATTAAGCGTATTAAGCTTACATGAATGGAATAAATGTTGCGGTGAAACGTGAGATAACAGATTTTTTGTTGTTGTAGAAAGTAATATATATTAAAGAAAAGTAAAAAAAAACAACAAAAATCTCTTTTTTACACTAAATAGTATAAATCCTAAGTAATCTGTCTTTCTAATCTCTGAAGAGTTCTCACTCTTACGTGCCTTTTGGAACCCGTCCAGAAAGATTATAGCAGTAAGCAAATTGTGAAATCGACCTCGAAAATTACAATCTTATAAATCACTTTCTAAGAAAAATTCTTAACATTAAGTAAAACAACGTTAAGGCGAAAATTTCCCCAATAAAAATAACATTGCTTGACATTTTAGGAACAAATATCACTTTATCTCATGGACTTTCACTGTTTTTATAACGACAATGGCCCCGTCGAGGGTATTTTGAACAGAAATGGCAGAAAAAATAAACATTTTATTGGTATCTTCATCTGAAGGATTTTATCGGGCACAATAGTTTAGGAAGCTTATGCAATCATTTTTAAAAAGTAAAAAAAATCTCTTCATGCTTTTTCATTTGCTTTAACGCCACATTTTCCTCGCTACCAGGGCGGATATATAAGAATAATTAATTGCATGCGAATCGAATCCACAACCATCGCGTGTAAGGATTAGTTTCTTTTGCTTGGACCAATATATCGCAACTGATCAATGAGTTTATAATATAAAAGTATAAATATTCGGAGATAGATTATTATTTCTACTGTTTTCATGCGACCCAAAATGACGTTCATATGCAAAAATCTAATCAATAGTTCTGTCTAAGAATTAGAGAAATTTTCATATTACAAAAAAAAATTATGACAACTTCAAAAAATACCGTCACAAATATTTTACCAATATATTTTTTTAAATTTTAAATTTATAACAACAAAAATTTATCGTCCCATTCTTACCGTGACCGAATTAAAATCGTCCAATAAAACCCTTGTTTCTCTTTCCCCATATTTATCCATCACGCGTAACCCAACCCTCATATAGCTGATGTCCTAATGCCGTCGCTCTGGGGAAGTATTTGCATTTTTATGGATACTTTTTTTTTTACAACCACCCACACCCTGCTGTATGTTTATGGTTTCGGTTTCTGTAAAACACCATTCAATATCGATGGAAGATAAAAGTGGACCTGTTTATTCAATCCTTTTCATTTAGGCAATGTCATGAATTTTAATGCACTGTTAGTATGTCAAAAGGAACAGTATAACAATGTAGGTATAGTAGAGTACAGGGGTTGAATGCAGTTAATCTCTATTTTGTACATAATATTATTTGTTTATTAGTTTTCCTGATTAGAGTATATATATAAAAATCCATTATGATTGAAAATTTATAGTTTTTTGTATGCTATTTTTTGTATTCAAAGGTATCCGTAGAAGAATGGGTCTCCATGTGGAACGATTATGCTCAAAATCCATCTGCGGCTCTGAAGTGGCAACAGCTGTATTGCCAGTTCATGTTCCAGCTGGAAGATGCCAGCGCTGATGGAACCATCGATTGTGATGAATTCACCACTGTGTGCTCGTCCTATGGTATTGATCCACAGGAGTGTAAGCTGGCTTTCAGCAAGATGGCCAAGGTGAATTGTGTATTGAGTAAATTTCATGTCTTATGAGACACAATCACAATAATACTTGTATAATTAGTTACCTATTGCATGTGTATTTGCTTTTTCAGGCGTACTTATGTGTCGAGATAATTACTTATAACTGTTGGAAAAGTTGTTATCTTTTTCGTATACTTTTTGCTTAGTATTTTATATATAAACTTAGATAGGCGTAAAGACGGACATACAGATGATGTTTTGGTTTATTCAAGATATTTGTATATAATGTTTAACGAAGTATATTTTTGTCAAAAGGGCAAGGCGAGCGTCTCTTGGGACGAGTTCCAGGAGCTGTGGAAAGAGTACTTCTCCACTGAAGATCCAAACGCACCTGGAAATTTTATATTTGGAAGAACTAGCTTCTAAATATTTTTAAACTAGCAACTACTTAACCCATATATTTCGGGTTGAAAACATTCCCTTTAGTCATTACAGCAGTTCTGGCTTGGGGCCTACGACATCGCTACGATTATTTCGTAAGATCACTGAGTGTTTTCGTCTTAATGAGATGAGCAATAGGCTGAAAAGAGCATAATTTATTAAAATTTTATCTTAAATTAGCTGCAAATCTACAGTTATATGGGAAATTTTTCCATAAATAACACTTATTGGACAGATTCATTTTGACGAAAACAAAAAATAACATGTGATAGGCCCATTTTG
>JBAIZZ010000044.1:84750-204867 GCA_037355905.1 Heliconius aoede
GATATATCTCATGATAGTTACATAGTTAAAACTTTCACAAACTTCTTCTTTTTTATTTCTTTTACCCTCACGAGAATAAACTAAAAAAACATAGAATAAAATAGATACACGAACTCGTTTATTTTATGTAGATATAAACGTTTTAAATTACAGCGTCGGCTTCAACGCAATCTGTAATCATTCAAGATTAGATGCAGCCATGCAGTAAGGATGAAAATACCGAATACTGTCTAAAATGAAATCTTTACCATTTGTATAATAAATATATTTGAAAGTTATCTCGTAGTTTTATATTAAAAATGTTTTGTTTTTAGGGAATGTTATGTGATTGTAGATCTGTTTTTAAAAATCTTATTCCACTCTTAGGAAAGAATACTTTTTTCAGGAAACAATAGGAATATGACAATATGAAATTAACGAGATTTGAACCCGTTCCACACATTCTCATCTTGTCGATGAGAATTTGACTTTACCAGCCTGCCAAGCTGTGTCACCATACCATAATATACCAATGAAAATACAAAAAATTCATGTTTACGAAATATAGAAATGGATTATTAGAATATTTTTATTTTAATATCAATCTATTTAGTACATTATATGCTTTCAGAAATTTTCTTGAAAACAACGAGTTATCATAAATACTGTTGTCATAGTATCAAAGGGTTTGGGTCTGCGTTTTGAATCATGTTCATGATTTATATGACACTGTCGTACACGGACACGGCCGTTGGAGATTCATCATTGTTTATTTTTTGCCTTTGATACCTGCGGAGCTGGTGACAGCATGAATAAGATGTAGGAAAATAAAAGTAAAATATTGAAAAATGATGTTGTTAGTACCGTTATAAGGTTTTCTTGTAGTTTTACAGAGAACTTAGAGTTTAGATTATGTATATGGACTTAACGTGTGTTGTTGATATGGAACATTATCGCCGAATACTGGAGGGATTGCAGGTTGAGTGACGCAGCTTCACGCCGCGCTTTACCTCAAAACCAGGGCGAAGAAATGAAAATATTAAATAATTCATTTCCTCGAGTGGGAATCGAACCCACAACCTCTCGTGTTTCCAGTCATTCGTGTATACGAAAACCGGTGATATTAATAAAGTATAATATATTTTTTATATAACATATATTTTATCAATATAATGAATAAAGATATTTATTCTATCCTGGGCATAATTTTCAATCTCTTAGTGAAATCTATTTAAACACTAAAACACGCATGCATTGAACATTGAACATGTTCATGTTCATAAAATTCATTTGCATGTTCTTAAAATGTTATTACAGATAGAATAATATAAATAAAAAAAATATGTTAATATTAATAAGTAAATGCGAAGAAATAAATGCGATGTTGTTGGCTCTTGTAGGTTGTAGTTGTCTATAAAATTAATAAAATTTAAATGCAATTTTTGTAAGGATTTTCTTGTTTCTTATGCGTTGTAAAAAATAATTGTTTAGGGCTTTCTGTAACAGATGATGCTAATAGAACTTTTGGGGTTGACGGAGTTAAATTGGAAAACTTTTTAAATATAAAATAGGTAGCTGATTGTGTGTCGATTCTTAGTTGAGCTATATATGTATACGAGTACATAGAAGCTACGAATTATCGATTGCTTGATTTTTTTTGCTGTATAATATCTAAAATTAATTATTTCCCATATTTTTTTTTATTATTTTTCAAATGACATACACATAATTAAAACTTTCTATTATATTAAACTTTTGTATACATTTTTATATTATAGGTACGAGTATGCAGCGATCTAAACACTTAAATTTATTGTAATATTAAATCAAGTTATACAATATCTATTATATTTACATAAATTGTATCTATATTACAGTAAAGTTTCATCTAAATCCGTTCACAAAATTTTTCGTGAAAATTAAACAAACACGCATCCTTAGGAACTGTCATATTAATAATAATAATAATAGAGATAATAAAAGTTATAGTAGCATATTTAAACTAAATCTATATTTTATTTTCAGCCTCACTCGAAGCTCTTACATTGATAAAGGATATTTACAGCCACGGCGCCTGGTTGCGTAGCTAATCTAGATGTCATTAATCACGTAAAGCAAAATGTCACCTAAATATTGTCAACCCTTAAACTTTAAAGCATACGAATATTTTCATAATATAAAGTTCAAATTTTACGTATTCAAAATATGTATATTTAATATTAAAGTATTTTTTTAGCTTCACGCTGTATCCCGCATAATATACAGCACCGTGCTATATGCGGGATACAGGTATCCCGCATATAGCACGGTATTGTATAATCTTCTAATCGATAGATAAAATGTACTTTTAACATAACCAATCTAAACTAATGCAATATGTTTAGATAATTCTCAAATTGGATAAACATTAATTGGAAAAAGGAATACTGAAATAACAAATCAAACTTCAATAAATCATAAAAGATATTCGTTTTTTCCTATTTCATTCTTTAACCTCTTATCTGCGACTTGCAGGGTGTCCTTTACGTTATACGTACGATATTAAAATCAATATTAATTATAGGTGGAGCTTACGAGTATATTAAATATGGAGATTTTTGCCGTCGTGAGATCATTACCTAGCTTAAGCTTCTATTGAACTCTATAAATTGAAAATTTTTATCTAAATTATTTCAAAAATGTTTGAATTTATTTATTACTTTTATTTTTTTCGCTTCACGCTGTATCCCGCACATTCACGCTTACATCGCTTACGCCATGGCTTCAAAGTGCTTATTAAATCAATGATCATTTACAAAACACCTTTATAAATGTAAGTTTGAATTAGTAGAATGAAATATTAGTTTATTTTGGGTTCATGCTTTATTGTGTCACCGGAATCCCTTAAAATTTACATCATATGAATATTTTCATGATATAAAGTTACATAAAATAAGTAAAGCACACAGAAGTGTGCAGAGAGAATTCACGACCATTTCATGTTTTCCCCGTTTTCGTTCGAATATGAAATATTGCATGTTGAGGAGTGATGGAACTCAACGCCGCTTTTTGTCTTACCTGAAACGAGAAATGATACAAAACAAAGCGCGGCTTTAGAGTTCTGCCACTCAACACGCAATGCCTCCAGAATTCAACAGAAAGTGGGGATCGGAGTGTCTAAACACCGAGGTTCCCTCTGTCTACCCTACCGTGTGCGGGATACAGTGTGAAGTTGAAATTACCAATATAATAAATAAAGCTAATATTGATTCAATCTACAAAATAAATACAAGTCGTAGTAGGCATAGGTCGTCGTGTCACCGAAAACGCGACGATTGTGAGTTCGATGCTGCTATATGCAGGATACAGCGTACACGTACATTATCAATATATTAAATTCAAATAATATTGTATTAGTCGGTAAAACAAATATAAAACATTCATATATATAATAGTTAAAGTTTACATAAATTTTTAATCCAGCAGTCAACAAGCATGTTAATATTAACGAATAAAACTATTAAAATGTTGTAGTTAACAAGCCAGTTAAGAGTTTTATTGAAATTTGGATGCAGTAACTGTTTTTTTAAAAGTTAAAGTTGCTATTCAAACGCAAGTTGGCTCTGTCGTTATTTCATCGTGTGTCGTTGCGGGTAGTTCGTTAAATTTAATTAACATTACAATATACAAATGATGAGTTATAATTTATATTATGGTTGTTTAAATATTATATTAGACCTGCTAAGTTTGAAATAGAAATATAAAATCATAATAATATATAAATATTGTAATAAAACTATTTTGTAATTATGTAATTGATTTTTGTTCATTTTTTTGCTTAACTTCCAATCCATAGCTTAACTTCTTTTAGTCTAACTTCCAATCAAATTTAATATATTACGTATAGAGGAACGAAATTCGACACCGCGCTTTTTTTTCAAAAAGAAGGAAATGAAAATAATAAATTTTACCGAGTAGGAATCGACTCCATAGCCATATATAACCGTTTAATCATTGCGTTACGAAAATTTATGATATTACAAGGCCTTAGAAATTGCGTATTACACTCACATTACAGAAAGTAAATTGTGGCCTCACTTTAGAGTAAAGTGAGTTAATTAACTGTCCAAGCCAAGCCAAGCCAAGTTCAAATTGTTGAAACCTGAGCTCAGCGTGACGTACAATTCTAATACTTAGTTCAAATAAGATAATATATTTTAATTTAAGATGATTTTGTACCAAATGTTTAATTAATTTTTTTCTTCAGCTTCATGGTGTACTGAATCCCGCTGCACATAGCAGGGTAGGCAGATGAAACCTAGGATCTTAGTGTTAAGATACTCAATTAAGACATTTCTATTCCCCAATGTCACGACTGGCCTCATACAGTTAAGTGGTTAGACGCCGCTTATCTTTTTCTTTTAAATTTGTCTAAATTTCTTGTAATTTCAATTTCAACACTACAAGTTATTGTGTATTGAATGTGTTACAATTTCTGTCAACAAATCTCTTGATACCGCTATAAAAAATAGATGATTTTATTAAGAAAATATGAGATGAAGGAGGCTGAGAAGTTTGATTAAATCTCGTATTTTATAGCTTTTTATATATACGCAGTTCATAAAATATTTTATGTATGATATATTAAAAATGGGAGTCATTTATTTACGCACGCAATAGTTTTTTTCACAGTTACCTAGAATGAATGAGGAATCTGAAAATAAGGAAATAAATAAGGACACTAAAGAAAAGATAAACTAATAATTTCACTTGATGCTATAATTCAGTAATTTTAAATACCATCTAGATATTTTTTCTTCAGATAATTTTAAAAATACACGATAACTGTAGTGTTCAATCATGTATTTCAAGTGAGCTACAATAGTACATACAGTTTCATATTTTTCCCGCATATTAGGGCAGGCAAAAAGAATTTAGTGTCAAGACACTCCGATCCTTGCTTTTCACCCGAATTCAAAACATTACTTGACAAGTATCCCAACTGAACTTCTTTTGTCTTTCGTTTCATTAGTTTTCAAAAGTAGGAATTAAAGTCACTACTCTAAAGTAAAGTTTAAAGTGTGGAATGCATAAATCATTTTTATTTTCTCTCTAAAGTTTTCGTCTTTGAGAATGCCACATTTGCATAATAAGGTGCATGTTCGATGTCGTTCGTGCATTTGCATATTATTGAGATAATAAATCTTTTTCTTTTTCTTTTCCTTCTCTTAAAAAGTATTTTTTGGGACAACTCATAGGATGAGTTTGATGAAAATGCAATGCAGATTCGAAAATTATAAATTAGGGTTATTAATTTAAAAAATCTCTCACTGTTCCACCCGATTTTGCCTGAATTTGTAGCATTTTGACAAAATAAAACTTACAACAATATAAAAATAATAATAATGAATTTCCCCAAACCGATAAAGATGTCAATCTAATCTAAGCAAGTACAACGCTCATTTCCCTATCGATCAAGTGAATGCAGCCTCATTTAGCCTCGTAGCAACTTGCAAAGGAGCTTTACCCAAAACAAAGGGAATGTGATATTATGAAGCAAATAAGCTTCTTGTTTCGTAGCGGTAGTTTTTAGTGCTACGAGACTACGGTTGGCTACGAGAATTTACCAAAGCTTTTGCATCGAATTCAAGTTTGGTAGGAAATGTGTAATGTTCTTTGGTAAGTTCGTGAAATTTTAGTATTTTAGTTGAAGATGCCTAATATAGTGCAACACAATATCAAAATAGCTATTTCCTATAGATATTTTATTAAGATTATTTGAATATCATGCAGGATTTGCCATATTATTGTTTTAAGCAATAAAGAAAAGAGAGTATTAAGTGAGCAGGAATATTTAACCGGAGTAAATTACCTTCAGAAGAGCCCTTCTGGTCCTTCAAACACCGTAACATCTACTAATGTTTGATAAGGACACTCTTAGCCCTTATCAACGCATGGTCTTCAGTCCCCTTTGCTGGGAGACAGATTTATGTTCCCTTCACAAAAAAAAAATATTTCCATGTTTCTTCGCTCTGGTGTCGAGGCGAAGTAAGGCGTTGAGTTCTGACACTCAACACGCAATGCCTCCAGAATTCGGCAGAAAGTGGGGAACGGGGTGTCTTAACACCGAGGTTCCCTCTGTCTACCCTGCTGTGTGCGGGATACAGCGTGAAACTGAACAAAAACCATAACTCAAATAAATCAAAAATAGTAAAATAAACTTGTAATAAATTTGTAATTACTTTTTTCAATTGGATATTTATAAGACTTTACGGATTTCACCTATTGGATATTTGCCTTTATGTCCTCACTATATATTTTGATTACGTGACGAATTTCATATAAAATATAGGAAAAATATAATAGCCTTAACGCTCAAATGGATTGCATTGACTTTTTCTGTGGTCCAAAGACCCGAATATTTAATATCGAAGATCAAAGTCTAAGATGGACAACAAGTTATCCTCCAATCATAGAGATATTGCGTATAGATGTCACAGAATCACCACTTTTTGTCTTTTTATCAATTCAAAGGAAATAATAATAATTCATCACCCCAAGCGAAAATCAAACCCACGACCGTCGTAATTGTGACGTCAGTCAGGCACTGTGGCGCGACGCCACGAATCAGAATTGAGTAAACAATTTGATATTTACTAAGATAGTATATATTTTACAAACTTGTTTTCTGTATATATTAATATTCCATTTCAATGATAAAGTTTTGTTGAGAACTTCTAGAAAAGCAGCGCTTAGTTTCCTGACGGCAAGTTTTAAGTAATGAGGCCTTGTTATTTAATTAGTAAATATATTACTAACAACTACATGTAAGTGTTCCTGTTTATAAACTTAGATACTATAATAAGATGCTGATAATTTTTATACAAAATTAACTTCATGAACTAAAAAATATATAAAGTTATTAAAAAAAACACAAAAGCCAATATGGAATCTAAAAATCATAAACGATAAAAACCAGAAAAGTAGAAAATAATGTTTCAATCACGTTATTAAAGAACAATTTAGTATCAAAAAAAAATCTATTTCTGCTCTTTTGCCTTGGCATCGGCTTTTCATTTCCTTGGTAATAGTACCATGTAGATGCCACGGCTTCAGTTTTTTATGCCCAATTGTTTCAGAGTCTCAGTCACTTACTTATAGAAGATTTTAATATAAAATCAGTATTTGACTGATCGTTATGGTAGTGAATTTGATCCTTGGTGATTACATATTTAAATTACTTCCATTTCTCCATCCTGCTCTGAATTTCCCTACTCTGGTTGGGTTCCCAGGTTCTCGCAGCCTAACCTGCTATGAGCGGAATAAAGCGTGAATCTAAAATAAGAAGAAGAATACCTTTTTTGCTTTTACATTTATATTTGCTTATTTATTTTTAGCAAACTTGCAAGAAATGCTCATTTATCAGGCCTCAAGCGCGCTATCGAAATATATAAAGGTAATGCCAAGTTGACGCAAAGAAACCATTACTCAGATTCGAGCTTGCAAAGCATAAGTTTGTGGATATTTTCGCCTACTTAAAATACAAATACAATAATCATAATAAATGAGCTTTACGCTGTATCCCGCAAACAGCAGAGTAGGCAGAGGGAATTTCGTGTTAAGACACTCCGTTGCCCATATCCCACCAAATTCTGGAATCATTGCGTGTTGAGTGGCGGAACACAACGCCGCGCTATGCCCCGACACTCGTTTACCCGGGATCCAGCGTAAAGCAAAAAACAATAAAAAATTGTCACATACCTAAAAATTCACCTCTAAAACTCTCATAATTCAAAATAACAAACACACCAAAAAAACAAAATTTCGTGCTTCAAAGCTCAAATTAAGCTGCGACCTAAACATATAACAAAATGATATGACGGATTATTGTAGCTTCTTTGTTCAGCTGACAAAGGCTAATGAGATGGGCCTCATGGAGATGGATGATACGAATCTGGCGTCGTATACAATATTGTGAAACACCTTGTGAATAGTTCTATTTTCCTAAAGTTATGTAAAGTCATGAATATATGAGTTAAATAATTTGAAAAAGACACGTAATTTTAATGTAATATAAATGAAATTAAAAATAAATTACAGCTTCACAGTGTATCCCGCACATAGTAGGGTAGGCAGAGGAAATCTAGTGTTAAGACACTCCGTTACCTGTCACTCTTATTTGTTTAGTTCGTAACTTAGGTGAGAGGCGAAACTCAACGCCTTACCTTAATTACCATTAGGATTCTTCGAAAGCTAAGAAAGATTTATTGATTGATTGATTTTTTCTGTCCATTTCTTCATGTTTGTTTTTTTTTCATATATATAGCGGGTTGAAGATGGGAGTGCTAAGACTATTATTAATCTGTGTCTGCTATAAACTTTTAGAACATTGGATGTTAAGTGATGGAATTTAACGCTGAGTTTTTTCTTATTTTTCTAAAATAATTTAAAATAAAAAACACCATTACGCCTACAGTCTATTGTACACGCTGATTACAAAGCCTGAAAAAAATTTATGAAAAAAAAATTCAATTGCCACAGATAATTATAATGTCTAATGTCTACACAAAAACGTGCCGTTAAATGTGACAGCTCATTGGGAAATGCTTTCATTTGTATAAGTATAAAAAGTAAAACACTCTGTTATGTTAAATAATATATTAATTTGATAAATTTTGTGACCTTCCTTTCTGTCGTTTACAATCTCATGGGTCTTGTGCCCCTGCGCCACGACGATTTCATAAAAACTGCTTTAGGTAGTCTAAAAAAATTGAGAAAATGAAGCAAAATCTGATTAATTTACTTGGAGGTGCTCTACAATTCTATTACGTCAGAAGATCCATTTCTTTCATCCGCACATGAGGCCCATCTCATTAAGCTTTGGCAGCTGAACAAAGACGCTGGAGGTACTTTATCACGTGGAACCTATATCATCTTATTATATATGTCTTCCGGTTTTAATTACCTTTAGGTTAAATTATAATGACCTTTTGGGTGAATTTTCATTGATTTAATAAATTTAAGGCAAAAAATTTGGAAGAAGCTGTTTGTAAAGAGATATGTAGAGAATTTTCCGTATTGATAAATTTTAGCTCTCACTCACAAAAATGCGAGCTAAAGGATATGAAAATATTAAAGATTACATTCGCAGGGAATTGAACCCGTACGTACAGTCACACCCTTGCGCCATGGAGCAACGAGAGTCTCCATTAATATAATAAGTAAATAATCCAGCTGCGTCATATCGGCGTCACCTCTGGTCATATTACTCCAATATTTATTACAGCCATATCGTTCGTTCGTAACCATTCGTTTAACGAGTGCGGTTTCATAAAATTACCATAAGACCACCATAGGGGCGACGTCAATAATCTGGTGATAAACGAGCGAATCACGTACAGACAATTTTTATATCTAACATTCATATAAAACATGCCAGAAACGTCATCTTCTGTACATTTGAACTTAGAATAGTTATATGTAATTACAAATGTCTATCCTAAACGAGGAGACACCAAAGTAGCTATTTTTGACATATTTAAAATGTTATTCCACATTTAGGATACAAAATAAATTTACTTAGAAAACATAATAAATTAGACAGATAACATATAGACATAAAAAATTGAACGCAACGGTTTTGAACCCCCGTCTCTAGGAAACCGTCCAAGCATTCTGACCACTAAGCCATACGTTCTCATCAATAATATGACCAAAAAAATTACCACTTAAAATGCAAATGATCAAATAATATGCGACGTAAATAAACTTGATGTTGGAATTGAAATTGGGATCTATAACTTAGATACTCTTGTAGCACTGGAGTTCTCGGGACCGAAATGCATGTCTCGAGTACTTTAAAATTTGGCTCCGAATCTAATAACTGGTGATTTCCATATAAAACTTTATGTATATGATTGTTAAGATCATTTTACAATGTGCAACTTATGTAAACACAATTATTTAACTTAAATAATTATTTTGCTTTACAAGTTCTATAAAAATCCTGAAAGTTTCTTTTTTTTCATGCATATCAGTTCTAAGAAAAAGAATAAATCGTAACAGAATAAACTGTCTAGCGGGATTTTACGTTCTGATATTGCAGACTACATCTTGTATTATATGTAATAGGAGGCGACACGACCGCTTTTAAGTTAAACCACTAAAGAAAACTGAAAAGATCCCTTCGAAATAATTTTATAAATATTTATAAATATTAACGACTTTCAAAATTCATTTACGAATATATATTGTTTTCCTTTGAATTTTTCTACAACTATAACACATCCAGTATCTTTGAACCTTTGTAAGATAAAGCCAATAATAAATAGAATTCATACACGATCATACATAATATGTTGGCGCAAAATAATCCCACATGACGCGCATTTTCGCCAGCTCCGGATAATTAACACTTTCTTAGGTATACTAAGATTAATGATTGCAAAAAATCGCTTTTATAACAGTAATTACTTCAGTAGTTTTGGTAGATACTTTTTATATCACTTGTAAGCTTTATGATGATCATTGTGAACATGATGGTTGTGGATTCGATTCTAACTCGAGTAAATTATTTATTTTTATTTTTTCGCACCCGGAAGACTAAGGAAAGTGTTCGCGACGGAGATCACCGATCGCGCCCGAGTACGACACGCGGTACAGCGTGCGCGCTAGGGTCGTGAGTTGTGTGCCGTGACGTTATACAGTTTATATTATAATAGTGTTTGTCGACGTTTATATAGCATAAAATATAAATAAATGGTATTATAAATAGAATTAGAAATATAGTTTTAAGTATTTCTTTCAGTTTTATATAATGTATAACGTAATTTTCGGCTTTTATAGCATTTACACCGTTTTACTATAGTTTTCCGTTTATATCGTATTTTAAGATAATAATATCTGTCGTATAGTTAAATATGTTGTTAATTATTATGTATTACAGGTTCGTTTATATAATTAACATAGATATAAGTCCGTAATGTCCGTATACACCGTTTGAGAGACTTTTTTCGTTAATAGTTTATGTACATTCCGTTGTCCTCACCGTGTTTTTCGTAATTTTGTAATAGTTAATAATTATATCGTATAGTGTGTTATATACCGATAAACAGATATTTTTGTATCCTTTTATTATACATAAATTGTAAAATAAACCGTTTGTTAGTTGTTAAGATATATACAAAAATATGTAATAGTCATAGTGAAAATATTCGTCGAAATAAAGTCAAAACGGCTCTGTGGCTTGCGGCTGTCCTTGTGGTATAGCTCCGAGTCTTCCTCTGGCGTAAAGTAAAACCATCAGTGTGTGGCCATTTAACATCATCGGATACAATCGTAACATCGTGTGGTCAAGTGTGGCCATTTAACATCATCGGATATAATCGTAACATAGTGTGGCCAGTCAACATCATCGGATATAATCGTATAGTGAGAGCAGGATAGTAGAATCGGATATAATCGTAAAGTGCGAGCAGGATACCCAGTCCCGAGGAAGAAGCCAATAGCCACCGACCGTGATACCGAGAAACGATGGCGTGTTTTATTCGTCTTACTTCGGCGATCCCCGTGTGCACCATGATCTGGAACCTATAGTGTACAGGGCGTCAGCGGCTCATTCACTCGAGTTCCGCCCGTCCGGTACAGAAAGTGTCGAATTTCGATTAGATCGTTTGCTTGTCATATACTGCTTGTTGCTTAAAACCTTAACCGAATTATTAGTAGATGAAGAGAATATGTATAATAGATGTATTGAACAAAAAAATCTATGGTTTTCACAAATATGCCTTGAGAAATTTCAATGCAAATATCATTGAAATCGAATGCAGATATATGTTATTGTTGTATGTTGTTTCGAATAGCTGGACTAAATAAACAATATTCGATGCACAATCTGTGTATTTCTGAAGGCGAAATTGTAAAGCAAAGATTTTTTTAAAAGATTTCTTTTGACATTTATTACATACAACTGATCATCCAACCAACGAGTATTCTGTATTCATAATTCACCATTAAAATCTCCTATTATTTTTATAAATATTATTTTTCCCTTGCTTTTGAAAATTTCTGAAAATTTCTACCTAGACCATACTATGAAACATAACCTAATATATCTATAAAATCAGTTGAACGCCTGGAATGTGAAATTTTTACTAAGGCCTAAGAGCATAAAGGGTAGATGAGTATCCGTCAGAAAGACCATTTGATGGTTAATGGATGCCCTCGCACATGGACATCTACTAGTTCAGGGGAATGACATCCATCCTGATTGGCGACATTCAAGGTGAAGCAATCCTCAATTATACCGCTGGAGGTAGACTACTCCATAATTTGCATGCACGAGGAAACTTAATGCTATTCAATTTAATCAATTATATAATTATATATTAATAATTAAATTTCAAGAGGGAATCAAACCCAGAACCAGTCGCGTTCACAGTCACACTTTGTGCCAATACGCTACGACTAGGTTCCAATGAGTTACAAAATATTCATTTCTAAAATATACTTGAAAGCATCGACATTATACATTCACATTTCTGTAAAATATTCTTATAAAAATTCAAGAACCAACGCAATAACCATTAATGGGTAAGAACGAGTCACTCTAATGAAGCAATTTTGCTTGCGGCCAAATTACCGAGAAATATTCTCTTTTGTACTGTCGTTTTATAGAAGAAATATTTGAAAATAGTTCCTTGTATATAGGAAAATATACTGTAGTCGTTTTGTTTTATTAATTGGAAAATAAATAAATCAGCTTCACGCTCTATCCCGCATACAGCAGGGAAGGCAGGGGGAACGTTCTCCACTTTCCGCCGAATTTTCAAGACATTACTTGACTGACGGAACTCTGAACTCAATAATATTTCATTTCCGAATTTCGAGTGGAGATCAAACCCACAGTTGTCGCGTTACACCGTTATGTTACAGTTACACCCTTGTGCATATGCACCTCGACAGCCGTTTTCTTAATAATTTGCGCTTGCGTTTATTCTGTATAAAATTAACTACAATTATAAATATATTTCCTAATTTTTCCTTTATTTTCATCGCAAATTATCACTTCTTGCTTAGTTTCATGATTGAAATGCTCCATAGTTTTTTTTACGCAGCGAATAAAACTAATAAATTTAAGTTTGCGGGTAGTATAGACGGTTACACATGTGTGGATATGTCCTAAATATATATTAATATTTGAGACATTGTCTGTTCAGTGACAGAACTCAACGTCGCACTTTGTCTTGTTATCAGAGCGAAGACATGAAAACCACTCATTCACTCACATACTTTAATTAAGATATTGTGTTTCAAATATTTTATTATATAAAATGAAATAATTTAATCGTAGATGCTCACTTTGTCGATATACTTTTTTCGGTTTTTTTCGCTTTGCCAATATCACGTTGTATCGAGAAAAAAACTGCTGTTAATATATATAGAATATATGATGTTATGATCTATGCATATATAAATATAAAATTTGTTTTCTGTCAGTTTAACTTACTTACTTAGCTTTGAAATATTTCGTTCTTTGTTGACCGTCCAATTTATAGACATTTCAGTTTATAATTACTGTTTTTAGCTTTATATTTCAGAAGATTCGCTGCTAAAAAAGTAATATATAAAAGCAATGCCGTAGGGAAAGCACTTCATTGAACTTGTCTTCGACAATAGTCTCCAGCGGCCAAACGTGATAGCTAGTTTTCTAGAAGCTTTTTTAGATATTGCAAAAAGTGAAAACTCATTATCGCATTTTGGCAAAGCTATAAAAAATATAATATACTTAAATCATTCAACATTTCCCCAAAATAAATCAGCTTCACGCTGTACCCCGTAAACGCTAGGTTACGCGGAGGGAACCAAATGTTCGTTTAGAAGTTAACCCCGCGCTTGGATTTGACACCAGAACGATGAAATAAAAAGAATCTTCCGAATGACCGTGGGATCGAACCCACAACCAGTTGCATTTACAGTCACACACTTGTGCCGCTGCGCCACAACTGGACTTACTCTTTTCTCTACGTAATAAATATACTAACTAAGCCCATTTCTATTCTGTCCAAAACATACAGAGCAAACTAACTTCGTCAAAGTCGAGTAAAAATAAAACTAAATCTATTTTGCGAATGTGCAGCATATGGGGAGTTCGGCACACAGCGCTCCCGTATTTAGGTTTGCATACTAATAGAGGCGAACCGCACAGTCCAATTTTGTGATTATTGTAGATAGCAACTGTAGATAACGAATGTGGGTTGCATTTAAGAGTGCATCGTGGTGCAGTGTGGATGTATATGACTGAAAATATGATGATTATGGGTTCGTCCCCCCCAATGGAAATTTAACCCAAGACTTTCACGTAGATAGACAGAATTTCATTGAGATCAGAAGATATTTTTTTGAGTTAGCATCCCATAATAACACTGTGCGAGTATAGATGGAGAGGATCTAGAACTTGAGACTTCACGACTCAGTTTCCAGTAGTAGGTCTCATTGTAATTCTTTGAGATATCTATTAAAGCTAACTTCAATTTACGCTGAAAGTATAATGTCAATAAGTAAAATCCAAATACGACGTCCAAATAACAACCCTTAAAAGTTTACATTCCTATTTATTTTATTTTCCGTACGCAAACTTTCAGAATAAATTAAAGTACATAAAATTTTTCGCTTCTCATCCAGAGGGTAGCTTTCACAAAATGAATTGGAAAAGTTTACTGACGTTTATACCTGGTTATATACTGTATTAAAAATGTTACACTAAACTTCTATCGAAATATTGATAAAAAAATTTATAAAGTGTTTTATATGAATGTGAAATTTTATTTTCATTGTATACTAACTTTTTACCCACAATTTTGTCCGTGGTAACGAAGTGTCTTAATGGTAACAGAGTATACACTGGATTGCCAGGTTTCCTCGACTTATCTTGCTATGTGCGAAATATAGCGTAAAGCTTAATAAAGAATAAATATATATATAGCCTTATTGCCTTCCTTGATAAATGGACATACTCCATGCCTTCGCCTTGAACCAAGCAATCTCTTCAGCTTTACAATATTAGTATATTGTGAAGATTTATAATGGTGTGATACACATTTTCTCAATAAGAAATTTCGAAAATTTAAACAAACAAAAGAAGAATGTTTAATCATAACTTGAATCTAAATGAATTTCGTTCGTCCAGTATGATTCGTTTTAAAATTAAATTCCTGCGAACGAGTACTGTAGTTAAATAACAGTGCTACGTCCACCTCCGCAGAGATGAATATTTTCACTATAATGAAAATAGCTGGTTAGTAGTATTGGATACGTGGAAAATGTTGGCTACATATTTATCTTCTTTTGTGCTCCTTTTTTATGAAATATAAAAGTGATGGCTCAGCGACACAACGGCTGACTGCAACACTGTATGCGTCAGTGGTAAACACAATTCAAAGAAATGATTTAAGTTGAGAGAAAGAATTATATTATATCAATTTATTTTTTTGGATATTTGTTCCGTTTTTATTAAGATACTTCACATCTCTACTTTCTGTTTAATTCTAAAAGCATTGCAGTTGAATGCTGAAACTTAACGCCGCACTTGTCCTCGTAACCTGAGCGAGTAGAAATCGATCCCAAACACATTACAATTGCCCCTGGGCTACGACAGTCTCCTTGTCGGACGGTACATACTGTCCTTCAAAGGTTTTTTTTAAATGTTCATTTTCTTATATAATTTAGCTTGTAGTTAAGTAAGGTATTTTTACTTTTACACTTTCTTTCCTACCTTTGCCACTGTTAATTACGACTCCATCAATCTTTCCTTAATCGCTACTGTAATTCTATTCTGAGACTGTTCCCTGACTTGTTTTCCCTTTTCATTTAATTGCTTGTTTATTAAATTGAGAATATTTGAAATTCAAATAAAAACAACAATTGACTTACACTATTATTGCGAAGTTAGGGCGTCTATGCGTGTGATGACTGTAGGTTCAATTTATCTCAGACTCAGTCTCTGCCATAGCAATCTAGTAATTAGCCGCTTAAAATATCTAGAGGCTCGATTATACTTCCTCTTTGAGACTTCTGATCGTGAGATCGTCGTCAGTAACAGTTTCAATTTTGATTCTATGACATACAAGAATAATGAAAATTTAATAGTTAATATTGTTTTAAAATCGTTTATATATTTTATAATGTATATAATAAGATATAAGTTCATTATCAACACAGATTTTCAGGCTTCGTTTTGACGCGACAGAACCTTTAATAACTTCGTCCCTTGACGGTTGCAGACTGCAGATTGCTCTCTAATTTCATTATGACATGAATGAAAACATTTTTTATATTATAAAGCAAAATAAATTCAGCAACTTCAATGTAACGTCGTCTCCGTACTTCAGTTGGTTAAGCACATTCTATAGCACTCCCCAGTGCTATAGAAAGGTGTCCAATACTAATTTATTACAAACATAAAACATTGCATATAATAATATACTATTTGTATATTAAATTTGTAAGATTGAACACATTACTAAAATAATGTATACCATAATAATTTTTATCTTATTTATTTAGAAAACGTATAAAAATTTTAACGTAGCTGGATATGAATCCGCGAACGTTGCGTTAACAGGTAGATACTGTGACGATTAAAATTATACAAAAAAAGACATTGGAACGAAACGCTCACAAATATGTACATATTATACTATTGAAATATATAAAAATACGATCTTAATGATATTTGATACAATTTGTTTATTTTATTTATTATCTTAATAGGTATCTTATTGATGTTATAATTTTCTAAATATTAAGAAAAAAATACTATTTATAATGATGAATGCCATCTTTATTTTATTCTAGTACAATGTAACGTGGTAATTCTGGAAAATTCGTACAGATGGCATCCCAAGTCAGACGAGAATAACGTAAAAGAACTGGAGCGACCCTTGCACTTTGAAAATAATACTATTTTATAAGTACTAGATGGCGATATACTACAATTAATAAAAATTTAATCTTTTACATGTCGACGTCTTTTATTCCGCCGCTGAAGGTGTTGAGGCCTCATATCCAGGTGTCCAAATAATGGACATGACGTTTAAGACTCATAATTAGTCACTCAGGAATTAAGTAGAACATATAACATATACATTTAGTACAGAACCTTCAGCAAGGTGACATCTCAACGTGAAATTTTTGATAGATTATTGATTCCCTAACAATCCGTCTTGGAAGTTGTATGTGGAAACTTTCTAAGTATACCATTTAAAAATTTTCAATTAACGGGATTTTTGTTTTATATATATAATATTTTCTATTACAAAATATACTTGATTTTTAGCCTCATGCTGTAACCTGTATGGAGGCCGAGATAATTTAGTGCTTAGCAATGAAACTCGCCACAGTCGGTCTTAGTAAGTAGGGATATGAAAAAAAAAATCAGTGCCCCGAGAGAGAATCGAACCAGAAGCCTTTCCACATATTACTATATGCCACAATGGCAAAAACGAAACTTATATATATCTATATCATAAATAACATAATTAGAACACTATTGCAGTGTAGAGTAAAATACGTCCACGACCTCCACACGTAGAGGGGTGAAGTCGTAAAATCGCCAATGTATGCACAATAAATTGCTTTCGTCAAATCACGTTGAGTGTTTAATCTGACATTTTATATCGTCGGTATCGTCTATTACATCCTTCATTTAAATCTAGATGTAAATATTGGTTTTTTTAAGAAATGTGGATAAATACAAATAATTAAGATATGCCACATATAACATGTATGACATGGTAACTTCCTGTAAGATTGATACCATTGACATTTTCACATATCTTGACGATTGAAAAGTGCTAGCAATATCCTAGCTGAATAAAGAAGATATTAATTTTGACTGTCATATAAATGTACAAAACAAACACATACTATACAAAATGTAAATGTTGGCAGTCATCGATAAATAACTATAAATTAAGTCTTCTTAGCGATATGCTGAATTTTAGGTGTCCTCTTTATAGAATTTAAGTAGCTTTTGATTTAGTTTGGTTCAAGATAGGCTTTGTATGTAAAATATTATATACTAAGATCAAATAATGTATTTTATCTCTGGTACTACTTTGTTTCTTAAAAAAAGAATATGGATAAGTGAAAGTTTAAAATACTAAAATGCGTTTCATATAAAATAAGTGCATACGCCCACAAACTTTTATAAACTGTACTTTCCGTTGATTTACATCCTGAAATTGATACGGAATCCTCGGTAGGCGAGACTGACTCGCACTTGACCAGCTATTTTGTATTGTTCAAGAAGAACTTACATAGCGAAAGTGCCACGCGATGTCTGTCCAAGCTTTAGTTACGAAAATATAAAAATATATACATTCTTCCACTGAATATTAAATAACATAACTAAAATAAAAATAAAACTTTATTTTTATAAATTTAGAGACACCAATCATAATTTATATATACTTATTATAGTGACACGAATGAAACCGCTATTGAAATTCACATTTAGCTAAGTGTTTCGCTATCGTTTTGAGGAAAGTACGCGTTTGATAAAATAAATCATTTTTCTCAACAATGGATCCTTAAAATATTAGTTTCAAAATGATATTATAAGGAAAAATTATATTTAAGAAAGAATTCCAAAATAATAATTTGTAGTAAATATACAATATATGTATGAAGACACCGTGTCGCAGGGTCACGAGTGTAGGACTTTAACGCGAAAGTTGTGGATTCAATCCCCACTCGAAAGATTAAATAACTATTTAGTCTTGAGTTGCAGAACTAAAAGCAAGTTTGTACCCGCCAGTGTGAGAAAATAAAAATAATTAATTCCTGTAACAACATGCACGTAGGAATCGAACCCACTATCATCACATTTTTAGTCAGGCGCTTCCCCACTACGCCCCGACGTCGCACAGTGGGGTCGACATCTAAACGTACCAAAAATTCAAAAATTTAAAGTGATTTCAGGTCCTCATTATACAATTTATTTAGAATACTACAAATATATTATTTGACAGTAATGAAATGTTATATGACGACGTCAGTTTGTTACAGAAGTAAAGTAAGCTTATGTATTGTCGACAAGTTTCTTTGTTGCGAGTATTTCTTAATAAATTGATAATAATTTCTCATATCTGAAGGCAGGAATCGACAATTCGACGGTTAGTTTATTACCAAAATTTCGACCATTCGATCGATCCATTTAAGAATGAATGATTTGATGATACAAATCACAAGGATCTCTCTCGAGGGTCTGTGCGTCGTCTAATATGATTACCAGGTACTTTTACACGCATCAATTAAGGCATTCACAGTCACCTGGAGATTACAGGTATTAAATCTCATCTTGCAAGTGACACTCTTCAAAATAAATTAAAATTAAATTAATTCTGTTCTAATTATAAATAAATTAAAGAAAAACCTTTTTTGTATGTAAAAAAATTGTTAGTATATTTTTTCTTATTCTCAACAGAAAAATTCTTTTTTTCATATTCAACTAATATGTGGAATATTACTATAGGTGGTTTTCCTTTGTGTCGCTTTAGTCGAAATTATTGTGCATTTAAAATTTTTTAATATTTTGTTTTTGCCTCATTATAACATGTACTCCCCAGTGTTTTTAAGTAGAAAAAAATAAGACCATTTTATAATATTAATTACTTCTCCTTGAACTACTACTAATTTTTAACTATACTATACAAATTATTGTACAATGTAGGCGTATTTTTTTTGTATTAAAATATAAAAATGTATGTATGTATACGTGTTTGTTATTTCTTTAGAGTCGCACCAGGACTAGTAGTTCTCTATGCCCTTTTATATATATACACTACTGAATTAGCGTGCTTACATATGTAAATTTTGTTAATTTAACCAATTACCTACTCATCTATATTTTACAAGCTTTTCTTGTGAAGATTTAATTAGTTAAACAAGTTTTTTTATTTTATTTTTTTTACAAAAAAAAAAGATATGTACCTTAATACATTTTGTCGTTACGATTTATCAATTCTGAATATCCCTTATCGTGGTGCTTTGAACGCGCTTTCACAGTCCACTAACAGTCTATCACTGCAACTACGATCGTGTAATTAGAGCACAGTATTGAAATACACAAATACAGTAGACCAACATATATACTACAGGTAGACTATTGTAACTATTCATTATTGTAAGTTAAAAAAAATAGGATGAAATATTGTTAAAATAACTTTAAGTTGTTATATATCCTATATCACTACTTAAAATGAATTATCATTCAAGAAATCTAATTGAGGCCGTCGTGGCACAGCGGCACAAGGTGTAACTGTAACGTGATAGTTGTGGGTTCGAACGCCACTCGAAGAAGTGAAATGTTTATTTACATATATATATTAATTTGTACGCTCTGGTGTCGAGGCAAAAGAGCAGCATTGAGTTCCGCCACTCAAGGCGCAAGGCCTCCAAAAATCAGCGGAAAATGGAGAACGGAATGTCTTAACACTAAGTTCTCTCTACCTACCCTGCTGTGTGCGGGATACAGCATGAAGCTAAATAAATTTAATATAACAGATATTTTTTTGCTTTTCAAATATAATGTTAATGGACCTGATAATTTAATACATCATTATATTTTATTAGACACTTGTCGTTAAACTGATAATATCAAAATTTTATTTCGCAGTCGCGGTGACGCCAAATTATTTACTCATCGTGCTATTTTATTCTGTACTAATTTTGTGAGCACTATTCTGTAATAAAAAATATATCTCCTTACAGCATAAATAAAAAAAATTGCCGAAGCTTGGAAAACGTATGGCTTAGTGTTCAGAGCATAAAATCTAACGAGAAACAAGAGATGCAGACTTCTCTACACTACGTTATTTTTTTAGTTTCATGCCTGCACAAAGTAGTATTCAACTTATCAGCAGAGGGAACCTTGTGAAAGATGAATTAGTGTAGAGACACTGTGTTTCCTTTAAGACACATCCACTTGCCACTCTCCGCCGAATTCTTGAAACATTGTGTTTAGAGTGACAGTGAGTCAACGCCATCTTTTTGGCCGTTACCAGAACAAGGAAATGAAAACATTAAATATTTTCCAGGCTTCCGCTTCAATTCAGGATTCAGTACTTTTCAAGATTATAGATTAAAGGGAAGTAAAGCTCATAAAAGTTGGCAAGCATAAGTTGGCAGCCTAGATTTTTACTACTTGAGGTAGGAAACTCTAAAAAATTGCATTCTTTCTTACCAAACGATCATTCTTAGCAACAAAGTAAAAACACATCGACTCGCATCACATATTCACGCTTCACTGGGAATTCTATAAGCTGCGCTTTAGTCCAAATATCCTAGATAAAGAACATACCTATTTAGATATTCGTGTCATTGCTCTTTCGAAATTAATATTAACACATTAATACAAAATGAATACATACAATATTAATTAATAAAATATTTTTATATTCTACACGTTAGTTCTACTACTACATTATACAAACTAAGTATTTTAAGACAAAGGTAAGGATAGGCAAAGGGAACCTAATGTTAAGACTCTCCTTTTCTCATTTTCCACTGAATTCTAGAGGCATTGCGTGTTGAACAGAAAAGCTCGACGCCGAACTTTACCTCGACACCAGAGTGAAAAAATTTAAATATAAATTTAAATAAATATTTGAATTTTATACAATAATATTGATTATATGTACTTTCATTATCATGAGAATTTAAGTCGTAATCCGAATTTCAGCTCTACCAAACGCGGGGAACAAAAAATAAATTTTTGATTAAAATAAACATTCAGTTTGTTACCATAAAGAGAAAGGTTGTTATGGAAGTCCGTTACCAACTGCCTCAATATTCAAAATTGTAAGTTGCTCTGTTGACTTTTACACTTAGAAACAGCAAATAAATGAACTTATTGTACTTACATAGTTAAACTTACATCCCATTCGTATCCATAGAGTCATTTTGGACTGATACTATAGAGCTTATCAGGGAAGGAAGTATTCATTTTCTTTTGTTTTTTTTCATTTTATCTTATTAATATGTAATCCGATTTATAATATGTAATGCGATCTATCAAAAAAAAAAAAGAATATTACACAAATAAAACTCAATTAAACGAAAATTAATGGCAATGGCAAAAGCGTAGTATATGATATTTGCGTACGCATATCAGTAATGTATCGTTTGTACCGCTCACCGGCTCACAGGGTGGGAAATTAGCAGCGACGCACGGTCTAAAGCACAACGGTTCCACTCAAAGTGTTCATTTGTTGAATTTGAAGTTCACTATTGCATCCATATTTAGATTTTCTAACACAAGAAGAATATTTAAAATTAATATGTATTAGAGCTTAAAATAATATATATTATTTATTTTTAGTAGAGATACATATGTACTACAGAATAAATTTTTAATTGTATCATGAAAAAACGTATTGAAAAAGTTAGAATGAACTTTGAAATTAGGTGGTCTGACACTATAGTCAACGGAAAGTGTTGAGCACTCCACATTTCATCCTCTGCCGTGTGTGTGAGTGTTTTACAATTTTGTTTTCATTGTATGTATTTTTTAATTATCTTTTTTCAACTACGAACCGTAAGTAATAAATTAATTACAAGCTTTTATAAAGCATGGCATGTAATGCATCAGTAAATTGATTCGCGTAATAAAAGGGATATATGTGAAACATGTGTTTTCTTTCGTGATTGATTTTATTTTAATTTTTTTATGAATGTTCATTATATTTTGTTTTTAAAAAAATGTTTGTATTATTGTTTATATAATTGTATATAAATAATGTTTATGGAAAAAAATATTTGAGAGAGAGAGAGAGAGAGTGAGAATCTAGTGCTAATACAACTCTATTATCAATTATCCACTAAATTTTCGTCCGTTCTTGGCGTAGCTTAACGAATCAGTATGTTTACCTGAACTAACTATAAAATTAAATGAATTAGGCGTCGATTGGTAAGAATTAATATTATGTAAAGACTATACTACCACAGCGCTCGACGGTACTGGGTTCGATAGATTCCTACTCAGGGCAATGAATCGTTCAATCTTACCGCGCTGTGGTAACAAAAAAAGCAAAATAATAAGCTCCGCTACCAAACACGTTGTGCTAACTAAAATTTATGTATAATGTAGGTGCATTACATCTGGACATTTAAAGTTATGATAAGTTAGGTCAAAAGTTTGTATCATAAGCGTCCACCCGCGCTTGCGTAGAGCTGAAGTATGAACCAAACTATGTTTTAAAAGATTAAAATCTAATATAACAACGTTGTGCAGGGACATAAACGGGAGACTGTAAATGTTGATTGTGGATTCCATTTTCACGCTCTGATGACGAGGTAAAGCGGAGGAGTTCAGCGGAAAGTGGGTGACGGAAGCTTCTTAATGGGGGACGATGTATCTGAACACTAGGTCTCCAGATTCCCTCTACTTTTTAGTGTGAAATTTAAAAAATATAAATGATTTTTATTAATTTTTTGAGCTTATACTTTGTCTCGCGTACAGCAAGGTAGGCCGAAACGACTTGTGGCGCTCTAATTATATAAAAAAAACAGTTGGATGTATTTACATTAAGAATCAGATTTTTATACATTTCTTAACATATTCATTAGCTTTTTACTGTAAAATATCTTTCAAGTATACAGTAAATAAATAACGAAGTTGTTTTTTCATAGAATATTTAATTGAGTTGGTTACCACAAGATGGAATGTAGAAATGAAAAGTTTTGAAAAAAGTGCAAAGGCAGACATATATTTGCCTCATGTATCCCAATTATATGTCAAAGTGGCCGTCGTGGCAGCTAGATAGTAAACGTGGTGGTCCTGGGTTCGATTTTCACTCGCGAATGTATATGTTATATTTAAATATTTTTCATCCTCTGCTTTGGTAGACGAAGGGTCTCAGTAAGTAAAATTAGTAGTACCTAGTGTAGATTTCATCTGCTCACTCTGCTATGCATAAAATAGCTTAAAGCAGCTCTTTCACATTCCATTTATCCGTATATATAAATATCAAGACTCGTTTAACCGCTTTCTACCCGAATTCGTTTTTTAAATGTTTTTTTGCTGAAGTCGATGCCACGAATATAGAATTAGAACCAGTTACCACATCACATCTCAACCACATTATACAAATATAATATTATATAACAAAATAAAATATTATATATATATATATATATATATATCTGTACAAATTGTAATCAGTGGGCGGGCGGCCTAGCGCATATATAAGGCGGTGTACCGCCCTGCCTTAAGTAGATACCTGCGTGCCGCTGACAGTACCGGATTGATGTAAGTTGATATATATATATTTTTTATTATTATATAGTATTTTTTTATGTTAGTTTTTGTTTTGGATCAAATTGTATATTATTTGTTGATATTTTTTCAAGAATTTTATTATATGAATAAGAAATTTATAAAAGTAGTTTTGAAGTAAGAAATTAATTGCTATATTATTTGGAGTTAATTAATTAATTTTTGTAAATCACCTTTAAAAATATTTAAAAAATAAACCGAAATAACTTTATTAAAAAACAACCTTTATATGTAAATTATAATAAAAACTATAATCGTACCTAATGCTTTATTCTTTTCTAAATTATAGTTTATTTTTAACTATCGTCAACTTAAGAATAAACTTAATTTAAAAGTTATTTATTATTTTACAAAATAGCGAGTTGAGTAGCGGAACTCAAAGCCGAGCCACCAAGCACTTTTGCCTTGATGCCAGAGCGGGAAAATTAAAATTATTTATTAACATATACTATTACAAAAATTTTAATTATTTGTTAACATATATATACGTCTATTTTATAAATATAATAAGTCCGTTTCACTATAACATTTTTATTTTAAACTTGCCCAACATATATTCACTTCCGTTAAGGAGTGTCTGACAGATAGTGCATCGACTACACTAAACGAGCAAACTAAACTTAAAAATGTTAAATTTGTTATGCAAGTAGGTAAGTTAGGGAGTTCTAAAGTAATATATCTAGAAATTTATACAGGAATTAAATCAGCTTCACGCTGTATCCCGCACACAGTAGTGTAGATAGGAACCTAGTGTTAAGACACTCCGTTCCCCACTTACTGAGACATTGCAGGTTGAGTGATAAAAACATCAGAGCGAAGAAATGGAAATATAAAGGTAAATAAATATTGCACCTGCTCGAGTGGGGATCGAACCCACAATTATCGCGTTACAGTTACCTTGTGCCATTGCGGCACGACGGCCATTTATACAAAAAAAGGTTAAAATTTTGGTTTTTCATTTTACATCTTAAGTGTCATGCAAAAAGAGGTGCGACAAACGAGTAAATTATAATAAATTCCCTACAAAATTATACATAGGCCACTTTGCATTTAAAGCTCAAAAAAATATCTAAGCTCGTTCGTAATATTTTCTTAATATTTCCGTAAACTTTTAATCACTCGTCTGTCAAATAAAAGGATGTTAAAGTAGATTACTTTAATTTAAGTCGAATTTTTTCATTTCTACTTTATTATTAAAAATTAATAATCCATCATAATAGTCGTCAACTTTTCAAAAAATACAATTTACACTGGCATACATGGCAGGGAGGCAGCCAGACACTGTTTTTCATGGTGGTATCCCGCACACATTGAGCAGCGTAGGCAGAGGGAACCTGGTGTTAAGACACTCCGTTTCCTCTTTTCCACCAAATTCTAGAGTTATTGAGTGTTAATTTACCACGAATCCAGAGGCAAGAATTGAAAATACGAAATATTTCATTTCCTCAAGTGACAATCAAACCTATAACATAGCCTGTCGCGACTATAAATGTCACACTTTCTGCTCCCCTGCCCCTGCGCCACGACCAGCCCCATTTTAGTAAAAACAATATTAAATTAAAAAGAAATGAAATATATTTCAACTTTTCGTACAAAAATTGTGCCACATTGGGACTCCATAATGAATTATTAAAAAATAAATATTATATATTTTTTTTACCGAAACCGATAAGAGATTATACATTTATCCCCGTCAATATCCGGCTGACCGAAAACTTATATCCCTAAGAGCCATCGCTGTCTTTCCAGGCTTAATTTTTGCTTACTCTCACTGTCTTTACCAGATCGATGAACTTTAAAAAATTAAATTAAATTAATTGCTAGGTAAGGCAAATACTGTAATCCAGAGGTGAAATAAATGAGGCAACTGTGGCACAGAAGCACATGGTGTGATTGTAGACATGACATGTTGTCATGTCCATTTTTATTACTTCATTTTGAATTCTCATTCTCTCTTCATTTTGAAACTCAATATCGCACTTTGTTGTGACACCAGAGCGAAGAAATGACAATATTAAATATTTCATTTCGTCAAGCGGGAATCGAATTCACAACCTCTTGCGTTCACAGTCACACGCTTGTGCCCCTGTTGCACAACCGGCCTTTGCTTCGATTTCTGAATACCAATTGCCAATAACCATAGGATCAACCAATATAAATCTCAATTAGAAGGATACCAGTACCTGTAATTCATTTGTAGGATACAAATTATCACCGAGATGAATAATGAGACCTGATGATCTATGGATTCGATAGCACTTAAAAAGATTGCTTCAAAAATTTATTATTTTCACCTTTGTTATAATATAATAGAGTTGGTAAAGGTATGTGAAAATAAGAACTTTTTTTCAGCTTCCATTTGTATCACGCGTAAAGCAGGGTAGACAGAGGGTAACTTAGTGTTAAGATAGTCGGTTCCTCATTTTCCACCGTATTTCTAAGAAATTTCATGGTGACTGGTGGAATTTAACACCACGCCTTGCCTCTACACCAGAGCGAAGAAAATAGAAAGTCGGGATTAAAACCCCAACCAGTCGTATTTACAGCATATTTTGTGCCCTTGCGCCATGATTGGCCTTGGATCGGAATCTTCTAAACAATTACTGACTACCGGTATTATCATTATAGAAATAATTATATTTTATGTTTGTTAAATTGTTTTATCTTTAAATTCAACTCCAGAGTTCACGAACATGTCAAAAGATACATATGAAGTTCCCTAATTTGTTTTTGTTCGTTTTTTATATTGTATTTCTTAAGAAACATTCAATGTGCGTATTCTTTAAATACACCGAAAATAATAAAATAGCAAATTATCTTTATAAAACAAACGATAATTATAAAACATAAATTTAGTTAAAAAATAAGCAGAATAAAACCAAAATGTACATCTTTTAACGCAATTTTTATCTACAGGGTGGTATATTTATTCACATAAAATATTCCATACGTTACTCTTCTATTTTTTTAGCAGTTCATTTAGACTGTATAATAAACACGAACAATTTAATGTAGCATGTTCTCGCGTCGTGTTCCATAGAGGAAACAAAGTAGGTGCATTAATTACTGGGGTTGGCCCACGTAAAAGTTAAAGAAATTTTGCCATTTTTTTTCTTCTTTTTATTTCCTCCTGTCATCATAGACTGGACTGGTCTGATGGTTAAGAAGATCAGAAAATTTTTTGCCTATACGAATATATATGAGTAGATATTTGTGGCCATCATGACGCAGTGAGATCAATCAGTCTGACTGTAAACGTGACGTGACTTCGTTTATATCTTCGTGTATATTTTGCACGCGATATATCAAAAACTATATTATTTTAATAAATATACTCTTGTTTGCATTTGAAAACAATTTGGAAGTTGAACATATAAAATGTTGATAATTTTAACGAGCAATGTAAAATATTACATTTATTTATTTAGGATATCAATTATACCGTATTAGAATTCGCGGAAAGCTGAACTTACAGATCACTGGTTCGATAACTGTTTTAAATTTTTTAATAAATTATACATACATGTATACAGCTCTACAAGTGGGGAACGGAAGTGTCTTAATGGGAACTGGGTGCTATTTAGCACGAATTTTTTGAATTTTGAATTTTAAGTTGAATAGGTGAACTTTCGTGTACCACTTGTTGATATTTACTTAACAACGGCACTATAATTTATAGTATTATTAATATATTTTTCTGGATCCTGCGATTTATCCCTCATATAACATTTCACTCGTTTGCCTTGTCCTTTTCCATAAAAAAAAACAAAAAAAACAGGAAGAACCTAATGTTAGTGGACAGACAGACAGGCCAAATTAGTCTGTTCTCCGCTTGAATTTCAGACATTATGTGATAATTGGCTAAACCGTCAGCCACATTTTAATTTTGGGACCTTACCATTACCGTAAGGTCAAGGAAGGACATTCAGATGTTGTGGGTTCGATCCCAACTGGTTTCACTACATCAGTAATAAATCGCCTGAATTTGTTCAGTGTTTTCGTTTTCATAGATTCACCGGATCGTTAGGCTCATCACTTACATGTAATTACTTTTTGTGAAAAAAGGTGGCTTCACATTTTTTTCTTTATAATGGTATTTAGTTACTTTCTTTCTTAGTATAAATAAAAAAAAAAGAGAAGACAAAGGCAAAATTATATTTAAAAAGAGTCTGTTTGACATAAAATTAAAATTAATGGCGTTAGTAGAAGTCGGCTGTTATGGCGCATGCATGCGACTTTCACGACACGACAGTTGTGGGTCGATTCCCATTCGAGGTGATGAAATTTTTTAAAAATTCTTTTTTTTCGCTCTATTAATGCGACAAAGCGCCTATTTTTCCAAAGTTAATCTTTGAATTTGAATAACATTTAAAAATTACAAGGTGATAATCGAACTTGCTACTATAACCTATTAGTTCTCATTATACTTCTTCTTATCTATGCAATACTAAAGTTACATTCTCCGCTAGTACTCTGAAAAATGTTTTACGGAAATTTGTAATGTCATCATGTCATGAAAACCACATTAATACTAGTCACTAAAATAATGAATATATGCAGTCCAAGCTTTAAAAAAATTAAATGAGGAAATATCAGAAAAATATGATAATGTTATAAATTAATCGGCTTCACGCTGTATCCCGCACACAGCAGGGTAGGCAGAGGGAACCTAGTGGTAAGACACTTCCCACTTTTTGCCGAATTAAAAAGATTAATGTTATATTAATTTTAATTTTAAATGGCGTATAGGCGAGCTTGCGACTGTAAATGCGATAATTGTGGATTCGATTTCCACTCGGTCGGATCGGGTTTTTATTGTGCGTGTTAAATTAAAAAAAATATTTCTCATAAAATCATAGATTTTTTAAATTCTCGTTTCATTTCATAGCAGAATTTTGGCAAAATTTCAGGACAGGCAGAGGGAATTTTGGAAGTATGAAGACATTCCATTCCCTTATAACCAACTATTACCAACTTTGCATCGAATTTAAAAAGCAACGCAAAATTTTATACTTCTATATAACATCCAAAAACCAAGGAAAACGCAATAAAATCATAAATATAAAGAATATTAGATAAAAAATACCCATATATTCTGGTTTAGACAGTATTTAACAATAGTTTCTTACGTCGCTTCCGCTACAAACATCTCGAGAGACCTACAAAAGGTGCTTCTTTTTAATATCTTTTTAAGATAAAGATAAAAAAAACATTCGTTGCATGCCTTAGAAGTATTTAGAAATCACAATTTAAATGTATGAATATTTTTCTAAATGCATTCAATATAAAATCTCTATAATTAGAACAATTGTTTTGTTTAAGCTATTGTGTAGTAGTTTGAATTGAAAGAAATATTACTGTTTAATATATTGAACTTTGATGGTAGAGTAAATATGTATTAGATATGTGAATATCATTAAAGAAATAGACTGGGCATGTAACAGGGTAATCAAAGGGAACCTAGTCTGTTCCCCACTTTCTACCGAATTTTTAGAGAAAATGTGTGTCGAGTGGAGAAACTCAATTTAGTAACTTTTATTTTAGTAAAAATAGTCATTAGTTTTAGAGTTTTAATTTAAGGCTTTTAAGAAATTGTGATTAGTAAATAAATAATAGTATAGCAGCAGACGAAACTGCCAGCGAGTCCATTGCTGGGAATAAAATATTTTTTTCATAAATCTTTACCATAAAGGTTTTAACGCACAAGATTTCCAAACCTTATAGGTAAATCACATTTCGATATCCATATTATAAGAGTGTTATCAGGAAATCAGGAGGGTCGCAAGAAACAAAAGGATTTCTTAGACGAACTTAGTTTAATATTATTATTTAGTTACATATGATATATGAGAAAATCTATTTTGGCTTAACAAATCCGAATGCAATTTAAACTAAACATAAAATTTTAAACTATAAAAGAAACTGTTATATTCTTTAATGCTTGAATTCCATAAAAAATGACATAGATCTTATCGTTCTATTAAATGCGACGTTCTATCAAGAATGTGATAGTTATCATCTATTCAATATCTAGATCTTATACAAACAGTTGACAGATCTATTGTAAATGTGGATACTTCTTGTGTTGGGAAATCCATTGATTGACGACGACTATATCTGCAATTTTTTTTAGGTATTATATGCAGGCTCTTAGTCAAATGAGCTGTATATATATATAGGAATGATTTTTATTTGTAAACATATTGTTTTTGGGTTAAATCTCCACTTAGATAAACCTTAGGGCTCCAGCCAAAGGGCGATGACGAGATCCGCCAATCAACATGTAATGTTTTGAATTCAGGTGCTATTAGGATAATGGAATATCTGAACAGTAGGTCCTTTAATAGAAAACGACTAGACTAGTTACATAGCTAGTAATATGCGCTGCCAGTAATGAGATCATTTAGAAAGGCCAAGTTGACCCTAAAGAAACAGAATACAAGAGAGTAGAGTCGCTCCAATCAGGGACAAAATTATCAGTATACTGATATATCACAAGCTTAATTACCATCCACAACACCTGGATGCGTGGCACCCCACTACTGTGCGGTTTTTTATGAACTTCCTTCCATACACCACGTAACTGTGGAATGGCCTACCTGCGGCAGCGTTTCCAGGTCAATATGACCCGAGTACCATCCAAAAACGCATCTATCTCCACCTTAAAAGCATCCAACGCACCTCTAGCTCCACAACCTACCACATTAAATGTAGTATGTATATAAAATTAAATGTAAAAATCTTTCTATTTTTACCTGCGTATTCTAATTAGAATAAAAGCTTATTCAATTAAAAGTCACATAAAAAAAAACAATTTATTTATTTATTTATTTAAAATACAGAACAAATAATTTTAATTGTTAAAGCGGAATCAGTTTGTAGGAACCCACGTCCCACGTCCATTAATGCAGGCCCACTTAATTTTATGCGAAGTCATTAGTATTTACGATTGAAGTAACTTCTAGTATCAAAGATAAAAGTTCAGATTTATACGACTTTAATCTGATATGAGGCTGACGCAATGCATATTAAAATAGTTAACTAAAGCCTTTTCTTAGTTAGTATGGATTTTTTTTTATTTGAAATATATTGTGGACGTTGTTGGAAAAAATTGTTAGTGCTTGTATATTCTTTTGCAATTTGTCGTAAGTTCGAAATAAGTCTAATCTACTTCATGGTTTAAAAATTAGAGACTTTTGAAAGGTAATTAAATTTTCGGTTTTTAAGTCAAAATTAGACATTTTAATATACCGTTTGTGGTTGTAGATTCGATTCAGACGCGTGGGTATATTAATTTATTTTCATAATAAAATAACAAAAATAGAATCGCGGCGATTTTTTTTTTGTTAAATTATTATTCATTGCATTAAAAATCAATCAACAATTTTAAAAAATATTTTAATACTACATCTATTATTGATCTATACTAAAATAAAATAAACAATTTCGAAAATATAAAATCCAAACTGTTATTCTAAAGATAATAGCAAATCTTTTCAACAACAATCAAGTCAGCTGCTATTTATTGTTTTAATACTAACTTGACTCGGTTAGAAATCGAAGTTGTTAAACTTAAGTTGTTTTAATAGCTGAAATAATAACAATAACATCGAAACAACAAACCAACTAATTTAACGAGTGATTTTATAATTGGCTCACTTAGTTGAGCTTTCGAAAGTTTAAGACACTAGTAATAATATGAAGTTGGGGGTCTATTGATATGTCGAGTGATAGTTAAGTCTGTTTTGATAATGTTTTTGCGTGTCTTAGTTTTGTTTTTGTAACTAATAGACAAACTATAAGAGAGCTCTTCTCTCTTAGCCTTCAAGATATTAAGGAAAATAATTAGTGAAAAATTCATGCAGAAGAAATATGAAATTATATTTTTTATTCATTTTTATTTACTATTGCCAAAAATGATAAGTAAACTTATATTTATCTTCAAAAAAAATAAAAAACGTTGAATAATATATATTTTTCCATTTGTCTTTAGAAATATTGCCTGAAAACAATGCAAAGGAGCAACATGTCTACACCGAGCGCATCTATCAGAGGGGTCCTAGTCCTGCTAGTAGTGGTGTGCCTAGTTGAATGTGCAACAGGTTAGTATTAGGTATAGAAACAAAATTTGTATATAATAAAAAATCGAGGCCACTGTACTATAGTTGAATAATTTTTCTTTCCTCTTCTAATAATAAGACAAAGTGCAGCGTTGAGTTACGCTACTCAACACGCAATTAGGTTCGCTCTGTACTTTAATATGGGATAAAGCATGAAGCGTTAGAAGTAAAAAATATATATTAGTATATTAAAATAAATAAATTTCTATATAAGATAAAAAAATCATAGCGTTATAACGCATTACCTTATAAGGCGTACAAATGGTGGAGATTATATGTCATAACAATATATGTGCCGTATGAGGTATTTTATTTCATAATGTTATCGTAATTTTTTTTTATAAAATTTATGTCTGTAGTGACACGGGAGTTAAACAAGTTTGGTTCTTGACAGTGAATGTTTTAGATTCATATTCTACTTATAATAGCTTCATATAGCTGTGTGTAACGCTGCTCAATGTTGTGAAGAGTGGGAATCGAACCCGCAACTGATGTTTGTACAGCCTACCGCTGTGCTACGATGGCCTCTTATACATATATTCAATGTTAATAATGCTATAAGTAAGAAAAGTCAAAAGATTTGAAAATTTAAAGTCAGTAAGACCTTTTCACGCATCCAGTCCCGTGAAATTTCACGGGATATCCGTTCAGCATTATTAAGTGTGTGACATTACTTTGTGTCATTTCAAAAGACTTTCACTTTGAATTCTGAATATTTAAATTTCTTATATTTTTGTCTAAGAGATATATATTTTATATGCATCAAGAAAGCTTGCTTCGATCTTATTTATTTATAAAATCTATTTTATATTATTTTTTGGAAGAATTATGCACTTTTCGACTTTCGATATGAAATAAAAATGTTGCTTGTTTTGTTGTATGTAAAAGTATAAAGTAAATAAACTCAAGAATTGATAGAAAATAAAAACATCTATCAATGAAATTTTTTTTTTTCATTCGCTCAGTTTCCTTCTGCCTACCCTGCCATGAGAGGAATGCAGAGTGAAGCTGAAAAAATACCAGCTAGCTGAGCTACTTTTTCATACAATATTTTTTATATTTTACGCTCTCTTGAACTATCTTAGATCTACATTTTAAGAATTTGAAATATTTTTACTGCTAAAATATGTATGTATATTTCTGCTGTACATGTATAACATGACAACATAAATGTAATAAGATTATTTACCCCTTGGCTTAAAATATACAAGTTTATGCGAGAAAATGTAAATTTTCTTGAAGAATTTTATTTTCATTTCACATTTATTTAAATACAAATATAGAATATTGCAGTGCGTTAAACAGTCTAAACTCTAGGTAGAAGTCTTGCTAAGTTTTAAAGGCTGAGATTTGAACTCTCATCTACGGTCAAAACCAGCGTTAAGTTCCACCACTTAACCTGCAGTTTAATTTATGGGACGAGTAGACAATAGTGTCTGGACACCAGGTTCACTCCGCCTACCATGTTATGTGAAAGCTTTAGATTGAAAAAAAAGTGACAGACATTCATTCAAAAGTTAGCAAAAATTACATAATAAATGCTTTGCCCCAAATATTAGGTTAGATAAATGGAACCTACTGTTAGAACAATCAGATTCCCTCTTTCAGCCCAAATTTCGAGACAATGTTTGAACTGAACGCCACGCTATGTCATGTTTCTAGAGCAAGAAAATGATAATAATTCATAGTTCAAGTGGAAATCGAACGCACAACCTTCGCGCTTCCAGTCAAACGCAAATACACGAAGGCCTACGTTGATCACGTAGCATTATGTTATTATAAAAACCAAACAACTATATAAACTCACTAACTAAACAATAGTTCTAAACTAATATTAAACTGTCGAAACATTTGATATTGGGTAATGCTGTTAAACTTAGTAAGTACGTGATTTTGGTAGTTTTATAACTTAATTGTGTAAAGAAGAAATATTTATTTTATGTTTGATTTTTGTACTTATGTTATTATAAAGGCCAGTCATGGTGTAGGGGAATAAGGGTATGATTGGAAGGGCGACATGGTGCGGGTTTGATTCCCATTTAAGGAAATCATATTTAATATTCTTATAAAACACGTAGTGTTTCCAAAATTCATAGATAATGAGGACCGGAGTATCTTACCAACATGTTACCAGGTGCCCTATGCCTTCCCTGCCGCACGTGGCACTGTGGGTGGTAGATAAATAATTAGGTTATAACTTTTCTCTGTTTTACGCTGTGTTCTGTATATTGCTGGGTAGGCGAAAAGAACCGTAATATGTTAATAGATTCCATTCTTCGATGTCTATCTCTCGAATTCGAGATATTGGATATTTAGAGGCGGATTCGAGGCCATAAACATCACATTTTCAGTTATAACTGTTGTACTGTTCCACAAAGGCCTCTAAAAATGATTTTCATTTGTATTTTAGCGGCGTTGACTTCCGCTCAACATGAAATGCTTTAAAATTCGGTGTTAAGTTGGGACGTTAAGTATCTTAATTGAAACAGTGTAGAGATGGAGATGGAAAACGGACTAGGTTCCCACGGTTCCTGCCTACCTTACTATATGCAGGATACATCGTGAAGCTAAAAAAATATTTTTTAACCTTTTACTATTAAATGAACTTTAAATTTACAACAATCGCATGTATATATAAATAAAACTATAGACAAGACCCCATATGACATATTTCCAGTAATTAATAGTAAATATTTAATACTATTTTATGGCGGTCATAAATTTCATGATTCATTATAATTGACCGACACTCCGCTACGATTTACGAGGAAATTGTTATGGAATAAATTCATATTATTTTCTTGCTAACTGTTTCATTCGTATATATTTTATTATTTATTGTAAAAAAGGTTAAAACATACGTAGATTTTTTACCTAGAATCATTATAAAATGTATTTTAATTTAGCTTCACGCTGTATCCCGCATACAGTAGGATAGGCAAAATTAACCTAATGTTGAGATACTCCATTCTCCCTTTTCCTCTGAATTCCGTTTCTGCATTGAAAAGCGGACCTCAACGCTGTGATTTACCTCGAAACCAGAGTGAAGGAATGTACTTATTAAATATTTCATTTCCTCCTGTCAAATTGAAAAATATAGTGCTTTAATGGACGAATGTTAACACTGCACTTTGTCTTACATAAAATGACTATAAAAACATAATCTCTAAGTTAACGCCAAAACATAAAATAAATGTAATTTTTTTTTACGTGAACGATGGATAAAGAAAGCAGAAAAAAACACAAAGAAGTGTACGAAAAGGGAACTTGGCAAACTACTTTCCACCGAATTCTGGTGGCATTATCTGTTATGTGGAGAAACTTAAAGCCACGCTTTGCCTCGTTACCAAAGCAAGTAAATGAAAATATGAAATATTGAATTTCTTCGAGTCGAAATATAACCCACAATACCCAGTCGCATGCTTGCGGCTTTGGACTACGACTGACCTCAACAATACAGTAAATATGTTTAGAAATATAATTGGTTTAATATTATTAGTACAAATTAGGTAATGGAAGTAGAATACATATAAGAGGCTTTCACAATTTCCCATTATTCTTTTAGTTACTAAGTCGGTCTATTCTTAAGAACTACTATTAATGGTATTTTTGTTTATAAAATAAAATAAATAAATCAGCTTCACGCTATCACGCACATAGCGGGTAGACAGAGCGAACTTAATGTTAGGACACTCCATATAAATTTATATGAAAATTCGAGTGGGAATCGAACCCTCTTCTCTCTTTGTTTATACAATACTTCTACAATCTATTAGTTTCAAATTTTAGCTTCACGTTGTATCCCGCACTTAACAGCGTAGGCAAATGAAACCTGTGACACTAGTGCTAAGATACTCCGTTCCAATTAAGATTGACATAATTTATATTTCCAGAAAAAATAAAGGAAATCATTATATTTTAATTTAACTTTTTATTATTAATAGACTTCATTATCGTATGCATGATAATTATTATTCAGTAATTTAATAAAGGTCGTCTACTTCTCGGTAAAATGTTTACACTTAAATGCAGTTGAGGTAGGTCCTCGCACGATATGCACAGTTTATTTAATATGTAGAACGAACTTAAACAAATAAATTAAAGTAAAAATATGTTTGTTTTTAGCACATTCGTATTATAGTCAGAGAGAACGGAGCTTCCACCTCATTCAATCGACCTCTTCATAAATGCCCTCTGGGAGGGATGTTTTTTACGTAACCTCTCTCTAGTATAATATAACTGTTATTGTAGTAAATATTTTTATTGAGCTCAGGAAAAAAACTAAAAATAGGGAAAGATAATTTTCAAATATTAGAAAAGGAAAGAATCTCCATAGTTTTCGATACTCCCCAAAATTTTGGAACGGTATGAAAACTTAGAAATGAATTTAAAATGATTCTTTCGTCATAATTATTATAAAAAGGTTAGTTTTAGTGGCCCTCGGCGTGCAGCAACGCACCGCCAATGCGACAATTGTAGATTCAAATCCTATTCGGATATTTACAGACTTTTTTATAGTTTTTTTTTCTATTAAGACATTATAATAGATAATTACGATAATGAGCATTTAGAGTTGAATTTAAACCTGTCTGTGAATTTAAAAAGCATAAAATAAAAGATTTTAATATAACTTTATCATTTTCTGATTTGTACATAATTATATTAAGTAAACCCACCACCAAAAATCCATTTTCCAATTGGAAAAACTCAATAGAGTTCAAGTCCACTGTAATAACAGTTACAATTCATATTAATGTAATAGGAGTATCTATTACATTTGAGTTCGTAATCGGCTTCAATGAAGATACGTCCAATAGTTGATGGCATTTAGAAGGATATTAAATTGCAAGACGCTATCGTGGTTCAGTGGGAATGCGATAAATTAACGTGTAGGTAGTGGGTTCATGGTCTAATGTTTGTTTATTATTTAATAATTTAACGAAATGTTTGTGGGAAAATTGGAAAAAAGGAGTTTCTCATCGCCCACCATGTCCACGTGAAATAAATGTCAAAATATTTTCTGCTTTTATTTTAAAAAAGTTTTTCAGTTTGAAGTTTGTTAAATAATCGGAAATCGGATATTCATTGGAACGTTTGAAGTTCCAGTGCAAAGTAATTCAAGTCGTACACTGTGTGCAAAATTTGAAAGCTTAAATCATTATTAGGGATATCTCTTTATCACTAGTTCACTATTTTATAAAACTCTTCTACTACTTGGTATGTCGGTATCTTGAGCACTACACTAAAAGAGGTAAAAAACGTTACGAGCGTTAAAAAATTTTTATAATATCATATTTATATTCTTTATTTTTTAATCAATCATCTATTTCCACAGAGCAGAGAATTAACAATAGAGGTAGCAAGGCATCGAATCGTATACAAAAAGTGAATGGATGGCGAAGCCAACGCGGAGGTATGGACACCGTGGCACTAGGCTCATTGTTTGTAGTTAGAATATGTGTGAGTGATATTGTGTAAAAGTTGTGTGTTAAATAATGTGTTGTGTGTAAATCACTAATTGCACAACTTTTTTACTGTAATGTATGGAAAATATTTTTTTGTTAAATTGAATGAAGCATTTTGTATATAGGCCGTTTTGTTTATGCTAACAGGATTTTGTTTAAAATAATACCGTCGCTCAAATAAATTGTATAAATAATCTATAATAAGGTAGGTAGTAGGAAAAGTAAACTTAAGGTTTCACAATATTTCATTTAGAACACAAATCCTCATTTTAATTTATTTAAATCATTTCTAGAAGCTAATCGAGCCACGTGCACACGGTAAAGGCATGCGCTTTGTAAATAAATAATTAAATTTAAAAAAAAAATAGTAGATTAGAACACATAAAAGCTACCTCTGTTGTGATTACACTGTGCTTTTAGTTTGAACTAAACAAGCTGTAAAATATTATCACATAGAAAAACCGCCAGAGTGTATTCATATTAAATATAATATACATAGATGCATGTTGCATTTTTTTTTAATAATCGTCACTTTCCACGAAAGCTGTGGATTCAAAGAAATATACATAAAGGCTACTGTCAAGGCTGATCCTGCTGTTCACTGTGTTATATTACTTCAGGGAAATGATGTTGAATGGAGAACGTTTGTTTTCGTTACATCCGATTGTTTCACTGTATTTAATTTAATAAAGTATTTATTTAAAAAGGAGCGGTTTTGTGTCACAATATCATAATTGAGAGGTAATTGTTACCTACAAAGTCATTTGTGGCTAATAGTAAGTTATGAGTACTTGGTTAACATTGACTTGCAAAAGGGGGGTAAGAGGCACTCCCCCACTCTTGCATATTATATTAAATGCTAACCACTGTGCCATGGTGGTGTTGTCGTTACGTGGCTTGGAAATTAAAAAATACTACTTTTAAAATATTATTAAAGCGAGGATCATTAAAAGTTTGTAAATTTTAAATATATCCAAAATACGACGAGATATTTTATGAATGAAGCGTCCTATGTAACTTTTCAAGTTGCCAATATCAAAGTATAGACATATACATGTTGGTACAAACTTATTTAGCTTAAGATAAATTTAAGGCTTTTTCCTTAGTTTTTGATTTTTATAACTTCTATTAGGCTCTGATCGTAATTTTTTTTAAAGAGAAAAATGTGTATTTCAATTTTAGTACTTATAGTACCGTAGCTGTAGATGTCGTTGCGTAGTGGCACACTGACTGTAAATACAGTGGGTTTTTTATTATATATATATTGTTCGTTTCAAAGATATAAAGAATATATAAAACCGATATCGTAATTAAGTTAGAAATCTTCGTAAACCGTACCTATACTTAATTTTAAACGGTTTCCAATAATTATGATCCGTAGTTAAAGCCGATAACACTAATAACAGTAATTATCGACTGACGGCTAGACCATTTGTTAAAAGTGCAGCGGCCCCCGACACCACATGCAATCCAACAACTCATTCATTAGTTTAGTAGAAATGTCCTGAAAATTCTATTTACATCGGGGCTTATGAAAGAAATGTCTCTTCTTGTAACTTTACAATGCGCGGCGTTGAGTACCGACACGACACGCAATGTCTTAAATTCAAGTGAAATGGTGAGTAGAGTGACTTGATACTAGATTTATTAAATTAAATTTTTTTGACTGTTATTTAAAACGGAGCTTTTAATACTTCCAGTTTTTTTTTCAATTTTCAGTTACTAATATTTAAAACCTAATATTTAACAATAATTCATATACTGAGATTCATATTGTACACACGATATTTGAAGTCTAAAAATCTACTTGATAAAATGTCGAACGTATGCTATAGTTCTAAGCTACGCCATTCTACCATAAAAAAACATAGTCTAGTTAAAAATATGTTTTTTTAGCTTCACGCTATATCCCGCACATAAACACTTAAAACACTCCGTTTCCATAAAACACTTCCATTCCCCACTTTCCGTTAAGTTCTAAAGTTATTACGTGTGGTGGAACTCTACGCCGCGCTTTTCCTTATTACCAGAGTAAGTGAAAATATTGAATAGTTCATTCCCTGCTGTAGGAATCGAACCAGTAACCCATCGCGTTAATTTTCCTGCCAGTACTGACCTGCCTGCAAAATTAATGTATGTTCATAATAAATAAATGTGTTCAATCTCTTAGCAATCTTTTGCAAGTAAACACAAAAATAATTCTACTTTCGTACAAAGTACAAATAATTATTCCACTCGTCCATTTTGCGAAAGGATACTTTAACAAATATTTTAACAAATATAAACCTAAATTTGTATTTATTTAGTATAAAACGCTTTGTGTGCAATATTTCTATCTATTTATCTATCTTTGGACATATTCGACAGTCGTAGCGCGTAGACAGCATCTGACTGTAAATGTGACGGTTGTGAGTTTGATTCCCACTCGAGAGAATAAATTACTTTCATATTCCTCGCTGTGGTAACAAGATAAAATGTATTGCCAATTCTACTCAACCGACGCCCGGGGAAATCTAGCTGATATTGTTTCATTCAATATATTACAAATGTGCAGGATTTAGAAGAAACATGTCACTGAGTGAAATAACATGTATATTTATTGCCGTTTTAGTCCCTCCGGCTCAGCGGTAGGGAAGTAGGTTCGATAGTTGCTTTAATCAACTCTTTATAAATAGATAGAAAAGTGATGCATTGTATATTTAATATTCATTATAATGCGACAGGTTGTGGGTTCGATTCTCACTTGAAAAAAAGAAAAGTTATATTAGTATTTATTTCCGTCTAATTTAAATGTAAAATATCAATGAATGAAAGAGATAACTTTTAAAAATAAAAAGAAACAAATCTATATTTTTACTAATAACCAAAAACTAAAAGGATTTAAGAGATATCGTAACAAACAGACAAACAGCCACTCAACCAGTCCATCTGTATTCAATATTCAATTACAAGAGACATCGAGACATATCTGTCTCGTGTATAGATCTACTCAGGTCAACTAAGTTACCGTTATTAGATGGGTTATGGGATTATTATAGAGAGTGGACACTCCTGTAATGCATCCTATGACGTGCTTATTGTACGTATTGTAGGAGTATATAAACATTGTATGCGATTCTTAGTGCACTCTTCTTGTGAGATCGAATAGGATTTGTTTTGTGTAGGTTTTCACTTTTTTTGCTTCAAGCTGTATAAAATAATAAAATATAGAAGATAAATAAGAACCTACTCTTAAGGTAGACGACAAAAAAGACGCTTCCGGCTAATTTACGATACATAATGAGTTGAGTAGGACTCAACGCCCTGTAATGTCTTATTACCTTATTGTCTCATTTCCCCGAATAGAAATCGAATTCACAACTATCGCGTTTACACTATATTTTACAGTATATACTGGTACGAATTTAGCTTTAGCACTGGATTTATTCATTACTTGCTTATAATTTCTCTAGTGTTATACACATACAGACTAAGGAGGCACGCATTTGAAAACGTATGTAGATGCATAAATTAATGTTACTGCAACTGCTCTGCAAGAGGCAAACCTTGTCGAATGAAGCTTATTTACAAGACTTAGATTATATTCGGTACCTTTGTTTGTTGAAACGCTTATGGCTGGTCTTGGTTGCTTAGACTAGAAAAGACAATATTATATATATTATATTTTGTATCTTTATAATATGCTGGAATTAGGCCGTCTTTGGGTAGTAGAAAAACGGATAGACAGATGCCATCTCAATGTACCAGTAACTATGGACTACTGCAAAGTGAAGCGTCGGATTACCAAAAATGTATAATTTTAAATATTAGCGGTTCCAGTCGTGGCGCAGGGCCACGAAATGTGACTGTAAGCCGACTGGTTGTGGGTTCGATCCCCACTCGAGGAAATAAATTTCATAATATTTCCCCTTTCTTCGCTCTGGTGTCGAGAGCAACAAATGCCTTCAGAATTCGGCGGAAATTGGACGGACGGAGGTTCGTAACACTAGGTTCCCTCTGCGTACCCTGCTGTGAGAGTGATTCAGCAGATTTTATGTGATTTCATTCGTGGTTCCGGTTAAAAACATTAATTTAAAATGGGACAAGGTCTAACTATAAACGCGATAGATACGGGTTCTATATCCTCTCGGGAAAAATATTTTATTTATTTAGTTCAACCGCTCTATACGAAATGTCCCGAATATTTCAGGAAAATGGAGAACGGAAATCCAGCACTAAGTCTCTTAACCCTCTTTCCTACTATACGATTTAAATCGTAAAGTAAGAAAAATCATATATGTTTAAAATGAGATGAATGACGCACTAAATGCTAGTACTCTGTTCTGATAAAGACACTAACCCACTTTTCGCTGAATTGTGGCGGATTTCCACGTCACGTTTTGCCTTGTTACCAGAGCGAGGAAGAATAAATAATTTCACCGAATGGGAATCAAACACCTAAACAGCTTTGGCAGTTGCACATTTGAGCCTCCACGAAGCTATATATATACATATATAAAATGAGTATATTCTGCATAATAACGATGTATTGTTCTATCTACTTTGAAAGGATCACTTAAAAGTTTTATTTTCTGTTACAGGATCTTGTTTGAGCTACGGGCACTCTTGTTGGGGAGGTGAGTTTTGTTTTGTTTATTTTAAAATAAACGCAGTTGTTGCTTATTTTAATATTACTACAGCATACTCTTTCAACATAAATATTTTAAATATATTATATAATATATATAATGTATAATGGCAGTCAAATTACGTGGCGGCACTTAACGCACTTTACCTTGTTACCACCAGAGAGGATATTAAAATATTTCTATTATTTCTATTATTTCTATTATTCCCAAGTGGGAATCGAACCCACAACAACTCCCAACCTTAAAAATAAATATAACACGATGTCACAACTTCTATGTTTTAAAGAGACATTTTCACATTCTTTCTTAAATTTATATTATGAGATTAAAGAAAAATCCTAGGGAAAAATTTTAAAAGACTACTCTTCTACAACTTGTGTAAGTTCGTTACTTTCTGAAGTTGATAGGCTACATATATAAACCTAAGACTCAGTGTAATCTAAAATATGGTTTCCGAACTCACTTCACTATGATGATGATACATGTTTGAAAATTTACATTTAGCTTAATCTGTACCTACTATATATGCATAAAACTTTTCGACATCACACTGTCGTAGCTTCATTCAAATCCTGGAAGTCTAAGGACTTGATGATATATATATATATATATATTTATTTATATAGATAATTTATATAATTTGCGGTCTCGTTTTTTCTATCCTGTTATATTTTGGGAAAATAATACATTAATTATTACATTTATTTAAAGCCAGTCTTGGTGCAGCATAAAGTGTGACTGGGCGAGAGTTGTGGATTCGACCCCCAATTCAGGAAAATGAAATATTTAAAATTTCATATTTCTATTTCTTAGCTTTGGTGTCGAGACTTTTTTTCATTATGTAATTTTCCTTTTCTGTTCACGAATCATCTGTTTTTGAGATTAAAATAGAAAATATTCTAGAACAATGATTTCTTATTAAATCATAAAATATCATGTGAATAAAAAAAAATTTGAAAGTTTTAATTATGCGTTTCGTGAAATTTGGCATAAGGTGTCCTAATTAAATCGGGGTTTTGACGTGTTGAAATCCTAGTACAAGTTGGTAGTATCCATATCTAATTCGATGATATTATAATATTATATTTAAAAGGAAAAAAAACGTCGACTGTTCCTTATTCACGCCGTGAAAGGTTACTGTATGTCGTAGTTCGTACAATTGGAAGACATTTAAATCGATATATAACATAAATATTTTACATAAGCGTCTCTCATCGTAGGCCGCATTAACACTCACATCATGCTTGAAATTCAACAGAATGCGGGGAGAAGAGTGTCGTAACACTACGTACCCTCTGCGTACCCAGCTATATGCGGGATACAGCGTGAAGTATCTTCACGCTGTATGTTTGTAAAACATACATTTTATAAGTCATCGCGCATATACCAGTATGTACGTGTACTCTATTTTGCGGGTTATTACGACGTTTATTGGATGGGAGCTTATGATAAGACGCTGATAACACCCATTCATATTATTGTTGTCATTAAATTTATTACTTATTATGTTATTTACTTTATTAATAACACTATAAGGAAAGTAAATTCTAATGTAGCTTATATTTTTTAATTTCCCTAGATATACTACTTCTATTTGCATATAAAAAGTGTTATAATCTTAGCAGTTTCCCATATAGCAGAGTAGACAAATTCTTCTCCTCTCTTTTTATCTCCTTTCTTCTTCTTCTCGTTCTTTAGTAGCTGATATTAAGTACTGTAAAATAATTCCGGTTCATCGCGTCCCGTTATTGCCTACGCACAGTCTGCTGGACTTGGAAAATTAAAACTGCATACAAGTCGTTTGGAGAGTGTAACTATCTTACTATACTACTATATAAAAGATAAAATAATCTCCTCTCTCTTCTCTCTCTTCCTACCGGAAAGGAAACGTTAAAGATAAAGGGGTCTTAAAGTCCACAAAAATAAACTAGTCTATGGTAGCCTATATTCTGTCTATCGTTAATTAGTCTAAGCAACAGTATACAGTTGTATTAAAATATTATAACTAACTATGACTGTAATCGCGTTGCTTATTCATTCCTACTCGGGATTACTCGCTCTGGTAACAAGACAAAACGTGGCGTTGAGCTTCGCCACTCCACACTCTTTATCTCGGCAATTAGGTTAAAAGCGGAAAACACAGTGTCTAAACACTATACACAAGATATAACCGTAAAACTAAACTCCAAGGTACAATCATATTATCACAAGTAGTCAGGTGCATCTGACACCAGCATATCGCAGGGCTCAAAGCTCTGATAAAAATCACACGTCGATATAGTGGCCCATAAAAGTTTCATTAATATCACTTCGAAATATTAGCACTTATATGATGTACGTGCATCATATAAAATATATTGTACAAAAACTCATTACTTTTCATAATTATTTTTGTATGCGACAATTTTGACATTTTGGAACTTAAAAAGTACCTATGGCCTAATAATTTAAGGGACTGAGAGGGACGGGCTCAAATCCTAGTACTTCCTATTTACACGTTTCTTATTAAGTGTATTTTCCTTTGTCAATATGTTAAAAGAAAATATAAGTTAATCTTTAAACGAGTGTTAAAGTTTTCGAGTATTTTTGAATTAATCAATAATAAAATTATACACAATATATGTATTACAACAGTTTTTAATATATTATATATATATATAAAAAAAATTAAATAATAATATCAGCTTCACACTGTATCCCGCACACAGTAGGGTAGGCAGAGGGAACCTCGGTGTTAAGACACCCCGTTCCTCACTTTCTGCTGAATTCTGGAGGCATTGCCTGTTGAATGGCAGAATTCCACGTCGCGATTTGACTCGACAACAGAGCGAAGAAAAATGGAGATATAAACGTAAAGAAATATTTCACCTCCTCGAGTGGGAATCGAACCCACAACCGTCGCGCTTACCCTTGTGCGCCTGCGCCACGACGGCCTCGATTAAATAATAATGTTTACAAAAATGAAAAAAATTATATATATGAGTGTGTGTGTGTTTTTTTTTCATAAAATATAGAGAATATAAAGTAAATATCGTTTGGCATTATGTACTAAGACAATGTATAATCTGTATCAATGTAAATTGTCATTTTAATCCTTTCTGTCACGGGGCAGCGCTAAATTAAAAGGTGATTACAATTTTCAGTGTGCATGGTGTACGTTGACACGAATACTAATAAACCTGTCAAAGTGTCATATTAAATCAAAGGTCAAAATTGATTTCTCCCATTACATATTTATGATGACAAAAATATATACATAAGTAGCGAATATTTAAAGTCTGCAACTACATTTTTGCTTTATATTATTTGAGAGTTATTGTTTACATTTTTAAACTATGCCGTTGAGTTTCATAATTTAACACATAATATCTCCATTTTAGGTGGAAAGTGGAGAACGGAATGTCATGACACTATATTCTATATAACGTTCTCTATGCGAAATACATACAAGCATATAATATTTTATTTTCAGCGCACGGTAAGCGTTCTGAAAAGCCTCCCGTGTCCGCTCCCGACTGGTACATCACTAGGATCCTGCGACGAATGGCGGCTAACAATGACATGGTATTTATTTTAATTATATAGGTCATATTTAACATTTATTTATGTGTATCAAAGTATTCTATATAAAGAAATAAAAAAAACGAAATAGAGGTGCTAATTATAAAGTTATATTTATATAAAAAAATAATGAAAACGACATCTCTTATTTCAGACCCGCGCTCAGTCAACTTCCGAGGACCTGTACAGAGACGATTCGTCAAACAAATTCATGTAAGTTCCTTTTACTCGGTAGATAGCGCTACATGCTTTTACAAAATAATCTACAGATGGCGTTAGTAGTAAATAGAATACACTTTTCTGCATTTAATGGGGGTAGTATTTTAAAGAGAAGTTGTTTTTTTTATTCTTTTTTCAAGTTTCACACGATATCCCGCACATAGGGTGGTAGACAGAGAAAACCTAGAGAAACCTTTAAATACCATGAATTGTTGTTGTAGCTTTTATGACATCATATAGTTAAGTAGTTGACCTCCTTAACGCATATTAATTTTGGGGAAAAACTTCTATTTATAAAGAAAAGTGACATTTGATTTAATTTTCACGTTATTATAGTTTTAATTATTTTAAGCTTCACACTGTATCCCGCACATAGAAATGTAAGCATAAGGAACTCAGGATCCAAATGTTAAGACATTTCCATTACACACTTCTGTTCTCCACTCTCCGCCAAATTCCAAAAGCATTGAATAGCGGAACTCAACGCCGCGCTTCACCTAGTTACAACAACATTGAATTGAAACTATTAAATATTTCATTTCATTTTCTCGAATGGAAATCTAACCCATGACTTGTCGTAATTATTACGGCCTTTTTATTTATGATTATAAATTACTATTTTCAGTAATGATGCAGAAGACATATCACGGGACCTTGGCGCTAGAGGAGAAGCAAAACCCATGCTGGACGATGACATGCTATCTAATATGAAAATATGGGAAATTATGGTAATTTTAACTTTAGTTAGAATTCATTATTTCGAATACTTAAATATTAGTTAATCATAAAAAGTAGTCCTTCATAGTTCATAGTTCGTTTTTATCTATCCTAATAAAGATAAATAAAAATGTAAATAATAGCTTCATATATAACTTTTACCAGTTTCTCCATACTAATGTCATACTTAAATCATCTAACTTGAAACTTTCTCCGTTTTCCAGAGAGCAGCCACACAAGACAAATGAACGTACAACAGAACTGATCTTTTATATTAATATATATATATATTCACGTTACAACCGTATAAATACTCCGCGGTCGGGCAAGGCTGGGTTGCTCGACTAACTGTAATATATAGATAGATAAGCGTGTATTATAAACGTTCTAAAATTATTTTTGTTCATTCGTGTTTATGTAATAAATATTATATTATTAAACATTAAACTGTTCTAAGTGGACTTGCTTATTTCTTTATCTTCCTTTATCTTTATCTTTCTTTATCTTTCCTTATCAGCTAAAGTCGATTATATGTAGAATATCATGTTTAAGGTAGAATCTGTAGCTCAACAGCATCACTTGTCACCAAGTTACCCGTACGCTCATTCGCCCTCCCTTTTCCATAAAAAAGGTACAAAAAAACATAAATAAAGATGTCAATATATTCGGACAGATCTAAACTTTTACGTAGAGAATTGAAGTTTAAAAGTACCTGTACTAGATCTTACAACCTGATAGGAGACAATATAATGAACACAAAAAAATTTTTCCTTCATCCTTACACAACGTTTACGGGTTCGATTCCCACTCGGCGGACTTAAAACGCATTGTCTCGAAAATGGGACGATCTGTTATTAACGATCTTTTACTTACATTTGGTTTTTTATGCAGTATAGGCACAAGACATTCCGCGTCGAGTCCTCCCAACAGGAATCGAACCTGCATACGTTGTATCGACATATACACACACATATGAAAGATAATTAAATGAGGGACGTAAAAGAAAAAACAAAAACAGTGAAATCTTATTCTCCCTTACACTTATGCCGATTGCATTAATGTTTTCTTGTACATATTTTGGAGTGTAACGTCTTGCGTACTCTAATGAGAGTTCTCTAAAAGCATTGTTGGCTTCTCAGATACTAGAGTTAATGACTGGCGCGCTAGTATGAGGGGTTAAGTTACAAATTTTTGTAACATAATATAATATAATATATATTTAGAATAAAATATTGTAACAAGCAGTAGGCAAAGAGTCAACATGCAAGGCTTGAGTTCCTACGGAAAGTGTACAACGGCGTGTCTTGATAAGATTCTTTCTGCCTAGCAATATAGACTAATTTTATATTTACTATTCTAAATTTATTCTTGATTAAAATTCGAAACTGGACATCGCAGCTATTAATTAAGTAAATATTTTGGACCCCACATTCAGAAAATCCAAGAAAACAAAATTATTTCCTAACTATATTTTAGTATTTTTAGTTAAATTTAAATAATCGCGAAACGCTTTATACTTAATAACTGATATAGGAATTAAAAGGCTCTGTAATATCCTTCCACTTTAAGATAGATAATTAAGTACACTATTTATATACAAAAGCATGAGTCCTTCTACAAAGAATACAAATTCTTTCTCTAATTCTTTAATGAATATATAGAAAAAATTAATTAATAATATAGTAATTTTTTTGTACAATCAATATTTGGAAAAGCTTGGATGTAGAGGCGGATATCAGAGTTTATTTCACACATGATAAGCAGCTATACGGAGCTCTGTGTCCATATTATAGAGTAGCCAGAGGTAATCTAATGTTACAGCACTCCGTTTTCCACTTTCCACTCAATTTTGAAAACCTTGTGGCGTTTGCGGTAAGTCTTTATTTTTAATACGAGTAACTGCAAACGACGAGAGAAAAATTTAAAAATAGTTGTTATACCAACTTAAGTAATAATAATAAGATTGTTTTATTCAAAATACAAGAAAAAAATATTGTTCTTATAGTCAAACACAAGAAACTAACACAAAAATGAGGTTGTACGTTTGTATAAAATGTCATAAAACAATTAAAACCCATTTAAAATCAATCAAGAAAAAGCTGCATTACTTCCCTATTCTGTTGCCCCTACTACAAACTCATGTCTCATGATAAAAACACACTTATTCATATTCAAATTCGTAATATATTATTTCATCTTAACACCTCATCCTCCGTAAATATGGCATAGAGTGTCAAAGCAGTCTGACTTGTAATAGACTTATAATATCATCGAGTTTAACTAAATCTAGCATAAAGTAGAAAGGCAGTTCTACTGAGTAGAGACTAAAAAAAAATCAACAGTTCGTCTTTATATCATAAAAGATAATTTCAATTTAACCAAAGTAGGGAAAAGCAATTACAGTGTAACAATAAAAATATATATGTTTTTTTTTAATTTGAACGCCATATCCAAAGCTCAGTAAACAACTTACATTGTTCTTGTTAAAAGCTTTGTAAAGATTTACAGAATTAAACTCAAGAGTTAAATGAGAAATGAAGAAAATATCCAGTACCACGATAGTCTTTCTCAGGTTCAAATTTCAGAAATTATTCACTCAACACATTATCTTGAGTGAGAGTAGTAGTCATTTAGAAAAATTAGACTGACTTGAAAAACTTGTCAGTAAATTAACTATTCAATAAGCTATTGTAATAGTAAAATTTTATTTAGTAAATTATACAATGTTCATTTATTCTAAACTAAATTTCAACTTTTATATAACACTAACCAAAGAGTTAAAAAAATAATAATAAAAAACCTGCTTCTAGAAACAAAGTAAATATATCAAAGCTAAGTCTTTAAGCCCTGTTTCAGATCAGACAGAATAAAAAAAGTATGATACGTGAAGTCTAGAGTACAGGATACGATTTCGTGGTTGTACTTAGTCCAAGTGACAAGGCACGGGCGCTTAAATTGCAACGTGAGAACATTTCAGAACGGTATCTTTATATTATTATTTAATTCTACCTACCCTACTATAAAGAGTGAAGTTAGGAAAAAATTTGAAATAGATTTATTTAATGCAAATTGGATGGTTCGGAATCCATGATGATGACATGATGATGACAATGATGTTTCACCGAGTGGGATTCAAATACTTAAGCATTGAGTTAACAGTCCGACGCCACGATAGATTAATGTATGTGTTATGTATTATATGTAATTTCGCCTTCATGAAATCGATTTCTGTGCATATTTCTTTTCTCTTTTCCTTTTACAATCACAATAAATACATTTTTTTGCTATTCCCTTCCAGTAAAATCACTACCGCAATGGTTTGCAGGGTAATCACCAGAAGCATTCCTCTGGTGAATCGAGCCGGCGCAGTGCGGCGTTGACACTCTGTTTGTATGATGAAATCGTGCCTTTTTTACAATTATTTCTAGCTAAGTTTACTTTACGATTTTTTTTATTAGATCTATTATATTATTTAAATTCATTTTATTTTTTAAAACTATTGTATTAAAGCTCTGGTGCGAGCGCGATGGTGAGTTCCGATACACGGAATATCTTCAGAATGCGGCAGAAAGTGGGGAATACGTATAAATTTGACATATTCAATACATATAAATTTTAATCTTGCCCCTAAATTCCCGGGTTCGATCAACATACCGCTACCTATCCCCCCGCGATATTTTGCAAAAAGCTGTAGAAATAAAATAACCGTCATATGTCCATTCAATGGCGGTACAAGGCGATAAAATATATTACTATGTATCGTAGATCGTCGATAGGCAAAAATGTTATTTATAAAACAATCCCCATACAAAAGCTCCGTACTTGAGCTTTCAAAGTGTATAATGACCAATAAAGCGAGCGGACACGGAAAGCACATTGGAAAATTATTATAAACCTCCATCTCAATATAAAGTAGCGCTATCACGTGTGCTATAAAACGGCATCGTTAACGTGCCTCATTTCCTTATTCAGTTGTAGAGGTAGGGTTGATGAGTTATAAGGAAATTAAGAATTATTTAGAAAAGGCCGAATCGGCTGATGGTGCAGATGCACGAACTGTATAACGCGACGGTAGTGAATCCATTGGCACTCGGAATAAAATATATATTTGTTTTTATTTCTTCGCTCCGGTATCAAGGTAAAACGCGACGAGGTTCAACACTCAAAAATTTGGCGGAAAATATAGAACGAAGTGTCTTAACACTGGAATCCCTCTACATCCTACCACATCTACATACGGGATACAGGTGGAATTTTTTTGCTCTGATAGAGTAGTAAGACAAAGTGAGGCAAACACGCAACTGATACTACGGAACGAAGTTTATATACTTACTCTATTATATACAGAATACAGCGTAAAGCAAAAAAAAACAAATTTTATAGAAAAAGATTTCCACCCCTAGTTTGAAAATCAGTAACTGGTAGAAAATGAGCCGTCTCTAAACGGGATGTGAGACAACTGTCGACAGGTTATTGCAAAGCGGGCGGAACGTCACTCGATACTCCCTTATATGATGATATTTTTACTCAATACTTCCATATATGGTGATATATATTATTTATACTTTTTCTATTGCAAAGTGTATGGACAGTATGGTGTGTTTGATTTTTTAGAATTGTTATTATTTTAATATATAGAACCATTATTATTATTTTGATCGTGATTTTCAAATCATGTGTTAAATTTATGTATGATGATAGGCCTCAAATTTCTCGAAAACTAAAAGTCTTATTGACATTATATTCCTCTTGTTCTTAATTCTCTGATCGTTTAAATGAAATATTTGTCAATTGCAAGCAGTCTACATTTCAGAGATTCGTGTATGTATTTATGAGGGGTCTTTGTACAATTAAAGTAAGTATTTAAGTAATCGAAAAGTTTACAGATATTTAAAGTCCGTTTTTTTACTTACTGTAAAATTTTGATAAGACAGTATATGTAGTATTGTAGTAGATGTACAGTAATGTAGTAGAGCGAGCAAATGAAAATATTAATTATTTAATTTCCTCGAGTGGCAATCGAACTCACAGCCTATTTTATTGCATTTACAGTCTCACGGTTGAGCGGTGGCAATATAGTGATATTGCCTTGACATAATTTTAATTAATATATGAATACATTTTTATGTTTGTTGTTTTTATTTTAGTAATGAATGAATTCACGCTTAATTTAAAGTGATTCCTGATTAAAGCAACCTCCACTTAATATTATTGAACCTTTCCTTTGAAATAAAATTGTGGTCAGTTTAGAAAACCTTTGTTTAAAAAGTAAGAGGACAAAAGAACTATACTGATAATATTAATTAAAATTTAAATTAATAGATTTATGTTATTAGTGTATCAACAATTAATTTTAGGTAGGTATGTTTATTATGAAAGTAAACAAAAATATACATTTCTGAAGTAAATTTTAGCATATTTCAGAAACAAAGCCATTTAGTCATAAGCAAAATTTAATTATAAAACTCATATTTTTCTAACACCTCGTACAAACATTATTGTTAAAGTTTATTATTAAAATATTTTTCTTTAAAATGAACAGAAAAGATTTTTAAGTAGATTTCTTTTGTGTATTGTCGATTAACTTCAAAATCAGACGTGTATTATAAGTTATTAATAAAACTAATATTGGTAATTTTAAAAATAAACTGGACATAACTTTTTTTATAAATAACGTATCCATTCATAATAAATATGTTAAATAAGTAAATATATATTGTTGCGATAAAATTTCTAAACAAACGACTAGAATACCGATAGTTGTGGATTTGATTCTTACTCGAATTATAATGTTTATATTATTAACATTTCAACGCTCTATTCAGATAAAGCGCGGCGTTCATGTCTGCCAATCAAGTCACTAACTATGAAAAAACCGTTAAAGATTAATATATATTATTTTAAAGTTTGTAGACTAATTCCATTTTCTCGAGAAGGAATCAAACCCGTGTATACAATTAGCCCATTGCCGATACGTCATGATGGCTTCTTGTCATAAATAAACCTTGCATACAAACGTATATAGGAACTTCCATGATTGTAAGCCTTTGATAATGTAATAGAGTTGTTTTGTTTCGTTCTCCATTCTCGAAAGTTCCTCAAATTTGTAACTTTTGATTGTAAGGCATTGTGAGTATTAACAATTTAAAGCTGTTCTTTCAGCTGTTGTTTTGGACTACTTTCAGTTGAATGCTTCAGCGTATTATAAAAAATCAAAATCAAAATAAAAATATTTTTTATACCATTTGATCCGAGAAATAAAGAGATTTCAGTAGAGTCAGTTATACAGAAAAGTTTTTTTTTTTACTTTTACGATCTAACCCATATATGTATGTATAAACGGATGGGCAGTGGGAATTGAGTGAAGAAGATAATACTAAAACATTCATTCCCCAGTTTTCGACCAAGTTCCAGACACTATCTGACCGACCCTAGCTGCGAGCTCTAGCAGTCCATGAAAAATCAATTCTTTCCCCCAACTTCCCCTTACGCCACGACAACCTCAAATTTCAATATGCTTTACACAAGTATCTATATTATGTTTGTATGTATGTATATATGTATGTGGTAATACAGTAACAAGTAATCAGCTAATGGAGACGCTTACCGCAAATGCGCCAAATTTCCAAATAATCATGTCAAAGTGAAAGTGATATTTTGTAGTTCGTCTTTAATCAAAGTCGATTTTCTATATGACATGTTGCAGTTTACAGTTTGTAAATAATAAGTAAAATAAGTGAAGATCGTTCACTAGGTTTTCAGATTGAAGCCAGCCAGGGTGAAGTTCACAAAAAAGCAATATTCTTAGACATAAGCGGAACGTATATAAGCTATTACTTTTAATGGGGAAAATTGTTTTTTTCTGAGAAAATAAATAACACTATATATGGCCTATTGTGTTGCATGCTTACAGCAAATGTTTAACATTAAATAAATGTGTTATATTCATAATATACAGTACATTTTCCTTTCATTAACGGAAGTATTGTATTAGATTAGAGAAGCAATCAAACAAAAATCTATTTCAGGCTGTATCGTAAAGTAGGCAGATGGTACGTAGTGTTAAGACACTCCGTTCCCCACATTTTTATATAAATATGTCAATTTTATATTAGTATGTATAAGAAAAATCAACAGTGTAAAGCGTAAATCTTCCTACGACTGCTCAAGTGGAAATTAAAAATGTAAGTATATTTCCTTATTATAATATAAAAATTACTATAAATATATTCATATAATTACTATAAAAAATCCACACTCGATCGTTTTGCAATATAGTTTGGCGAATATTGTAAGTATTAAAGTGAACAGTAATCCAAGAGTTGTTATTGACGTAAATACAAAGTTTATTTTTACATGCTATCATCATATATACATTTAATAAAATGTGAATTAAAAAAAGAAAAGGGTAGGCAGCGGGATAAGTAGTATAAGGATATATGTCTCCCCTATCCGTCGAATTTTCGAAGCTTTGCATTTTAATTACTTAACGCGGAAAATTGTAAATTAATTGAATCTAACGGTCACGTTTGTAGACGGACGCTCTGTGTCAGACGCACGACGGTATCAAATTATAGTGTAGGGTCTCTAATTGACCAGTTCTTTCTTACTGTCGTGATGGCGTGTGTGTTGGATAATTCATTTTAATGAATGAAAATGGTTCTTTACAACTTAAAAGACTATATTTAATGTCCATTTTCTTTTACATGATTTTTAACATCGCGTTGTATTCCGCATATCGCAGGGTAGGTGGAAAAACTGGGAATTTAGTATAAGCTAGTACACTCCGTTCACATTATGACACTTGAGATTGCGTGTTAAGTGGCAGAACCTTACGCTGCGCTTTGCCTTTATACGAGAACGAGAAAATAATAAATATTTCGTTCCCCAAGTGGGAATCCAACCCACATCCGTCAAATATTACGCGCCACTGTGCCACAAAGGCCTCAACAATTACTCTATATTTTCAATATTTTTAAAAAGTAAATGTTATTCCACCATTAAGGAAGAAATATATAAAAACAATTATCTACACTTATTTCAATTAATGAGAATAATAAATAAAACAAACGAAGAGATTGTGTCAAACTTTATTTATTTAAACACACAATCGTTATGAAAATGCTCGACTACAATATAATTTATAATTATATATAATATGATGGTAAACTTATGCTATAAGTAATTGCGTTAAGGGAGAAATACCTTAATTATTATACCACAAATTAACACATTATGTCTATGATTTTTTTATAACATTTATGTAAATTATAAGTAAATATTTACTTTTGTTTCAATAATTCAATTATATCAGTTTCACGCTGTATCCCGCTCACAGCAGGATAAGCAGAGGGAACCTAGCCTTAAGATACTCCGTTCCCCTCTTTCTGCCGAATTCTCGAAGCATTGCGTGTATATTAAACAAATATTTTACTTCCTTGAGTGGGGATCGAACCCACAACCGTCATGTTACAGTCAATACTAGTCAAATAAAAATTTCAGTATTGTCAGTCTATAGGATGATAATTTCAGCTAGAAATCTGCATATAAAAAAAAGTTTAAATCATTGATATTTATCACACAGAAAATACATTTTTTTAATGTATTAGTTTGCGGTACAAAAGAAACAAATTTAAACATCAGGTACGACAGCTCTAAGTAAGAAAATATATTTAAGCTTAAGACATTTATAGAATTTCTATTTTAAATACACCTTATATACAGTTAGTTCACAATTATCAAGAGCCAGCCCTCTACTAAAATAATATTAAATATAAAAGAAACAAGAAATGTTACATTTCTTTAATTGACGTAAACTACAGATAAAATTTCAAGTTTAGTTAAAAGTTTAAGTATAAATATAACAGTCAAGATATTATGTGGATAGTGAAATAAGCTTGATTATTACATTCTTTTTTAATTTTCTTAATGTATATTTTTTTATAAAATGGCAAATTGAAGAAAAAAACATTATGTTCAATGACGTCATATGGCCCAAAAAATATTTTATATACACATAGTTGTAAGATTTTTTTTAAAAAACTTATTTGATAGGTCGTGAATACGAATCAAGCTTACTTACCTATCTCTTACATTTTACACATTTATAAACAATTAATCGTTATCGTTGGTTTTACAGACTGTTAATGAAGTAACCGTCATCGGAGTTGACTTTTGACCGCCTGTAGTTATCCATCTGTGGACAAATAAATATTCCAATTAAAACTGAAAAGAATATTAAATAATATCATAAAAAGTATTCTATATTAATTATTTCACAAATAAAAATTAAATATCAGTTAAACTCTAATAGACATCGGTGAGTTCTAAAATTTTTGTTTTAATACCCTATGGATATAAGCTTATCAATTGAAATTTATATATATTTAAGAACAATTTAAGGAAAATTAAGCTTTTTATTACTATATAATATTTGCTTCACACAAAATTTGAACCTGTACTAAAAGTAAAATTGCTTACTAGAAGCAATACGCTATTTTAAATAAACAACATATTTACCCAGTACTTGAGAATGTTTCGTAACTTCATTTTCGCGTTGTACGCGTCCCTAATGCTATCCTCCCGGCCGTAAGCTCCTGAAAATTATACTTATTTTAGATAATAAAATAGAATATACATGTGATATTGAAAAAATTGTAGGCAGAGGGAACCTAATATTATAACACTCCGTTTCCCATTTTCTACCGCAGAGTTTGATATATTGCGTATTGAGTAGCGAAACTCAATGCCGCGCTTTATCGTTTTACAAAAGCAAGGAAATGAAAGTAACCCATTTCTACGAATTTGAATCGAACCTTTAACCATTACGATTACTATCAGATCGTGTGGGAAATATTCGAAAATAAAAAAAGCTAACAAGTGCATATTACTATAATAGATTCAAACAATTGTAGATGTGCTACGAAATTTGCGATAGCACCTACGCCGTAGTGTAAAGCTGGAGTCGTAAAACTATACCGATCGTAAACACAGGCTTCAAAGCTATCACATTGTCATTCCTCTTATCGCCTCCGAGAGTAAGATTATCTTCGAAATCTTATAAAATCTCCAATAAGTATATTGTTAACAATATTTTATGGCGTTTTTGAGGATGTGTATTTTTTACTCTGTACTCTTTTCCGTCGCTCATTTTTTTAATTTAGTTATTTGGAATTCTTAAATATTGATATGAATAATATTATTTTTCATTAATACATATCACGCTATGGTCCTCGTGGAGCAAGGTACTTTCGAGTCAAGTTCCGCCACTCAATACGTATGTCTCCAAGATTCAGCAGAAAATGCGGAACGGAATATCTTAACATTAAATTTTCTTGCTGTGTATGGAATACTGCGAAAAGCTGAAAATTTTGGTTTTTTTTATGTTGTATACTAACTAAACATACCTCCATCTCTAACAGGGATGATGTCTTCACCAGGCAACATGTTGTATCCAGAATGAGGGTATACAGGATGGGGTGGGGTCTCCTCCTGACCGAGCTGACGGTGACCCATATAGTCCGAGTTAGAAGACTGTAGGGAAATTATTATTAATTTTAAAGTTTTGGGTCCCTTTCGCACTTACAAGAATGAATTATTAACGCATCCTCGCTCTGGCAAGACGATATGAATGGTGAATTACCCTTAATACACAATGTCTCGAAATAAGGCGAAAAATAGATTATTGTGACAGTAAGTGTCTCTGTCTTCCCTGATATGTGACATTTTAATAGATTTTAAGTGTCAATTTAAAATTTTGTTACTACGTGTCTGATATTAAAAATTCACATTATTTCTTCATCGTCTATATTATTATTCCAATTATCCCTTTTTTAAACGTTATTCATACTATGGCTTCGTTAACAATTTCACTAGTATTGTGTGTCGGGTCTGGAATCCAAAAGGCCGTGCTACGTTAATACAAAACAAATGTAACTTCTTATTTATTTACATGAATTGCAAATTTATATTTTTATTACAATTATCAATTACTATTCACATTAATGAATTATTAACAGAATATTTAATAATGTTTTGCAATTACACATTCACTTAATAATTAACGAGGTCATCGAGGAAAGTTCTCTTGACCTGTGGTCGATGGCAAACAGAGTAAGTTGACTGTTAGTTTGTTTATACATTGCGTACACAACCTCTGGGTGTACGGTGGGGCTATGGAGAAGAAAGCGGGATAGTAGAGATTTTTTGGGTTTTTTTAATATTGTTTTTTTTTCAGTCAGTTTTTTCAGTGTTTCAGAGTTAATAATTTGTTTAAGTGGAATACTTTATGCTTTGTAGCTGGCTGCTACAGCGAGAAAGTTGAGTGATGGAACTGAATATACTGTTTTGTCGGAGAGCCAGAGAGAAATGAAAATTATTTAGATATTATTTCATTCGAACGGGAACTGTACCCACAACCATTGAGCTTACAGTCAGACTTTGTTCCACTTCATCACGCTGGTTTATCGCTTATCAATAAACAAGAAGTCATATTATTAGCATTAATAATACTTATAAAATAGTACAGTATAGTTCAATCAATGGCTTTATGAATAAAGAAAATAATTATTTAATTCCGCCACTCAACATGCGATGTTTCTAGAATTCGTCCTCTCGTCCTATCCTACCTCATTCTCTTGAAATATTGTAAATTATGTCAGTACAACTTACGTCTATAGCCGAAGAGTCGCCAGATCGCTTCCCGTGGCCGCCGAAGCAAGAGTGGCCGAAAGCTGAACAGCCACCTACGAATCAAACAAAAACATATTGTTACAAAAAAAATCTCTCGAAATATTAATACTGAAAACATTGTGAAAATCAATTTTTTTTTGAAATTCCAACCTGTAATGTCGAATTCTTATTTCATTAGTTTTCATGTAATATTTTAAAAATAATTTAGATCAATTCGTAAAGTAAAATTTAAAAAGAAAATTGGTACATTAGCATAATTAATGACAACAACCGCTGCCAGTTTGCATAATTAACTAAGCCTACGTACACAATGATTCAATTACATTATCGACGACGATTATTTAAATATAAAATATTTCTAAACTTATTTGTAAAACCATCGAGACCGTCGAGGTGCAGTAGTCTGAGTCGCAACTGAGTGATTCATTGTTGCAGATTCAATTCCTACTCCAAGTCAATGGAATTTTATATATTATTTCTTCTTGCATTATATCTTCTTAATGTAGATAATTGCGTAAAAATACGTTCTTAATTCATGTGTCCATATGTCAAATAGACCAAGAAATTAGACTAGCAACTGAAAAATTGTACCCACATAGGTACTGTACATAGTAAAATTTTTAAAAAATCTTTTCACAGGACAATTTTTTTTTTCAAAATACGGACTTTTTAGTATGGCCGAAATTAAAGCCGTATTATCTCTACAAAAGCGAAGAAATTATTCATACCCCGAGCGTAGACAGAACCTACAACCATTGTACCAAACGCCAAATGGTTCACCACTACACCAAATGGTCTTTGAACTTTGCCGCCAATATCTACGACTCGATTTCAGAATGACCTTTGATAGGTTTATGTGTGAGTGCGTCGTTCTTGACATGGCGTTTTATTTTACAACGATCATTTTATTAATTTTTTTGAAAAAATTACTCTTCCATTTTTGGCAAAATCTCTTTTATTTTAATCGTATTAGGCTTTTATAGAGTAGTTCAAATACTTAAAAAAAGTGAAGAAGCTTTTGCTGAAACATCACACATCGATAGTTCAATATCAGCCCCAGCCAAAATTCAATGAATGCTAAAAACGTCCATGCATTTGAATACGTTTGCTTTCCCTCCCCCTTTCTCCCCTACTCCCTATTTGCGTTCACAACCTTTGTGGGTATCACGACGATGTCTAAACAAAGTGTAATTCTGTTACACGAAACGCTAGCTCTGTTACTTTTAGACAATTGGGACTGTCAAAGTTTATATAGTTACTTGACGTGTCCGTTTTTCTAGTATATTCGATAATATTTTCTGATGATATCTATTCTTTTTATACTGGATTGGATCACAGTTTCAAGCTTAAGGGCAAACTATAGTCAAATGAAAATAAATAAGATATACTTTTTCAGAAAGCGTATAAAAAAATTGATGTAGCAAGATTTGAACCCGCGCCTCTTGTCAACCGTCAAACCATAAGCGCTCATCAAGATATATAAATATTTTTAATATTATAAAAGTGTTATTCTACACAAGGACTTAAACGAGAAATCCTTTTTTTTAATAAATAAAAAAATAATAATCCACGAATGAAAATTGAACAGAGAACCGTCGCGTTTACAGTCAAACGACCTAAAATATTCAATTTATCTTTTTATCTGTACTACTTGTAAATAGATCAGTGTTTCATAACAGATAAAGAGGCCGTCTCTAGTATAGAAAGAGGTACAGAGGTATACGAGTAAACAGCAGGTTGCGGTCACCGGATTAACTCTAACGAAGCATGTGATGTAATCTCCTCAGAGCCGGTTGAAGTCACACGTGGAGAGTTATGTATGAAATATTGATAGCAATGCAAGATTTTATAAATTTATTCGTAGGTTTTATGTAGTTTTAATTGTAATTATTAATTGTTTTTTAACTTCTACATCCCTCATATATTTTCTTGAGTGGGAATCGAATCCATACCTTAATTGAAATTGAAAGCTCTTTGAAGCTGGATCCATACATATAACATACATACATCCATAGAATCTTATGAATATTTTAGTTTTATGCGATACGATTATTATGTTTGATACCCACGTTCCTGAAATGGGTTCCCAGATTCCGTCTGCCGACCATGCTATATTAAAATTGAAAAACGCTACCTCTCGCCCTTTAAAATGCCTTAATAATATAAGGACATTCCAAAGATCACGCTTCGTCACACTGCATGTTGCAGTCTTCTTGCTAACACAGTATCCTCAGGCGATTCATGAATTGTTGGTAGCATGCGACAGAAATCTAGTTATTTGCACGATATACAGGTAATTTTATTATACTGTTTCCAATTCAGTAGTATATTATACAGTACAAACTGTATAATATTATTAATTTCATCTACGAGCATTCGTCTTGGTGCTAGAGCGAATGATTAATTAAAATAATAACTCTAACTCTAACTAAATTAAATAATATATACGGCGAAACTAAAAAAAAAAGACATCAACAAATCTCTTCAAGTATGCTACAAGTATCAAGTACACTCAATACTATTATATCTAATAGATCTCTTTATGCGAAAACAAATGTACTTAACAAACTTTTTAAGGCGTAGAAGTATAACTACTGTAATCAAACAGATAAAGATAACATATTTGGTAATAATAGAATATGTTATCATAGAAACCTGTCAATTTTAGTGACAAAACTCTCATGTCTATGTTTTTCGCCAGAATTCGACAATCCCAGTGTGAGGGAATGTTTTTTTTCATATCTTGTTATAAAACAACGTCCTGTGAGGAAGTGGTGATTAGAGTGTATTAACACTAGGCTTTCTCAAGCTAGCTATTTAGTTTTTTTTTCGCTGTATCCCTCAAATAGAAGGGCAGGCCTACAGAACTGGTAAACTTAATGTTAAGACATTACAATACTATCAAGACACTTTCGTTCCCTTTTCACTGAATTCTGTGGGCATTAAGCGTTGATTAGAGAAAACTTAGTGCTTTACTCCGTTATCGTCGCTTGCTTGTACTCTTGCACCAACCAAAAAATCACTTGACTATAAACAAGAATAATACAGAAATGAAATGCTTGTCAAGGCCGCGCTTTGCCTCGATACCAGAGCGAAGAAATGGAAATATTAACGAAAATAAATATCTCACTTCCTCGAGTGTGGATCGAACCCACAACCATCGCGATACAGTCACACCCTCGTGCCGCTGCGCCACGACGGCCTCAAATATATAAGAATGCCTAATATATGTATATAACTTCCACAGTAGGTACTTACTATACAATTTGAGGCAACAACAAAGTAAATGAGATTGTAAATTTCAATTCCCACATTAATTATGTTATTACATTTAGAGGTATCGGAGCCTATTTGTATCTTATACTGCCTGACTGTAAGAGAAACGAAATTTATTTTTTTAGAGGTTATAAAAACGAGAAAATAATAATGAATGTATTTATGTGTTTTATAGTACTATACATACATATAAAGTATTTATAAATATTTTTGTATTTTTTTTAGCTTCAAAAGCTTGGGGAACCTATCATAAAAAACTCCGTTCTCCACTTTCCACACAATTTTCGAGACAACGTGTCGAGTGGCGAATGACGTGGTAATTTGCTTTTTTACTAGACCGAAGAAATAAAAGTTATTCACTCTATCAAGTGAGATTTAAACCCACAACCAACACGTTCACAATCAGACACTGTGCTGTTACTCTAAGACGGGCTAATATATCAATAAATATATGAATGTATACTATTCATTTCATTGGTAGGTAAGTTCATAACCTGTTGAACGTATGAATTTTAAGTGAGCTTTTTTTATCAGCTTCACTCTATGTTCCGCATACAGTAGAGAGGCAGAGGGAAGTCAGTGCTAAGACACTCTGTTTCCCATTTTAAGGCGCGCTTTAACTTGACACTAGATTGAAGAAATCAAAGAATAAATTTAAGCAAATATTTCATTTTCTTGAGTGGGGATCAAACCCACAACCAGTTGCATTTACTGTTACTCACTTGTGCCGCTGCGCCACGACTGGCCTCTAGTTAGTATTTAACTCCTTAACGAAATCTAAATAAATATGATGACAATAGAGCCATAAATAAATCCCAAATAACAAGTGCCCCCGGTTAATTCGCGATTCAATGTACCATAAAATTACACGAAAACTTTTATTTATGATCTAATTAAAATTCTTGAATTATTTCCCTTATGAAATATTGCCATCTCTTGATTCTTAACTTATTACTTGGATTTAACACCTCTTTTTTCTATAAATTCGTAAAATTTATGAGTTTAAAATTATTTTTTTTTGTTTGTTTTGTTAATTGTCACATATTATTTTATTGAATTATTAGAAACTAGTGAAAATTTAAATTGATCTTGCACAAATTGTGACTGTATTATAGAATCCGGTAAAAATTGAAGAAGTCGTTTTGTTTTTAATTAAAAAATGTCATATACTAAAGACATAAAGGGCTATGTAGTAAATTATCATGTAAATACATTTTCTATATACATACATACAGTTCAAATGTTTATTTCGTATATAATTTGTATTTGTTCAACAAGCATAGTTCAGAGTTAAGTTACACAAGTGTACTCGGAGCTCCAGCGTCTTTGCTCGGTTGAAGGCGCAGCTGCGTAGTTCAAAAGTGAGTTTGTTTAATGCTTATATTTATAACATTCGGGCCATTGTGGGAGTGATCGTGACTAAAGTGGTGTAATGGGTGCGGGTTCGATTACCACTTGGTGAATTATATTATTGTCATTTCCATGCCATAAACTCGCCACTCAACACGCAGTGCCCCCAGTTCGGACGAAAAGTAATAGTGTTGCTATAAATTCTGTGAAATAATTACTCTTCTAAAAATGAATTTTATCTCAATATTATTTCTCAAACAATAATATATGCTATATTTCGTTATCCAATCCATAAAAATAGATGTAATTTTAGCCAACTCTCAACTATTGAGAATAAAAAAATATAAAAGCCACATACATATGAGAAAAACCTTCAATAAAGAAAGACAAAGATTAAAATCGAAATTTCAAAATAACAAACAATACGTAAAAACATAACAATTGTTTCTATAGCTTCTAACTCATAACTCACGCATCCCAAACTTTGTATCGAATTGCAAAAAGCTACGTACGGAATACAATACAATACATTATGAAGGAGAAATTCACAGCAACTTTGAGTAATTTTCAATATACTGAAAAAGCTCTAATCGAACCCAACACACATATTCCGCTTCTCTTGTGGTTTTTTGTTGAAATTTACACATAAATCAACTAATAAGCGATGTTAAGAAAAGTAATCAGTTGAATGGGTTTGGGTGGAAATTTACGTATTGAATTTTTACATTAGGTAATGGAGGAACATTCTTACCACCATCCACCCTTTGGCTTCCAATGCGAGAATATGAATATGAAGTAAATATAATCTGATTGCAGGCAGTAGTGGGTGCAGGGGCACAAGCGTTCGACTGTAATCGCTACAAGTTGTGGATTTAATTTCCACTCGAGGTATTAAAATACTTAATATTTTTATTTCTTCTTTATGTTGCCTCGAGACCAGAGCGGTCTCGAGGCAACACAGTAAAACGCAATGCTTTCAGTATTACCCGGAAAGCAGAATGTCTTAACACTACCCTAAAAAAAGAAATGATTACAAATGTTACTCACGCTTAGCGCTGACTCCGACTGTGACAATCAACACGGCGATGACGGACAGCGTGATCGTGCGCTGGGCCATTTTCTGTAACAAAAATAATAAAAAAATAAGTATTTTCTGATTGAAATAGCTAATATTTATTTTCGCTTATACGATTTACATTATTGAAGACCAACTTTTTAGGGACATTTTAACATTTAAAAATTTTCATTTCCACAGTTAAGAAATGAAAATACTTTTTATAAAACGTAACCTTACCATATGCATGAAACAATTAAAATAATATAAAAAGGTATTATTTTATATAAGGCAGAATGACAAGATTTGATACTAAACCAACTTGGCTTATATTGGAAACTAACCAAAAATCCACATTGACTACATTAAAAATATATATTTATTGTTGTTTTCACTTGATTATTATTTACGCATATAAATCAAAATCTTTAAATAATGAGCCTTTGACGCTAGAGGCTTCGCAAAATAACCATCAAAGAAAAATATAACTGTAATTAGCTATATTGTTCCTAAAGTTCCATTGAAAAGACCACAACGTGTAATAGTCAAAAATGTGTATAATTTATGGAGTCCAAACGACAATTTAGTATTTATAGTATAAGAAAATAAAATATATTATAAATAAAATTGAAACGAGAAAAAATTATATTCTATTCTGCTAAAATTTGGAATGTATAAAAGTTTAATTTATAGATTCAATGATAAATAGAAAACAAACAGCTAAATCAAGAAATAAAAAAAAAATGAAAGTTAATTTTGTACTTGACAACGAAAAAGAAAGTCTAAACAAGGCATACCATTACTCAACACAAATACTTTCAAAGTAAATTAATTATATTTCATGATTAGAAGCGGTAGGGCGAAGTAAACAATTAATTTAGACAAAAATTATTATTTAATGTATATTTAAGTATTATATATTATTTGACATACACATAGAGTACCTACAAATTCATATATTTAGAACAACACATTAGTGAATCGAAATTAATGTAAATTTTTATATAGCTTCTTGCTTTATGCACATAGCATGAGATCCCTCTCATGCGATGAACTGATGAACACTTTCCCCACTTTTCGCTAAATACTTGAGACATTGTGGGTTAAGTGGTGGAACTCAACGCCGAGCTTTGCCTCGTTTCTAAGATAGAAATATAAATATTTCATTTCCACAAGTGAAAATCGAACTCACAAACGTCACGCTTACAGTCGCTCGATTGTGCACTTGCGCCACAACGACCTTACGTTATCAATTAATTAATTATTTTAATGAATAACGTAAGAGACAATGATCTCAAAAATGATACAATAATAGTAAGTCCAAAATTACACGTTAAAATTTATAGAACGTACCCATTAATATGAGAAAAGTCCAGAATAAATTTTATCATTTCTTACTGAAAAATATAATAATATAATCATCACACGCAAAGCCACGAACAACTCACTAGTTCCCCATAAATATTTCAATCAAAAGCAAAATTTTGTTAAAACTTCATTTAATAAAGTCTTCCAACTAAGCCAATGTTAATGTTATTAACATACTTAATAAATTTATTAAATATTAAAATTAAAAAGCCAAGGTCGGCTCGGCTCTTTTAAAGGTGTCAGATCAATTTACCAAAAAACAGAAGCAGTGTTTTTTAAATGCACTCGTTTGTAATAATTTGTAAGTTTTTTGTAGCTTTACTCTGTATCCCGTATATAGATAGCAATGTAGGCAGGGAACTTATTTGCTACGGAGTTCTACTTCGTAACCTAATTTCTTCCGATGAAATCTGGATTCATTGTGTCCATCATGATACAAAGAAAAATTGTATATGCATTGCGTATTGAGTGGCGAAACTCCTCGGCCTCGACACCAGAGCAAAGAAATGGAGATATAATAATCAAAAAAATTGGGAATCTCATATTCCCAATTCGTAATTCGTAACTTTTATAATATTTTTATAGACTGGTCTTTTTGAGTGGTACTTAATATAAGTTCACTATGCGATTTGTATCTGCTATTTACAACATGACACCTGTGTATTACAATACTATGTACATTAATAAAACCAAAGTAAATAAGTTCAAATAATTAACTGACCGGAACTAGTTGTTTATTATCCTAAACAAATATAACTCTATGTAGTATTGTGTAATTCATTAATTTATTCTCATGAGATTTCTGAGATGTTTAATTTTAACATTACTTGGCATTACTTTAAATATTTACTTTTATGTAGACCGTACATTTATATATTGAACGAGATCCCAGAGCCCTTAGACTTAAATACGTCATTTTAGTAAATATAAAATTTTGAGGATTAATATGTCTAATAATAATGTAGTTAAGACTGCGTGTGTACTTACTAATTTAAAAGTGGGGCCACTAAAATAGAAACACACGTATTTAAATATGTTTTTAAGAATAATGTAAAAAAAGCATATTTATTATAAGTAATAATTGTAATAATTTCATAATTGAAAATATTTAAAAAACTTTTTCTTTTGTTAAACTAAAACTAAAATTTAAAAAAAAATCAAGGCAAGGTACTTACAAGAATTTTATAAGCATCCAATATTTTTATATCTCTCAGGTGTAAAATAAAAGTACCAATAAAATGAGTGGAACGATTTCGTTTATCTCGGTACACACTTCGCTAAATTTTCTTGTTTTATATTATATAACTGTATACTTCAATATAATAATAATATAGCCTTTTATGATTAACATGAGACACGATTATGATTAACATTCCGCTTTATCCTATAGACGCATGTTTCATATGAGTGTCTGTGTGTGTATAATTTAAAATCGAACCTATAACCATCGTGTTAACATTTGTGTTAAATTTCGTTTAACAAATAAACAAACAAATAAAAAGCATTTATTAATTATCTATTTAATTTTAGCTTCACGCTGTATCCCGCACACAGGAGGGTAACCTGGAAAGTAGGAAGTAAAGAAGAAGGAATATTAAGACACTTGCCCATTAAGAGACTTCCGTGGAATGTTTAAGGCTTTAAGCGGCGGAAGCCGGCGCCACTATTTGCCTCGTAATAAATATTTAATTACCCAGAGTGAGATTAGAACCCATAACCGTCGCGTTTACAGTTGCACATTTCTGCCCTGAGCCACGACGACCTCAGTTAAATAATATACAAAACGTATACAAAAGTTAATAATAATATTAAAGTTACCACATATTTTCTGTTACAAATAGATCCTAGATGATGAAACACGAAAACTTTTAAGTTCGTACAAAAGTTTGAACTTGATTGAAATTAATAACGAAACATGTACTATAAATAAAATTACACTTAGGACAAGTTAAGGTTGAATGGCTTTGTGTGAGGGTTTATGTGGCAACGGCTCAGCGTAGTGAAGGTTCTGGGTTCGATTCCTACGCGGGGAATTAATATATAGCTCTTACGCTCTCTGCCGGCCAGTAAAGGCAAACCAGAGGCGGGGGATATATTACAATTCCCCTCCGGAGGACTCAGGTCCGTGAGGTCGCCACTCCCCAACACAAGATTTCTGGTAACATTGAATGTTGAGTGGCGGAATTCTACGCCGCGTTTTATCGACACCAGAACGAAGATATGGAAATATTTCACTTTCTCGAGTGGAGATCGAACCCACAACCAGTCGCCTTCACGGTCACACGCTTGTGCCCCTGCGCCACAACTCGCTTCTTAACAAATAATATATATATATATAGAGTTGTGTGTGCTGTGACATGTTGAGGGACGGACGGACACAAATATAAAGGTTCATTTTAGTTATTCACCTAAGAATATCTAATAAAAAATTTATACAAAATTAACAAGAACTCTAGCATTATAAGGCTTTTAAGTGAACTTTTTAAGCATGTTAATTTGTCCCAATTTAAATCTCAATATAAATTTCTAACGTTACTGGTACACGGAATGTTTCGAAAATTTAGCAAAGTTCAGGCAAAGAAGTTTCCACGTACGCTTATTCACGAGAATTTTTTTATTTCATAATTTGCTGATTTATAACTGATTTTAGCAACGAATTATAAATTTTAACCGCCATATAATGAGGCCGTCGTGGCGCAAGAGCAGGGGTGTGATTGTAACGCGACGGTTATGGGTTCGATCACCTCTTAAAGGAATGTAATCTTATTTAATAATATGTACATTTCTACATAAAAATGCTTATAGATCTCCATTGGTCTCGTCTATAAATGCAAATTATTTTGCATTTTTTATAAAAATAATATTGTGACGATGGAGTATTATAATACGAAAATGTGAGAAAATTTTCAAAAAGCATTCAAATGAAGAAGATATTAAAGCTCTTGTATATTACTACTTTTCTACTCTTGTATATTGTTCTAGTATATTACTACTTTTTATGTATCGAAGCCGTTGTAACGCAGTGAAACATATCGTGTAACCTGTAAGCACGACGGTTGTGGGTTTGATTCTAAACGGAAGAATGATATTAAATTATTTTTTAAAAAATTGATGCACTTTGAGGCCATTCGTGGAGAGGGATCACGAACGTACAACTGGAAGAGCGACAGTAAGTGGGTTCGCTTCCCACACACATTGAGGCAAATTAATGTTTTAGCACTAAATGCCTCCTATCTTATAATGCGAGGAGAAGCGTGAAGAACTCATTCGATTATGTAATATAGTCTCTAGTGGTGACTATAATAGCGTATTGAATACATTATTCATAGGAATATATTATGGACTTCCATTTACATATATATATATATTGTTTGAATAATACTTATTTTCGTGTAAAAATAAAATGTATGAGATTGTTAAGATGATGAAAGATTTTGAATAAACATCTATGTACAGATGAAGTTTTTTTCGGCACCGCACAACTTATACGGCATATAATATATAAGGTGTAACGTGATTGACGATTCAACGGTTGTCTGTGTGTAAAGGACGTCACCTATCCGTTTCATCCTCATGTATATTTAGAATTTGTAATTTTTATGGGAAAAATATTTTTTTTATGGTAAAGGACACGGCAAACGAGCGTTCGGGTCACCTGATGGTAAGTGATCACCGCCGCCCACGACCCCAAGCAACACCAGAGGAGCTACAGGTGCGTTGCCGACCTTTAAGGTGGGGTTGGGCGTCGCGGCTCGGCATTACCTAATGCTAAACGCAGTGGCAAAAGTCACTACTTGACGCTGGTTTTAAATGCCTGGAGTGGTATTAATCCGGTCGAGTCTGCCCATGCGTGTTGCTATTACTGGCGACGTGACTCTACCACACGTACTTTAGTCGCCTCTTACGACACCGACAGCACCAGGGTGATCCTATTCTAGGCCGGGATCACACGCCACGAAAACAGTCCAGAATTCAAGTTTAGTCATTCGTTGAACATACTTACTTGAATATAATTATAGAAATTTATTAAGTGATTTTTCACTAGAATATCTCTGCATTCTTCTGAGGAAAAGATATGTAAAATAAAATAATATATTTTTCAAATATATTATTTCAAAAACAAGAAACAAAGCACAAGTTACAGTGTGATTGATTGTAAACGCGTTAGGTTGTGGGTTCGATTCCTACTCAAAGAAATTATCTATCGAGGCAACACCTTCCACCACTCAATACGCAATGCCTCAAAATTTCTGCAAAATATGAAGAACCAAATGTTTTGAAACTAGGTTCTATCATTTATGTGGGATATGATGTATAAACTAAAAGGAAATAATTAAACTATTGAAATACAATCGTCAACAGTACGGGGAATAGCCTTTGTTAATAACATTTATATAAAATTATATTTTCATATTGACCTTCAACACAAAATTAAAGTAAAATCTATGAAAATCCAATAGGTGGTTTGAAATAACTAAGTCTATTTCATTTTCGTGCATTTACATTACAAATAATTTGTAACAAACCAAATGTGGTCAGAATTGTAAACCAAATTGCATATTGTAATTTAGAACTAAACGTGACTTAATTTAATAACTTCATTTAACACTGTAATCGTGAAAGTACAGGAGGAATATAGTTTAATTTCCACATGGTCTCGAAAAATAAAGATACTTATTTTCCTCCACTTTACTCGTTAAATCTCTTTTTCGGTGTAGATTAGAGTAAGCATATAAGTACAAAATAACTTTGTTTATTTAAATATATTCTTATCATTTATCTATTTTTTAAAGTTCCGTAACTCAAAAGGAAAAAATAGAGGCTGTCGCGGCGCAGTGGCACAAGGGTGCCGCCCGTACACGCGACGGTAGTGGGTTCGATTCCCACTCGAAGAAGTGAAATATATTTTTACGTTTATATTTCCATTTTTCTTCGCTCTGGTGTCGAGTCAAAGCGCACTTGTGCTCCTGTGCTGAGAATGGCCTAGCAAGATAAAAATTATAAAACGTAGAAATTATAATTATTAGTATTTGTACGTAGCTATAAGTCAAGATACATATAGCTGAATAGTCAAAAGCGACCGACAAAAAGTATATGCGGGATATAGCGTGAAGCTGAAAAATAAAGAAAGAAGTATATTTAACTATATACAGGTAAAAATATTAATTATTGTTTACTAATATTATTATTATTAATTTTATTTAATTTCTATGACTGATCTCCCTCCACTAGTAAACTGCACATTGAGTGCCATAACTCTACAAAACAAACTAAAACACTCCGTTTTCTGGGGAAATTAATTAATTAATTCATTGCTCCGAATATGCAGTAATGATAGGAATAATATACTTCATTTCATTTTTTTTTTCTATTACAAAATTTTTTATCATTAATGAAAAATGGTTTAGAGATGATTTATGATAACATAATTTACTTTTACTTTTTAATTTGATTATATTTTACCGTGTATGTTAAAAATTTCATTTCAGGCATCGAACCCACAACCTGCCGTTTCGTCAGACGCACTGTTATACTCATGCGCCACAACTACTCTTAAAGCTTGATTCATTAGAAATGGTTTAAAATTGTAACTATTGTATATGTATTATGATATTTTCATCAAATTTAAAATTTGTTCGTGTGACGTGACACACGAATATGTAAAAGAAGATAAAATCTATTCAAAGTCAAAGTTAAAATGAACAAAATCTTGATAACTGCAAGTACTGCATTATTTGTTCCTTAGATAAAGTCAAATATATAATAAAAACTTTGTATTAAATAATATTATTTAATTTTATTACGATTTGACTAAGGTTATTTAAGGTTGTTATGAGTAATTAAGATTTTCAAGTCAGTTTTAATTATTATATAATATGTTTTTAACTTTTACATTCTTAAAATATATTTTTCGAAGAATTTAGTTTTAAAATTTAACTAGCAGTCGTTTTATATTATGTTCAAATGTAGCCTACACTGTGCCTGACATGATTTTTAAAACTTTAATCTCAATAGCATTCCCTACATTTGAAATTTTTAGAAAACATCTATAAAACCTATATAAGATCATTAAAAAAATACATTAATATTATTACAATTCTTAAAAAACATATCCTATTTTCTAATACAAAAGTTAAACGAAACTACTTACGTATATCTTTACAGGTGAGCAAGGACCTACAGCAACCGGGGATTTCTCTTGGAATGCGCCTGGGCGGGCCGAACGCGAGCTTTTAAACGCCCTCCACAGACCACCAATGGCGTGGGTGACACACAATTACCTGATTGTAATATATTGTATATAATATATTAATATACATTATTAAGTTATTTCTATGTATTAGAAAATTACAGGTTTATGATTTCGTTAACCAATGCTGTTTATTAAAAGTTGATACAAGTGATGGATTTTGTAATGAGACATATTTTTAACATAGAGAATGTCTTTAGAAAATGGTTAAGTTTAAGCACAGGTATCTAAGTTAATCTTTTTAGAGAGATAAGCTTAAATTACAAACAAGAGTAATATAAAAAAACGTTGTTATATTTATCTAAAAATCCAAACAAAAACCAGGGAAATCACCATATCTTAAATATCAATGTTTAATTATGTCACAAATACTTTTTTTCCTTCACGCTTTATAAGCAGAAGGGCCTAGAGCTAAGGCACTTCCCAATTTCCACTCAATTCTGGGGGCGTGTGTGAGTAATAGAACACTACGCCGCGCTCTGCCTCGACGTAGATACAACGAAATGAATATTTAATTGTTAATTTTTTTCAAGCGAGAATCGAACCCACAATCAGTCACTTTTACTTTCCCGTGCATGTGGCGCTGCGCCATGACTAGATTCAAAAAGCGTTCTTTGACATTTCTTATTTAAAAGAATATATAGGTTTTTAGCTTTACGATAATTCCCTCAAATAGTCAAATAAGTATAGTGAACTTAGAGTCAAGACAATGCTCTTCACTTTCCGCCCAATTTTAATACGCTGCGTGTTAAGCGAGCGCTTATTAACACGCTGCGTGCTTTGTCTTGTTACCTGAGCAAATAAATTAATAATAAATTATAATATTATTATACTGCCATATCTATCCACACAATAGACTCGATCCCGCCCTACAAGCTACGATTTGCACGGATTTCTAGCGATGCGAGATAGAAATACTCTCTATCTCTCTTACCGAACTCACATCAAGTTATTAAAGTTGCAATCAGTTGATTACAGTGTTGTTTCCAACTTTATTAAAGGAGTCGAGTACTCTTTTAATTACAAGTGTTGATATGCGGCTAATTGCTGCTGTACGTATGCTGTACTACTTCAGACATTTCGCTTATGAACAAGAAAAAATAGGTAGAGGGAATCTAGTGTTAAGACACTCTGTTTCTCATTTTCTGCGAAATTTTGGAGGCATTGTATGTTGAGTGGCGGAGCTTAATGCCGCGCTTTACCTCAAGACCTAATCATAATGTTAATTAAATTATTTATTATATTCTAATAGTATATTTAATGAAGTAATTAAGTATTCTTATGGTTTAATTCACACACACAGTTACAAAAAGTAGCTTTATTTTACTATATATGTTTAGTATTTTTTTGAATCTAAGTGTACTAAATTTAAGTACTTTAAAATGTCATAAATGGACTGCAATATGTTTAGATGACCAAGGAAAAATCTCATATAAGTTGTTATTTTCATGTTTAAAAAAGAAACACCTTTTGCGTTTAGCAGTTACTTGGCCAAATATTTGTACTCTACATAGTTAAAAATTAACGCTATTTAAAAAAATTGCCAACAATATTCATCTCAAGACTACGAGTCGAAAATTATATACAGTCACTTCAATACATAGATTAATATTCTTTACTTTCTTCTCTTTTTGTAAGACTGAGTTTTATAAACGTACTTTCAACGTACTCTGTTTCAAAAGTCGAAAGTAAGCATATGGGTCCTTTAACGAGCACTTGTAGGCGTGCACTTAAAGATTTTGTTGAAGTTTTTATAGGATGGAAAAGAATGACATTTTACACTTTAAAATAAACTTTTAAGAGATGTCAGTCGTGGCGCACACGTGGTGAGAGGTTGTGGATCAATTCCCTGTTGAGGAAATGAAATATTTTCATTTCTTCGCTCTGGTGTTAATGCAGAGCGCAGCGTTGACCAGCCAGTCAACGCAACCACCAGTCAATGCAATGCCTCCAGAATTGAGCTGAAAATGGGGAAAGATCTTAACCCTCTGCCCTACCCTGCTGCGTGCAGGATACAGCGTGAAACTGCTTGATGTTACATAAATACATAAAAATTCAAACCTTTAATTGCATATATAAAATTTTAAGCATTTTAATTAAAAAGTACCTTTCAATAGCTTCATCATATGAATCTAAATATTTCGTTAAGTACCGACGTCGTACGATTTGAATACAGCGATGCACTTATCGCTGTTATGCTCGTTCTGCATGTCAAGTTGAAAACAAACACGCTCTAATTTGAATGGAAGAAAAATAAGAAAAAATGTGGGTACGTATATGTAGGTACCCAAAAGGTATGTTTTGAGGCTAGTCGCGACGCAGCGGTTTGCCACTCTGGGAAATTAAATATTTAAAACTTTATTTTTTTCGATCTGGTGTCGACGCCAAGCGCGCCATTAGGTTCCACCACTCTACACAAAAGCCTCCGTGATATGGCGGAAAGGAGAGGCGAGCGGAGTGTCTTAAGACTAGGCTCCTTCTGCCAAATTACAACATTTGGAAACTACGCGAAACTGAAAAACAACTACTTACTAGTATATATTCTATAATTTCAAGTAAAGTAAAAGCAAACGGCCACATGTAAGTGGCCGGTAACGCGCCAGCGACAGGTGATGGATTCGATTCCTACTCGAGGAACATAAATATGTAATATTATTATATCTTCACTCTGTGACGTATCTTAACGTGGACAAATGTCAAAACTATGTTACCAGATTCCCTATGCGTACCCTTCTAAATCCTGTGATACAGCGTGAGGTTAAAATATATTATCAGTGTCAACATAAAATATATTTTATATATATAATACAATATATAATGCTATCAGAATGAAGGTATGGTCGAGAGCTGGTCTGACGATGGAGACAGGACTTACAGAGTGAAATTTAATATTAAAGTACTGAAAATTCCGTTCTTATAATTTATAGTGTCTAGGAAATTCTGCAGCATTTATAGTACAAATGAGTGATTTATAGCTTATTTAAAACAATTTTGCCACATTTATTTATACTTAAAAATGTATAAAAAAAGAAATATGTAAAAAAATAAATAAAAAATTATAAATTTAACAAATGTGGTTTCTGTACAAAAGTAATTGAATTACTATCTCAATACACAAATAAGTTAAGCCAGATATAGATAAATTAACTTTGGATCAGAAACTTTAAGGGAACGTTACTATATTAACCAATAGAAGATCTCGCCTCCCGTTAATCAATGTATGTCGTTAAGTAGATGTTGAGTGAGATTAAAGTCTGGTGAAGTTTTGAGATGGAGCTTTCCTTAAGGGGACTTTGCTATTATTATATTACATTTAACACAACACTTTACAATACAGTAAACACTTTATAGTGTTATATTTAATTATATATATATATTATTGTATGTTTTTATTCGTTGTATGATATAGTAGGTGGAGGTAACTTAGTGTGTAATTAAAAGCAATAATAATCTCAAGGCCTTTTTTAGCTTCACGCTATATCCCGCACATAGCAGGTTAGACAAAGGGAAACTAGAAATCTAGTGTTAAGACACTCCGTTTCCCGTTAGGACTCTTTCATTCACCACGATAACTAATTACTTTTCTTAGATCAAAAACCCATTACTTAACAATATTTCTTTTACTTTTATAAGTACCTACACATTTTCATAAAGATCAAACCATAAACTAGAGTGCTACAAAATTGTGTCACGCAACGTTTTTACGCATCTTTTATTTTACACGTACTTTTAAAATAACTCTTTGTCTCCCTGAGAGAACTGTAAAAAAATTACATTCAATGATTTGTTTTGGCCTTTGAGGTGGAAACACTGCCGCAGGTAGGCCTTTCTATAGGAGCGTGGCTCGTGGATGGAAGTCCCTACGAAACTGGACAGAAGTGGGGTAATGAGAAATAACGATACAGTATGCACTATATTCACCTGGAGATGGGAGTATACCGAAATGTAAGAGAAATGAACTTTATTGTGGGTTCAATTCCCACTTTGGATAATGTGTTTTATCCGTTACCTCGCTTTAGTGCCAAGACAGCAACGTTAATTTATGCCACTTAACACGAAATTTTTCGAAAATAGGGAGGAAAATGTGAAAACGGAGTGTCTTAACACTAGATTATTCCTGTGTAAAAATTTGTATACGGAATACAGAGGAAAATTAAATCAGTCATAAATAAAATTTTATATATATTACATTATATGTAATAGTAATAGTATACAAAAATAGAATAATTAATATCTAAGAGAATATCTAAAAAGAAAACACAACACCTCTCAAATATACGTTTACCTATTTGAATTTCAAAAGACATTGTATCAATTGGAATTCTTTATACGCTTACAATATAACTCTTTTGTGAAGCTTTAGCTTAAATTTTAACGTTCTAATATTACTACTTTACTTCAAATATGTAGTTTTTCTCTTACATTTATTTTTACTTAAAATAGTTAATTCTATCTTATGCCTTCTAAATGGAAGAGCATATTATAGATGTAAATAACTTAATAATATGGGCAAGTTAATTATAAGTCAATTAAGCTTAAAGTTTGGCTATATTTGTAAGGAGTGGCATTAAAAACAGCTAAGCTCGTTCCTAAGTGGAAAGAGATACTTTTTTTGAAAAAAAACGTTCAAAAATTCGAAGGCACCAGAATTTGAACGCCATCGGTCCAAGGTTCATATCTAAGAAAAATATTTTCCTAAGTGTGGAATATCAAAATAAAACGTGAGATTTATGAAAAAAAAGGAAGTCTACAAGCATTTCTCAAAACATATAGTAATCTGTCAGTTCTTTCATTTTAACAAACGATCAGCTCAAGCGCCATTGTCCAGACCATTACGTGCCAGGATTTCTGTATGGCGGCATCTTAATCTCAAGATACAATGGATATTAATCGAAATGTGTGTAGGTGGTCCTATTTTTTATATATATATATATATATATATTTTTCAGTTTCACGCTGTATCCCTCATATAGCAAGGTAGGCAGAGGGAACATAGGACCCTTATCTATTTTGCCTTGATTCTAGAGCGAAATGAGGGTATTTATATATTTTTCTATCTATACTAATGTTATAAAGATGAATAGTTTGTTTGGTTGAAATATATATTTTTCTTGTGTAATATAGCGTATATATAGTGAAACATTGTCACTATAAATAAATAAATAATAATAATAAAATAAAATTATAATATTAAATAAAATAAAATTTTAAATAATTTCATAACTGAAATACATAGTAGATTTTATCGATGAAAATGAAATATAGAGAAACGTAAATAAGGATAATTTGATTCAAATATAAAAACACGTGCTCGGACGAATGTTTTTCGTTTATACGCACGAAATGGCGTTAACAGATTAAAAGGTTTACTCTAGTATTATAATTATGAGGATTTTTGATATTTGATAATATTTACTTCGGATATTTTTTTTTCAGCTTCACGCTGTATCCCGCACACAGCAGGGTAGGCAGAGAGAACGTCGGTGTTGACACTCCGTTCCCCACTTTCTAACAAATTCTGGAAATGGAAATATAAACGTATAGGTAATGATTGGAAAAATACTGTAAGACTTTAAGAAGCTTGTTTTCTTTTTTTTTAGATCCCCACACTCCACTGAATTCGGATGGCATTGCTTGTTGGTTGACGGTACTCAACCCGCCACCGTTTTTTTTAGCTTTTGCACCATCAAAAGTAAAGGTCTAAATTTAACAGAATTAATATTAATGCCATATATATATATGTGCTAGTGGAAACTGCGTCGATATGTCCGACGCAGTTTCCACATCCACAGATCCACACATCCAGATCCACACACGGTGTGGATTTGATTTTCGATCCAGGCAATAATAATAATTAAAAACTTTATATTCCACAACTAACATTCTCGTATTTCATGATATAAATATTTTAGTGCTTTTTTTAATATATTTATTTTACTATAAAATTGTTTTATTTCAGTACATTATAAGATTTAAGAGTTAAGTTTTCCTAATTTAGTAAATTAAGTTTTAACCTGTCGCGTTTTCACTAACCTCCGGGTAAGCTTGTGTCTTATGAATGATATCTGGTTCAACATTGACCTGTAAGGACTCTTGCAAGCAAACTTACATATATTGCAAGTAATATAAAAGCTACCGTTGACTACAGAGTTTCCATGGCTCCTTCTGGTTCTATCACCAGATCATCTCCATATCGTAATAATTTTGCGCCGTCCAATTTACATATGCATTCAAAATTGAAGCTCAATCTGTTACCGAGAAGTAAATCAAATTTAACTTGCAAGATATGATCACAGACAAACGTCGGCACAAGTGCAACTAAATAAAGCCTTGTAAAAAAGAGTTTATCGTGGCGTAGGGGCACAACGGTGTGACAGTACATGACGGTAGTGGGTTCGATCTCAATTCGAGAAAATGAATTATTATTTATTACTTTCATTTTCTCGCTTCGGCACCATGGCAAAAGCTCGGCGTTGAGTTCCGCCATTCAACACGGAACGCCTCTAAAAATACCTCGGAAAGTAGGGAACGGAGTGTCTTAACATTAGGTTCACTCTGCCTTCTCCGCTAGGTCAAGTTAAAAAAAAATTGAAACACTATTTATTTTGGCTCTTCCGACGTTATGATTAATATCTAACTTCCTTAGAAAATGGTTAATTCTTTAATTAAATGTTTAAAATGAATGGACGATCTATAACGCAATCATAAATTATTATTTACACTGATATACAGGGTTATACCTGGATATAATTGATGGAAATGAAAATATTACTATTATTGGGAATCAAACCCGCGCATCCTGTCACTTTTACAGTTACATACTATTAGTAATGTCCCTTTTCTTCGCTCTGATGTTGAGGCAAAACCGTGGCTTTGATTTCCGTCACTCAACACGCAATATCTCTAGAATTCCGTTGAAAGTGGAGAGTGGCTTTTTTAGCTAAGCATAGAGCCAGTGTTATATATACTTAAATAGTGGACTACCCGAATTGAGGTAACCCAATATAGAATATGTATGTATGCACATACATATATCGATGACTCATTAAAACGTACATTCTGATGAGTTGAAAGTTGAGTGGGTCTTGGTACGAGTCTTAGGAGTATACATAATATCACGTAATATTCGATGGATTTAATATTATGAAACTTTTAATTATATTCAGGCCATTTTTTTCAGGTCGACGCTGTGTCCTATATAGCAGAAGGAACGTAGTGTCAAAACACTCCGTTCCCTACTTTACGCCGCCCAAGCATTACCTACTTGTTAACCTACAGGTAACAGGATAAGGCGCAGCATTGTGTCTTCCACTCAATGCATACAAATAAATTAAAATATAAATTTCATCCTCGAATGTGAATCAAACCCTGGCGCGCCACAACCTGGCGCGTTTCCCCAAATGGTTTCCCCGAATCCAATCCATAAACATCAGACTGTGCAATTGCACCACAACGTCCTCAAATATAAATTCACTATACTATTCTATATTCACTATACTATAGGAAAACCAAGACAATTACTTTATATTTCACAACAAATATATTTCATAATATATGTTTAATATTATTTATATATATTTATTTTACTATAAAATGGTTTTGTTTATATATATAATAAGTTTTAAGAGCTTTTTTGACTCGATATTATATACTGAAAACTTTGTGTCTTCCATAATATTGCACAACTATTTTGAAATAATTGTAAAACTAATTTTTCATCAGGCGCTAGACTTTTACTTTAAATTAAAGTCAAGAAATATTTTATAGAAATAAATAGATTTATTGTCTTAAATGTAATTATAAACTTACAAATTATTGAGAAATTAGTATAACAGTTATAATGTATGAGGTTAGGGCTGTCACTTGTTACTTCTTTTATATTGATATTTAACTTGAAATTCTAAATTAAGTTTTTGAAATTCTTTTACGATACATATATATTATCAACTTCACGTTGTATCCCGCATACAGCAGGGTAAGAAGGCGGAACTCAACACCGCGCTTCTGCCTTGTTGCCAAAGCGAAAAAATGAAAATATTAATAAATAATAAATCAATCCTTCAAATGGACATCGAACCCATAACCGCCACGTTACAGTCACACCATTGTGCCCCAACCATACGTACAAGAGTTGCATTAAAAAATTAAATAGTAAGTTTTTTTTTGTAGTATGCATTATGATATTTTTGTATTAAAAAAACTACATTAAATTTACTGGCGGAACTCAACACCGTATATTCTGTATTAATTCTATTTCCCTGTCAATATCTATTTCCCTATCAAAGCCTCTTCAAATAATTGCCAGCCCTCGACTGATAATGATTCACGATCAAACTCTCGCTAGTACGAGTATATAACACGGTACGCTTACAGCTCAGCACAATACTAGTGCAGGCCCCGGCGGCGTAACCGCTTTACAGTGACATTAATATATTAAAATTTCTATTAAATATCGATTTAATTTAGTTGTTTAGTAGAAAGTACGTGCTTTTATTAATTTTTAATTTTTTTTTTTCCAATTTTTTTGATTTTTAATAGATTTTCAAAATCACACGTTATGTTATATTACTAGGTTTAATTGAAATAACGGTTATACTGTAAGGTATATTATAAGGTAGACCGAAGGAACCTAATTATAAGACACTACGTTGCCTACTTTCAGGAGGCCACGCCGCGTTGCTGTTACCACTTCCATTAATTTTTACCGTTACCATTCATTCCCCCGAGTGGGAATCGAACTCATGTATGTAGCCACAACATGCTTAGTCCCTAATTTAAACTTCCTTAATAATAGAAGCGTTAAAAAGACAATAAAAAAACTATTACTAAATATTCATATTCTGTTTACAGTTTCATCATGCAAGTTTTCGTCAGGACTCTCACGGGGACTATTGCCCTGGAGGCAGAACCCACTGACACCGTCGAACATCTTAAGTCCGTGATCTGTAGCAGAGAAGGCATTTCCCCTGAACAACAAAGGCTTACTCATGAGGGAAGACCAATGGAGAACGGATTTTTAGCACAATACAACATTCAAAAAGACTCTACTATCCATCTTGCACTCAGTTTACCTGGAGGTTAGTGAAAATAGTTAGATTTTGATCTCCTTTTTAGTTCTACAGAAATCTTTTTCTTCTTTCTTTTTAGTTCTATCTAGTTCTATAGAAATAATAATGTAAATGTGAGATTTTGTGAGGATAAATAGATTTAATAAAACAAAATTCTTAAATGAAATTTGTTGATTAAACTTTACACATATAAAAAAATTGAAGCAAGTAACTCAGAATTAATGGGTATAAGACTATAAATATATTAAGACATAGAGTAAATGAAAAAAAATATTTGAAGCACAAGGGTGAACCGCGACGGTTGTCGGTTCCATTCTCATTTGAGACAATTAATGATTGATTATTAATATTTTCATTTCATCGCTCTGGCACCAAGTTAAAAGTACGGCGTTAAATTTCGCTACTCAAAACGCATTGAAAGTGGTAAACGGGAACAGTGTGTGTTCCATCTGCCGACCGTATGTGCGGGATAAAATACGATGCTAAAGCCAAAAAAGAAAAGTAAAAATATTCCATTCCAATATTCCAGGTGGAAAAGGAACAATACGTCTTGCTCCTGATCTCCTACTCTTGGCGCAGAAGTATAACTGCAAGAAGATGGTCTGCCGCAAGTGCTACGCGCGCCTCCACCCTCGCGCTACCAACTGCAGAAAGGACAAATGCGGGCATAATAACGACCTTCGACCTAAGAAGTCACTGTCAGAACCTAGACAGTTTTAATATATTATATCTATTATTGCTATTTATATATATATTTTATGTGTATATTAATTATTAAAAACATATATTTTTAGATGTATTTATTTTTTAATGTAATATAAAGTTTTGTAAATATAGATTATTTATCTGTAATTAAGATTTATATTGTCATAATATAATATATTTATTTTATTTTATAATATTAAGGTTTTATTAGGGTAAATAAAAATAAAACCGACTATTTTGTGTTTTATTTTTTTTATTATTTATATTTGTATCGCGCACATAGCAGGGTAGGCAGAGGGAACCTAGTGTTGGATACTCCGTTTTGAGTGGAAGAACTTAACGTCGCGCTTTGCCTCAGCACCAGAGCGAAGAAATGGAAATATAAATTTAAATAAATATTTCATTTCCTCGAGTGATAATCAAACCCACAACCGTTGCGTTACAGTCACACCCTCGTGTCGCTGCACCACGACGGTCACTGCCAGCCTGTTTCATTTATTTCTAATTTCATGAGTACAAGAAATAATATGCCTGCCATAGGAGTAGAAACTCTATTTATTTTTAACTTAAATAAGTTAAAAATAAATAATCTTTAAAAATAATTATGAATATGTTTTTGTAGAATTATTTGTTTAAACTAGAAATGACATTTGCATTATAATAAAAAATAATATATTTTTGTACTACTTATCTAAAATCGCATTCACTACATTATATGCTCTACAGTGATAGACAGACGAAAAAGAAATTGAATTTTTATAGGTATTTTCGCTATTTTAACGTAGTGTTAATAATAAAGTAAATATTTTAAAAACAGTGATTATGAAATATTAAGTAATTTTCTATGTTTATCATTAAATAACTTTGTGAAAATATGTACAATATTAAAAATATATTATGTGGATTTTTCTTCCTTTACTTTTTTTTATTTGACGAAAATACATATAGGATTCGAAACTTTATTTTTAATTATTAATGAACTTGTCCAATAAATGTACAGTAATATTTACAATAAAATTGTGTGCTATTAAATACGAAGGCCATACAAACGATATAGAGGTTGTTTGTGGTGGCGCAGTGGCACCACATCTAACTCGAAACACGAAGGTTCGATTCCCATTCGGGGGAATGAGTTATTTTCTGGCTCTGGTAACAAGGCAAGACGCGGATGAGTTCCGCTACGTATCCAAGACGTAATCCAGAACGTAGTGATTTTTCTTTTAATATTAGAGTGAAACTCGAAAAAATATTATAATTCAGCTTAATTTGTCATCCTGCACAATCTAATATTACGACTCTCCATATCCATAAAGACACCTTTGTTCATCACCTTCAACGAAAGTATTATATATATTTTAATACCTTGACTGGAAATCGAACCTATAAACTGTCGCGCTTACATTCACAACACAACAAATATACAATACAGGTTAAATTGTACACATATAGCTTAGATATATATTATATGCATGTACAACTTAAATATAGCCACTAGCGTCGTTTTATTCAATATTACACAACGATTAAAATTTCGACATATTTATTAATAAATAGTATTAATTATTTAATTTATTATTTTATTTCCCGTTATAAGAGTTTAACGGGTAAGTACTGAAGTCCGTTAATCCTCACTTACTTGCTTCATATTATCCGTTGTATAATATTGCGCAATAATTATGAAACGGAAAAATTTTATCAGATTTCGCTTCCAGATTGGAAAAAAAGAAAATTATCTTTTTTTTTTTATATTATGAAATAGATTTTTTAATAATAATAAATATTTATACAAAAATATTATGCAATTTTGTAGTGTTAGGTTAGAGCAGGGTTGTCGCTCGTATCGTATTCGGGTGATGTACTGGTAATATTATTTATTTGACAATTAATATATATTATAAAATAAAAATAAAATGTCGAAATACAGTAATATAAAAAAAACTATTTAAAAAACTAACGACTCCTTCTAACCTTTGGGGCATCTAAATAGCAAGGCATATATATTTAATAAAAAGTATAGGCAAAAACTAAACTAATATACTAATATTTAGACACTCAATATTTTCTTTTACTTCAGTTCCACAAATACAATAATTACATTTAGTAAAAAAAACTAATAAATTTTCAACCCTGTAATGTCTGATATCTGTTGGATCATGGTCGACTTTCAGTAATATATAAGACAGTGACAACACTCAACACTCCTCATATTAGAAAGCCGCCTGCACCGCGAGAGGTCGCACCTGCGCACACTCCACGGTACGAGTCCACGTCATCGCAGGAATTCAAAATGTTTTCTTCGTAAAAGCGCCGCGAATTCCGCCGGCGCACAACAGCGCCGCGTCTGAAACTGATCCTATGAGCATTCTGGCGCCATCTGCGCCAAGGACTGCCGTCAGAAGGCTAAGGAATTCTGACGACGAAAATGCTCATTCAAACTCTAAGCGGGTGCGCGCGCTCGGTCGTGCCTCCCCCCTCACTCGTATGATGTCGCCTACATCCGACGACGATGCAGCTCACTCAGATCCAAAGGGGATGCGTGCGTCCGGCCGCACATCGCCCACTTTTGCAGACGCAGCCATTGTCGCCGCACTTCCTTGTACTGCCGCTCCCGGCGCTGCTGTCGCCGCATCTTCGACAGCCGCCACAGATGGCGCTGCCGCACCGAACACGAAGAATAAACAATATAGAATTCCGCCGCTAGTGGTGGAGTCCATGCCCAACTGGACCCACCACTTCAGAAACCTGCGGACCAAGCTTGGCCACTCTCCTAACGCGCGCCCATTCGGCAAGGGCGTGCGATTCTCACCCAGCTCGGAGGATGAGTATCGCACTATACAGCGGTACCTCTCCGAGCTGGAGAAATCCGAGAACCTTTCATGGTTCTCGTATGGACTACCAGCCGAAAAGAGCCGTAAGGTGGCCATCAGGGGGCTACCTTCAACTACTTTCCCCGATGAGATCATCGAAGCCTTGCAGGAGCAAGGCTTCATTGCCGAATATGTACGACCGATTCGCGCAAGAAAGGGCAGGCCGGGCTGCCTTTTCTTTGCGATCCTCAAGAATACAGCAAATCTCGCGCCAGCCATCTACCAGATTACGGAACTATTGTTCATGCCTGGTATAAAAATAGAAGCATGGAGGAACAAGGGGGGCCCTGCGCAGTGTCATCGCTGCCAGGGCTTCCGTCACTCCAGCCACGGCTGTCACAGGCGGCTCGCGTGCGTGAGGTGCGGAGAGGAGCACCTCGCCCGCGACTGCCCACGACCCAAGGAAGAGCCAGCAACCTGCGCCAATTGCGGGGGACCCCACCCCGCTAACCACTCCGCGTGCCCGCAGCGAAAGCGCGAGGTACGAAACAAACGTGCGGGCACTATTGCCCTCACTGACACCAGGACGAAGAAGAATGCGGCACCGGCCACCGCCGCTACGGCGCAGTCGGAGCCGTTAGCCGCAGCGACGACCAGTCTTATGGCCCCCGCCAACCCACCCTCCGTGAGGGGAGGCGGCGGCGGTAAGCGAAAGAAGAAGGGAGGCAGGAGGAAGCGGCACCAGGAAGCCGGAACCTCCCCCCTCTCCGCCGACACCGATGAAGAAGAAGATATTGAACCAGAGGCCGCCCCTGCTCCGGCCCGTGCTACCTCTACAAGAAGAAGAACACGACAACACACGCAAGCGACTATGCCTGCGCCCACTGACTCGCCTGCCATTCCGCTGGTCAGGGCCATTGGCGTCCTCCAAGAGGTCCTTGTGGCCATACAGGAGGGCCGTGACCCTATCGCCGCCGTACTCCAGGCCTTACAGGACCTTACTAGGTAAGTTTGTGCCTCCCAGGGATATCCTCACCTTACCCAATTCCGACTCCCGAGCTGCTCCTTTGCCGCCGGTCACCTAGCTGGGCCTCCCGCGGGTAACCGTGGGTCTCACCTGGCTGGGCAGTTCCGCGCAATGAGCACATAAGCTCATCCCACATCTGATATAGTCCTTTCACAACCAATAGAAATTACCCAAATTTTTACCCTTTCCCCCCTGGCACCAAAAAAGGTCCAAACCCCAAAGACGCTGCGCCTAGTAAGGCCAGCCGCCAGAAACCACGGACAGGCAGGCACATAGCCGCGGAGCCGTTTCCCGACAGATGGGGGTCGGATGAAAGAAATTATCAAGCAACACTCCTCATTTTGGCTGTCGCAGCGTCATGACCAGTAACTTTACTAGGATGTGTTGAATTGTTTAATTGAAATTGTAGGGTGCAGAGACGACAGTTAAGGTTAGTTAATATTTACTTATACATATAATGTGAAGCATTTTACAGATCAATGAACGTGACGGTGATGGGTTCGATTCCCACTCGGAGAAATGAAACCGCTACTCAACACACATTTAAGTTTCTTAACACTGGGTAGATTTGCATTTTATTTTCTTTAGGCGTGAAGCTAAAAAAAATATAATGCTAAAAAAAAAAAACTAATTTTATATTAAAATTTCCTTTTTCATTTAAATGAATTTATCTATATAACAATAAATTAATATAATAAATTGCTGTAGAATATAATATTTGCAGAAGTCTATTGAAAAGTCAACAATGTGCAGTGTGCTAACAATAATATATGAGTGCATTTAATCGATATTGATAAACGCGATAAGGGGTCGGACAGTCGGTCTATGGAATTAATATTGCTATTTACTATAAAACCTTTAATTATCATCACGCAACTATTACATTAGTACTCATATGGAATAGGTAGTGAGGGTTTAATGTAAAAAACACTCCACTCTCCACTTTGTGCAAATACGTTATATGGTCGATCCCAACATCACCTCAGACCAGATCTTCAAAGCAGAGTAAGCCTTCGCCCAATTTGGGAGACATTGTTTAGTCACAAGGGAATGGTTCAATAATTCAAAAAAGAACCGAACCAACAAGCGTCATATTTACTTTTTATTATTTTTCTTGTAATATTTAATGAAAATTACAGATCAAAAATGCAGATCTTCGTAAAAACCCTCACGGACCACGTTGTCCTCGCAGTTGAACCCACTAACACCGTAGAGCATGTCAAGTCTAAAATATACGAAAGGGAAGGCATCTTCAATGAATATCAAAGATTAATATTTGAAGGCAAACAACTAAATGATGGAAGAACTCTATCTGAATACAACATTCAAAAGCAATCGACTCTACACCTTACTCTCAGCCTTCCTGGAGGTTAGTATATATATATGTCTTTTTTTTTAATTCTTTATTTGAATTCAATAATTATCTTGGGCGTCATGAATAATTTATTTTAGTTTTAAATTTGTATTTATTTCAGGTGGTAAAGGAGCAATGGTCATTCCACCCGACCTGGTAGCACTAGCACAGAAATTCAACGTACGTAAGATGATATGTCGCAAGTGCTACGCGCGCCTCCACCCTCGCGCCACCAACTGCAGGAAGGACAAATGCGGGCATAATAACGACTTGCGACCTAAGAAGGAACTTAAGAATTAATAATATAAACTAGAAATTCCATTGTTTTATATTGTAATAAATAATGTTTTTCATAAATGTTCATAAATAAGCACATAGCGATCCCTTTTGTACTATCAGGTTTACATAAAAGATAGTCTCAAGTGCCTTGAAACATTACCATTATATTTATCAACACTTTGTTCTATATACATAAAATAATCATCGAATAAGAGTTAAAATAATAATATAAATATTATATATTATGTGTGACGATGAAGCCAGTCATGGTGAAGGGGCACAAAGTATGACTGTAAACGCGACTTTGGGTTCGATTCCAACATTCGGCGGGTAATAGAGAACGAAAGTGAATTAATGGAAACGGATTATCTTAAAACTAGGTCTAGGTCCTCTTTCATGTACAGAGTACAATGTGAACCAATGAAAACACATAATGCATATAAAATTGGTAATATGATTTTTTTACATATTGGCGGTTTTTCTGCGGATAAGACCCGTTGGAAAATATGAAAATAAAATATATTACTTCTAAAACCTAAACTGGTTGTACGACGTACAACCTCGTACTTATTATTAAATACGCGTCATTTTATGAGTTACGGCGTTGAGTTCTGCTACTCAACACGTAAAGCCTCCAGAATTCGGCAGAAACAGAGTGTCTTAACACTAGGCTCCCCTCTGCCTACACTGCTGTGTGCGGGATACAACGTGAAGCTGAAATGGAAAAAGTTATTTTTTGAATGACACATTGATGGAAATTAAAGGTGAATCAAGAATCTATATTTAAGGTTATATTAAATTATAGTTTAATGTTATAAAGCCGAAGTATTTGTTTGGTTGAAAGCGCGAATCTTAGTAGTTTTTGTTTTACAGTCCATTTATTGAGGACGGTTATAGAATATAGACAAATCCTCACGCAAAGCGCCTGTGCAATTTATAGGAGCAAAGTAGTTATTCCATTTTGTATCCACTTATTTTTACCAATATTTATTCGCGCGAATGAGTCATGTAGTCATAGATAGTTCTCAACGTACTCCTTTTCCATTCCAATCGCGAGCGTAGCCACAAGTGAAAGCTAGTTCTTAAATTTATATTCTAAAGTTTGACATATTTCTAAACGTTTCTAAATAGTCCCAGTATAAAATAATAACTTTAACAAAATGGCGTGGTTTAAAATTGTGACGAAAGCAAATGCAAGTAAATTGTAATTTATGCTGTAAAAGTATCATCATTTGCATTATTCTGTTAATGTTTCAGATCCCGCGGGCGCCGCCCGAGCTGCTCATGATAATTGTCCAACAAAGTCCCTCTTGCTTCAAATTTCACGTTCATTTTTTTATTTTAAATTAAATGGTAACTTTTTAATGAGTGTTGCCAGTAGTTTTGATATTTATAATTTTTACTAATTTCTCGACTGGTAGTTAGATATATTTAGATACGTCTAGTTAGGTCTCCTTTGCCTTTGCCTAAGCAATTAACGATATTGTAGTCAAAAATATTGTATCTTATTACTTTATTCTAAACCACGTTGAGCAAAATAATATTATTTTGTATGCTTAAAAGCTTACAGAGCTTTCCCATAAGGCCATTTTTCTATTGATTTTCAAGCAAACAAAAATGTGTCGAAGAAATTCGGTACATTTTAAAGTCTTATTAGAAAAAAGGTAAAAATGCGACGAATGCCGCGAATAAAATTAGTTCAGTTTTCGGACCTAATGCAGTATTAATAAAAGTACCACATAATGTGGTTCAAGCGTTTCAAGGACACTAGGTTCTCTCTCTATGTAAAACTTCTAAAATAATTATTATGTAATTTATGTAATGTTATGTAATTTGTGTATTTATTTTTATCCAGTTACAATTTAAGATGAATTTTACGAAATATACTAATAAATATTAAAAAAAATATGAGGCATAATAATAGAATCGTCAATAATGCTATTCATTATTTGTATTATATATAATAGTATAAACGAAATCATTTTTACGTGGTAGAAACCATATCAATTAAGGCCCATTTTCAAGTTGCAGGTACCACTAAGTAAAAGTAAACTATAATTATAACAAACAAAAACTAAAGAAGAGAAGTTTTTCTATATATTCAAAACATTCATTTAAAAAAGAAAATATCCCATTTCAAAAGAGATTTTTAACTTATAATCATTAATAAATATAAAAAAAGAAACCAAAATCAATCAAAATTATAAGACATTGTCAGATTCACTTTCGTTAGATACTTCCGAGTTTCTTTTGTCGGCATTTCTGTTGTTCACAAGTTCCATCAGATCCACTTTCTGCATCGTGACTCTGACTAAATCCTTCAAAATCTTCCTTATATCCTCATCTTTGGCTATAAGACTTTTAATATTGTCTCTGGTGAAACTCATACCTCTACGTTCAGGTATTGGCGGCTGCAGTCTAGGTCTTACTTTTCGTTTTTGGTTTTGTACATTTGGACCTATTGGCAATATTCTGGACTCTATAACTTCGGTCTGTCCCCCTGTCCCCATCTGTGGTGTGTTGATACATTGATCTCCACAACACATTGTGCAGAACATTCTGCATTGCTGTTGCTGAGGACGTTGGATTGGCTGTCTTAAGGGTCTCATGGTTGGTCTCTGTTTGTGATTGCAATCCTTGTAATATAGGATATTTTCTATACTTTCTGATGACATTATCCTATGTCGCCTTTTAGCAAATACATTTGATAAGTTTAATATTATGAAGATCTGGAAATGATTAAACATAGAATCGTACAGACAGAATTATAAACAATATTTAAATTTCTATAAAAATCCCATCACTCAACACGCAATGCCTTCAGAATTCGGTGGAAAGTGGGGAACTGAGTGTTTCAATATTAGGTACCCTCTGCCTAGCCTGCTGTGTGCGGGATACAGCGTGAAGCTGATTTGAGTTGATATGTATAAATTTTGCCACTTACCAATTGAAAAAAATTCATATCGCCTACTAAATAATAGCTTCAAAACTCTCGCTTATCAGAGTTAACTGTTGCGGAAATGTGCACTGTATTTAGTAAATACAGGAAAAGAACTTTAAACAAGACGAATAAAAAGTAAAATCGACGTGGTTCAGAATATAGGTACAATCCAAAGAGATTTTTATTAAACTAGACTGGTTAGCGTAAGTTTCTGCATTAAATAACATCCGGTAAGTTCATCGGCGTACTGAATTGTGGGGGCATTTCTTGACCTGCTAATACTAATTATTAAATAGATAATTACCATCTAACAATAAGCGCGTCTATATCTATATCTACCTCCACGCACGCACCTTTAGCTTCTCTGGTACTCGGGGTCGTGGGCGGCGGTGATCTCTCACCATCAGGTAAGATTCTCTTCTATAACAAAAGAAAGAAAGAAATATTTTTTCTTCTAGGGAAATTTATCCTTTGAAAATTGAAATCGATTATCTATTTAAATTGAGATTCAGTTTTGAATTTTCACTTAAATAAATACAAAAAAAATTGTAATTATCTTTAAAGGCGTTCTTGGTGTCCAATATATCAACATGATATATTAACATGAAAATTCATTTCAAACTACTATTAAAAATTTTATACGAATTTAATCTACGGTATAATTTAAAAATTTATTTATTTGATTATTATTATTATTTATAGCTTTTAGTAAACAAAAAAAATTGCCCCCACATTTTAAATCAATGTGCAATAAAAGCCCCTTGGCGGGTACACGTCCTGCTTGAAAATCTGCATTGGAACTTAGGGACGTAATAAAAACTATATTTTATGTAAAATCAACGGAAAAAATTATTTCAAACCTATAAAAAAAGCTCTATGCTATATACTTCATATAGAGAAGGAGGCAGAGAGAGACTATATTTCAAGACACTGCATTTTGTAAATGTATGTATTGTTAGAAATCAGAACCTACTAGCAACTGACCCGATCAACGAAATCCCATTGCTTTCGTAGACTTTTTCAACAACATCTAGCTCTTTTTGACGAGTTTGCTAACAGTATAATATAACACAGTAATGTTTGTGAGATACATGTGAATACAAATTAATTTATCTTGACATGTTTCTTAGAAACAATATTATGCTTATAATTTACAATAATTTGTAATAGTCACTTAGGATTATCTGTCAGCTTCAAACGGTTCTCATCAGATGGCGATATCTGTTGACTGTATGGAAATAGGTAAGGATTCAATAGATGGCGCTTTGTTATAAGTATAAAAATTTCATATCACACTATACATAGAATGAAACAAATTATATTATATATTACAACACGAACGTAATTCACTGTATTAAGTTAATAGTTCAGTAGATTAAGCGGGCGAAGCCGCGACAGGATCGCTAGTGAGTTAATATAATAACCTAGAAATTAATAACTCATAAACGTATTGTTGAAATATTGCGAAAATTTTACAGTAGGCGCAAGTTTTAAGTTTTAAGTATTTACACAATTGCAAAATAAACCGACATAACTGCGTAATCCAAACACTTTATATGAACAGTGCTTTTAACTAATTATTTGATCTATTATTAAATTAGAATCCGCATTCTATTATAACAGAAACGAAGCTAATATTTCTAAAAATGGTTTAATAAATAACAAAACTTGAATACCATTGAATAAAGCTAACCATTATCATAATGACAATGAAAAAATATCCAATTTTGGGTCAACAGGTCTAATGTTTTTCAGGGAATCGCTATACATTTTGTGTTATTTTAAAAGCTTTCATTTTGTTCACTTTATTCTATCTTTTTTGTTAATCTATGGATTTAATTAACTTAATTAGATTTATTTTTTGTGTTCATAATATGATTAATATTTAACCCAAATCTAGTTCTCAAGGACTGAAATAAAATATTAGATGAATATTAGTTATCACATTTTCATTAGTTAGCACATCGTGAAGGTTAAAAAGGACTTTCAATGTTCATATATTTTTGTACATTTTTATAATTAATTTAAAACATAACAAGGTATTAATTATTACCCAAATATAATATGTTTTTATAACCGCACAGATTATCCGAACCAATAAAAAGTAGGAACATAATAAGCAGGTACGTTGTACACAGGATAGTAATAAGGATAGAAAAATAAAAATGGACACTTTGTCTTATTGTTTTTTGTCGCCACATCTCCATTGATAGTTTGTAGATTCACTTTTGCACAATTATTCAAAAATATTGCAAAAACAATAAGAAAAAATACAATTTTTACACTCATTCTACGACAAAATAGAAAAAAATATGTATAGTTTTTTTATGAAAATTAACCGCTCAAAAAATATTTTTACAGTGTCATAAAAATGTCATTATCGACAATCAATTATAATGTTTATTGGATTTCCGGACCTACGCTGCTCTTAAATAATTAAATATAAATACCTTTTACCTTTCTTTGCCACTAACGTCATGAAGGGGACTTAAACCAATTATGCCTGCGAAATATTCATTAATTTCGGAAACCTCTGCCGTTGTCTTTAAATGGTTTATTTTGTGATTGGCATATAAAATGTACATATCATCGAGAATATATAATTTCGTTATATGAATTTTAATATATCACGCTGTATCTCGTATATAATAAGGCAAACGGAGAGAATTTATTGTTAAAACACTAAACAATATTATATATAATATACCCCAAGCACCGCCCAATTTACGTAACATTACATGTTGAGTGGAGCCAGGCAGGTTGACTGCCAGTTTTTTTTTCGAGTTTAAAGTTAATAAGGTTAGCGTTTCCCATGGGTTGGGTAGGGAAGAGGGTACTCTGTCTCTGGAAGGATGTTGATGGCGACAATGTCGTCTTCTGCGTCTAACTCGAACCTAGGTTTGCGGCCGTCACTGGAACTGGGAGCCAATTGAGCCGTCCGTATATAACCGCCAAGACGCTGCAGCGCGGTGCAATAAATTAATATTATTTTTTCTTCTTTTTAATCTTATTTTTATTGTTTCATACAAACAGCTCTATAAATGAAAATTCTATGTACCCTTTGTCATTGATTTTTTCTTAAAAATCTCGTACAATAATATAGTAAAGGTCAAATAGTAAAGTTGATGTTATATCAAAACTTTCATTTGACATAAATATTAATTAGATATAATATATGTAGGTAATATAATATTTCAACAAAGAAGATAATGCAGCACGAGTGCGCGCTACATACAAACGCTCTCTCCTCCTTCACTCTCTTAACCCCATGAGAGAGCACACCGAGAACAGAGACCATTGTAATATGAATATTATACAAAGTTAACGTTACTATTTCTTAATTTTCTTTATACTTAATATTACTTTAGAATTATATTATAGTTTTTAATAAAAGTTATACGAGCAATGTAAGTGAAATACGTGAATAATAAATTGTTGATTTCTTCGAGTGGGGATCGAGTTCACACCCCTCACATTCACACTTCTGCCACTCCGTCATGACGCTCTCATAATAATCGACGGCATCAAAAATAAACATTAAAAAATATCTGTATATTTTTCTGCCAATTTATATTTCCATCTCGTACCTACACATCTCAATTTTTGTCATTTTACTTTATTACACCGGGTTATAGCCTGTATTAATGAAAAACCAATAAAAATACAATAAAATATCTACATCACTGATGTATAAAATTCTGTTGCATTATTTTTTTGTATTATACCAACATCGGCTGTCGTTCTTTCACAATTCAACATTCAGTATTGGCCCAGTTATAATTACAAATCTTGCAGAGTTATCTGATGGAATGTATACCAAGCGTAGGTTCAATTCCGGATTACAATAAAAAAATATGTGAATCAAAAATTAATATTATAGTGGACAGACGAAAATACTCTCTATATTTATAGGCTCTTTATATTTATTTAAAAATAAAAGAACTATATAATACTCTTTGCTTAAATAATGGTCATATAAGTAGCTCTAAGAATTATGTTTATTTCTTTCATTATTTTATTAATATTTATATGATAATACGCTATAAATGATATTATAATGAGAAAGTATTTAAGAAATATACCTAAAGTTTAAATAATATACCTAAATAATAATATACTCTATAAATGATTACAGTGCAGTTTAATATAGTAAAGCTAATATAAAAATTAAATATATAAAATGTTATTGTAAAATTATGCAAAGTAATGCTGTATAGTACGTAATTAATTAAAAAGGCTGTATAACGAGAGATCTGTGCTTCACTGTTTAACAACCACATGGACGACGCGCATGCGTCGCGCGTCTGCCCGCGCTTTTTTTTCGCGCCAATTTTTGTGAAAATTGTAAATCGTATTCTGTGCTTATAAATAAATAAAGAATAAATAAATAATTTTTAGAAGAAAATAAACTACGATTTTATTGATATGAAATGGTTATAAATAATAATTTTTTTTTGTTATATAAAACGCAGTGATATATTTTTGAATAACATTTAAAAAAAAAACAAAATGGAGTATAAACCAAATAAAAGGACTAAATGGTGTATGCATATAAATTTAACGACTTTAAAAACAGTTTATGCGGGTTTGATATTGATTTATGTCCCAGTTTTATGTGACAAAGGTAAGAAGATTTATTACTAAAAAATTATTTGAACTAAACATCCATACTAAATTTAATTGTTTGCTTAATTTTAAAAACGCTAACTTAAATTAATTAACTGAGAAAATAATACCTAGAAAAGCAATTATATCGTTATGTTGAATATAATTTACATAATAAATGTAAGGAAAAAAATAGAACATCTAGAATATATATAAAAATGGTATAAAATTAAGAGAAATTTAATTGGCGAACAATTTGGCATTACATAAGTTATTATATCACTGTAAATAATCAATGTCGTGCGATCGCCACGCCGCGGTAAGTCTCGTAATGTATTGACAATTACTGTTTCACACGGTTTTGTGTGGAACTAGCGCATGCATGTACATGCACGGGGTATATAATCTATTTCTTTTTAAAAATTTCTTCCCAGAAAATTGTTTTTATTTATTTATTTTTTTCGTCAAAACAGAAACAGCCACGCAATATTTCAAAAACTGCGGTTGGTAGAGTGTCTTAATATTAAAGATGCTTGCCTCAACATTACCGACGGTTTAGAATGCTTCAGTGCAATTACACTTATGTGCAAATACAATAAACACTACTTCAATATTTATTCCTTTTCTTGACCATAACATAATTTTTTCCTGCATATACAGGGAAGCTGGTGTTAAGACAATCCGATCTCTATTATTCACCTCGTTTTGTCTTCTTGCTAGAACGAGGAAATAAAAATAATTAATTTCCCCCCATAAGCATAAACTACCACAGTCTCTATTAACATTTATTATAATAGGTAATTGGAAGAATTCTACCATTTCCTATAACTAGGACAACCTTCCATAAAAAAACTAAATTCCGCATCCGGTCATGCTTTTCTTATGCCTTATAACAAACCAAGTTCATGCACATTATCGTGTTGATGTATATTGGCATACTGTCAATGTACGGACGAGCTATTAAGCGCATATCCTTATGAGACCAGTTCTAGAACTTGTCACTTAAGTGATTATTGTGATGAATGATTATTTTTATAGGACTATAACTAGTGACCCACTCGCGGCTTCGCCCGCTCAAAATACTTAATTAGTTAATACATTGAATTACTTCGAAACAGCTATGCCTCTGCATTTTAAATCTGTAGTAGTTTCGAAAATTTCCACATTAAATCAACAATATATTTAGTATTGACTAATAAAAGGACAGAACACGACTTTGTTTTATACTATGTAGTGATGACGTGTTACATTGCTTTAGAAACTTTTGTTTATTCACTTGAGTATTTGTATGTAACTATTAGTTACTGCTTTATGCTCATAGTTTGTTCATTTTTACCCAACTGCACGATCTAAGGAGGATAATGTATTTAGCAGTCTATGTACGTAGAAGGAAAGACAAACTTATCTTAGCTTAACGCTTTATCCCTAGCGGGGTAGTCAGAGAGAACGGAGCGCCAAACACTACCGTCTCTACATACCTCTTTCGCCTCGTCCACTGTCATCAACCTTTTCATGCATGCCCTCCGGTATTTTTACGTGACCTTCCTCCAGTATCTTAGATACTGTGTTTTCGAAGGTCAACCGAGGTCTCCCCTTACCTCTCTCACCACTCACTTTTCCATCATAAATCTTTTTTACCATTCTTTCACCGCTCATTCGTTCGACGTGCCCAAACCAGTTGAGCACGTTCTAGATGTGTGATTATTTAAATATTAGTCTAGCCCAAGCAGGGTAATTGGAAATTATATTAAGGTATAAGTGGAATATGAATCCACAGCTATCCTTTCCAATATATACAAACCTAGAATAATATATATACTGTAATCCAACAATATTAGAATTCTTTTGTAAATGTCAAATGTCCGATTTATTCTTGCCAATAGACCTATTATATACATATATTGACTATTACGAGAGCTTATTTTGACATTCTCTAACGTTATTTTGCTATATAATTACAAGCAATCCTATAAAGCTTTTTATTGTTAGTAAAGCGATATTGTGTGTTCTCCACGTAATGGATAATGGAAATTAAGACTTTTAATAATTGGGAAATGTTGAAAATGTTGAATTAAACACACAATTAAAATTATATCTAATAATAATTTTGATATCATAATGAGGCATTGCGGCGTTGTGTCACGCCTTGAGTTCTGTCTCTCCAGAATTCGACAGGAAGTGGGGAACAGAGTATCTTAACACTAGGTTCCCTCTGCCTACCATGCAGTTTGCGGCATACAACGTGAAGCTAAACTAATAATGATAAAAATATTTATTCATGTAGGTATAATTTTTATGAGTTTTTATTATATATATAATAAAAGCTCGTAAAAGTATATATATAGATAAATAAAACTTTATATTATAGAAAAACCAACAAGCCTCTAGAGAGTTCCAAAATGTTTACTCTGAAATTTAACTGTTTTAAAACTTCCTCCGGTATATGTATAATATGTCACTTGATGTCTAAAGACAGCTCCTGTATAAAACGTATAATAAAGTAATTACAATACAATTGTGTGATAATCGATCAACATTTTATTACTTCACTCGAGTTTTTTCTGCATAATGGCCTTACATGTCCTTTGTACCGACGTGAGCGGAAAAGTAAATTATATTCAAGGGCTCTTCGGATATAGTATAATCCTTTTTATAATCATTTCTATACTTATGTACTACACTACTAGTTAATTTAAATATAAAATATTACCGGCTTCCTTTCCATGGTCAAATGGAAATAACTATAACACACTCTATCAATCTATTCAAACCAATAGTTCCTGAGATTAGCGGTTAGGTTTAACCAAATAGTTTTCAGTGTTACAGTGTTCCATGGCTGTTTTCACGTATTTCACATTATATGAGTGTTAATGACATCGTTTCAGACATTTTATAATATTCTGTTGTCATGAAAATGCAATTAGCTGGTAATAAATATCCTAAAAAACTGTTTCAAGTATTTTTAAAATTTTATATTATGAACCATATCTATTCATAAATATTTACCATTAATAAAATTTTAATTGTTTTAATGTCTTCAACTCTAACAGTTAGTCCTTATTCCTGTCGAGAAAAATAATCGAATACCTACTACATATATATGTACTGATCAACCGACGAATTAAATGGTAATTCTTTTATTTAGCGCGACGTTGTGTCCCGCACAGTATTTTAGGCGGAGGAAACCTTGTGTTAAGACACTCCGTTCCACACTTTCCGCCGATTTCTGAAGGCTTTGAGTATTGAGTGGCGGAACTCAACGCCGCGCTTGTTTTAAATACCAGAGCGAAAAAAAAATTGATATTTCATTTCTTCGAATGGCAATCGAACCCACACTCACACACTACTACTTTGTGCCGCTGCACTTCGACTGGCCTCTTGATCATCATTCAAAAAAAAATAATTAATTATAAAATTCTTGTGGTGTTTATATCAAGTTTCTTCACCATAAATAATGATTTGTTGTCAAGTTTACATAACAATTACATAATACAATCCAGTGGTTTTTTTCCCCAATCGATTGTTTATAAATTTCGCATTTAAATTAGATTTAATGATTTGCGTACCTACTCTTTTTCTAGTGCATATTTTTTATATTTTCTTGAAATATATATTGTTTACATACCTACTCGTTATAATATACATAAGTCTGGTGCCATAACTCGCCTCGATTAAATACCCATACTTTCTCCGTAAAATGCAATAAGATTCACGCTGCATCCCGCATGTATAGGTAGGCACAACAAGCCTAGTGTTACCACTCTCCGCTCCCCATTTTTCACCAAATTCTGAAGACATTGCGCAGTGAGTGGCGTAACTCACTACTGCCGCCTTTGCCTCGACAACAAAGCGAAGAAATGAAAATATTAATATAAATGTTTCATTTCCTCGAGTGGAAATCGAACCCACAACCTGTCGCGTTTACAGTTACAGGCTTGTTCCACTGCGCCACCGTCGCGTCTACAGACAAACGCTGTTACTCTTATATATTATGTATATTTTATGTGTTATTTAATAAAACAAAATTTAAAAGTAAAGCGCGACACCGAACTGCTTTGAGTGGGTACGAGCATGTAAACCAGTATATATGAACCAGAATTTTGAAAGTCGGTTAAAAAATATCATCGGGCCGCGAACACCTCGCGGTGTCGGTAACGGCTGTGCGTTGCATCATGTAATCTTACCAATGCATAACAGTTTTATTTATTATGAGATGTGGCGCAGGGGCATAAAGTGTGACTGTATACCGACTGGTTGTGGGTTCGATCCTCACTCGAAGAAATGAAATATTTATTTTAAATTTATATATTTTTTTTCTTCGCTTTGGTGTCGAGGCGAAGGGTTGCGTTAAGTTCCGCCACTCAGACCGCAGTACCTCCAACATTCGGCGGTATGTGGAAAACAGAGTGGCTCAACACTAGGTTCCATCTGCCTACCCTGCTGTGTGCGGGATGCAGCGTGATTAATAATCATTATATTCTTTGAGGTCAATGTCACCATATTTTAATAGCGATTAGCATAATTCATGTTAAAAAAAACATTGAGTAATGAATAAACATTTTAGGACAAAATTTGATTTAAAGTAGGCCTAATGTAGAATTTTATTGAATGTCAAATGCACACTTAAAATAACCTTATGTTATTCATGAACACTATGCCCATGAATGATGATTACTCTTATTTTGAGAACGTATAAAATTTTGAACTCGCACCTCTCGGCAACTGGCCCACCTTCGCCAAAAGCCGCGTCTTCAAATTTTTTGCCATTTCTTAAATAAATATTTTTCTTTCCTAAGCGTGGAATAATCCTTTAAATATGTCAAAATAGCATCTTCATATTCCATTCTGTATAATTTTTGTTTTAAAAAAAAATCAACCACATCAACCTTCATCTCCACCTTAAAGGCTGGCAACGCACCTGTGGCTCCTCTGGTGTTGCATGGGGTCGTGGGCGGCGGTGATCACTTACCATCAGGTGACCCGAACGCTCGTTTGCCTTGTCCTCTCCCATAAAAAAAAAAAAAGAAAAAATCTTGTTAAGAAGAATTCATGTTACCGTTTAATATCCCATATTTTATTTCCCACATTTCGTTGAAACAATTGTTTTTATTACAAACTGTGAAACATCTATCTTAAGATACAGAGAACAAATATTACTAAATTATAATTTTTGTAATACATTTCTCAACATAAATTACCGAATTGTACATTCAAAATTCTCACGTTTGTACAAAAAATTTTAATTAGTCACCTATTTGTTCACTCAGATAGCAAATTAGGTTAGGTAGGTCTATTTGCTGAATAATTAATTTTATAAAAATATTATACATTTTTTTTTGGTAATTAGACGAAATATAAATATATTTTCTGTGTGGTACAAAGAATTTCAAAGATTTTCTTTAATATCCGAAGTGGAAAAATCCATTAGCTTACTGTAATTTAAAAATTGATTCTCCTTTGTAGGTTACACGACAGGGCTTTTGTGAATTTTGTAAGCTTTACGGTATTATATTCAATAAATATCTACTATCAAATGATTATATGCAGTATGTCTGCGCTCTTTTTAGGGTAGTAACATATAGGGTAAAATATTTCAAACCTTTACTTACTTACGCGTTACGCATAGTGAGATATGAATGTACACAAGAGAAAAACCTACATTAGACATACAAATGTTAGTAAGGATTCGAACCCGTAACCCCCAAACACGTTAAGTGGTGCTATGATTACACATTACGTAGACGCTTGACCCTACGTTTATCTAATGCAAGATTGTCTGTGTAGATAAAAAAGTGACACATGTATCACTTACGCAGCACGCTATATCGTCCTGTACATAATATATTAATTTATTTCTTTTAAACATGGGATTTTAAATATTAACTTGTAAAATCTTCGAATAGTTTTTTTTTTATTTCATAGAGCTTATTATGAAGATTTTTTACTTCAAAAAATCGGTTAAGTGCGAGTGGGACTCGCCCACCGAGGATTTACCGATTTCTTAATTGTAGGTCAACCGGAAGTAAAACAAATTTGCGAGCATATATACTACTCATTTTATATGAAATGAACTACAATTATAAGCTTTATTGATTTTTTTTTACAAAAACTCTTTTATATACCCTTAGGTTAAGTACCTACTTATTCAATTTTTATACTAAAAAAAACATCAAAATTAGTTTCTAATTATATATTTAACACTTTGTTTTTTTTTTATTGGGGTCAAGACAAAAATTATAAATCATATTGTTATATCGATTTTTGCCAAAGATGGTATGTCCTACAATAATCAAATCATACATAACACGCACAAATATAGTCATCTGAAGGTATATTACTTATACATTAATGTCAAGGATGAATCTAAATATCAGCTGCTTTGTATGATAATAAACTATAAAGAGAACAAAACACAAAAAAAATAAATAATAAGATAAATCTAAATCCTGACCCTAACCTAAGTATTTCGGGAAATGAACACGCGCGTGATTGCGTGTTTGACGTGTAATTACAGCACACGTACTAACCTTACAAATTTTGTTATAGATTAATACATCATGCATTGATCATGATAATCCTAATTAAGTATGATAATTATTATTAAATAGACACAAAAGACAAAGAATTATATTATATTAATAATATAAATTACTTTTGTACAGAGAAGGGAGTGTCTTCACACTACCCTCTGCCTACTCTGCTGTGTGTGGAATACATTATGAAGCTGATGCTGTATTTGTACCATTTCTTTAGGTAATAGCAAACCTAATTAAAAATATTAAATAATTATTATATCCGAACATGTCTCGTGAAGAATTAAATTCCGTTTACAAGCTCCTAGTACCTCATTCACAGTCATGTAGTTTTTTGACAATACTACAAAAAGAAAAAGAAAAGAAAATTTACAAATGAAAATAGATTTATACAAAAATGATGACACAAACAATGACACAAGTCTTTTATTAACAAACATATTCTATGTAATTATCGTACTGGACATAATAACAAAGATAATAATTGCATATTGATGTTTTAAGAGATTTGTGAAGACCTTCAACATACTCGTAGGTGCCAAGTTGTAAATTAGAATTGGACATTAATATCATTGAAATAATATATATATATATATATATATCTACATAAGCAAAGTTTTTCAAAAAAATTATATGAAAAAATGATAGTTGTGGATTTGATCTCTAGACGGGGAAGCGAACTTTCTCTCCTTATCTGGCAAGACAAAGGGCGGCATTGATTCTAGAGAGAGCCAACACTCAACACACAATGCGGAATAAGCGGAGTGTCTTGACACTAGACTCCCAATTCTCTGGCTACACTTCTCTGCAGGATAAATCGGGAAGATGCTTGTTTAGGAAACTTGTTTAAATTACCAGAGGCCAGTCGTGAGCCAAGCGTGGGACAGTACACAAGGCAGGTTGTGGGCTCGAGTCCCACTCTAGGAAATTAAATATTTAAGAATGGAAACAGAGTACTTAGCACTAGGTGTCACGTTCCCTCTTCCTACCCTGCTATGTTCAACAGCTTGAATGAAAAAAATATTAAATGTGATGTATGTATATAGTAACAATAAAATGACCTTAATCCATTCTCACATAATTGCCGTTATTATGGAATACTGACAATTTGTCAAGACAATCTTTCAATAACCTCGTTCATTCCAAAGAAGTATGGAGTACGCGTTTATTCATCTTAAGTCATTAAAGCCGCTTCGAAACGTTAACGATCGACGCACAGCTTTTGCTTAATTACTAACCATTGTGGCACAGTAGACACAGGGGTAGTGGATACGATTTGTACACTCGCACTACTAGCGATTGTACACGGTTCCAATCCAAGTTGGGTGGAAAGTCTTTCTGCCTACTATCATAACAAAAAAGGAAAAAGCTTACTGATGCTTACTGATACAGATCTAACCAAGGAAATATGAGAAAGTTTAAATTGCAGACCCGCCGCTTAAAATACTGTTTTTGTTTTGATAAAATCAATTATTAATTTCTCTTTGTCTTTCTTGAAGATACACAGCCTTAAATTTTCTTTATTCAAATGAAAATAAATTAGTAGTATCTCATATTAATATAAATAAAACATGTAAAGATATGATATTTGACCCTATTCAATGACCGCCGAACCGGTAGGCGTACGACGTATTCGTGAAAAGAAGCCGGATGAAGTCTGCGACGGCTTACTTTTATGACCAACATTCTTTTAATGGCGAGTCTGCCCTTTTTATTGTTTTATTTTCTTTATCAAAACCAATGTGCTTTAAATATTTTTTGATTTCATGCACTTTTTCGTCCTTTTCTTCATAATATAAATATGTAAACACTTTAAATTATACCATATAAATGGGATCGTGGGTGCAACGCAACGGTTGCCACTTGTAGGAATCAGTCATATTTGTTTTCTCTCTCTCTCTGGTAACAGGGCCCATGGTGAGACCGATGGTGCTTGACTCCAAGCATCATGGTGAGTTCCGCCGGTATACACACAATTTTTCAAAATTTTAACAGACATTGGAGAACGGAATATCTTAACACTGTTCCAGGTTCCCTATGCCTGCCCTATTTTTTTTCTACTTTTTAATTATCAAGCTTAAGCTCTCGATTATTTATGTTCGATTATTTTCAAAATCTCACAAATATATAGCGATATTAAAAATTAAAACCTGCACCGACGACTAGTTGTAAAGCTCTACATGCTATGTAGTATCATCGTGAAATACCGAGTAAGGAATTCACTTTTACCAAACTGCTGTTGCTTAGTGGTTATGTCATTGCTTAATAACGTATATTCAGGTATTTTATATAATTTTAAGTACAGCGGTAGTGGGTTCGATTCCCAATCGGGTTAATAAAACGTTTTATACTTTTATTTTCTCGCAGTGGTAACGAGGCAAAGCTCGGCGTTTATAAGAGTATTTCTTCATATTCTTAGAGAAAGTTATTATAATACTATTTCATCATAATTAAATTTCCTATGATAATAATCACAAAAAAAATTAAAAAGAAAAGAAACCGATTTTTTTTGCTAGATTAGCATTTCAACGAAGGTTTATATGGTGATTTATATATAAATATAGTTATTTTAACCAAAATTCGTGCATACGAAAAGTAAAATAAGCAATTATGTAATAAATAATGGCACTCGTATTTTTGTCTAAATATACCATGAACCAGTAAACAATATAAAAAGCGTAACAAAAACTACTTTATAAGAGAAAGTTAGAATTTCGTTTACAAAGGCTAACTGACCAGTCGAAAACTAATGAAAGTGGTTAAGGTGCGGGTTCATTTACATACGATTTTATCTTTATTTTTTAATTTATTTTAGACAATAATTGTTGAATTCGAAAAGTTCGTCATAATATTTAATGTTTTTTACTCTCCTCTATATTCCTCCTCTGTATTCTATAAAGAATAGTAGAAAATTATTTACATTGTCAATTTAATTATTTTATTATATTGTCATAAAAATAAAAGGCTTAATATTTTTTTTTTAAATAAAAATCGCATTTTAATTAGTGCAAAAAAGAGAGAGGCCAGTGGCGCAGTGAAACAGTGTCTGACTAACTGTACTCTGGGTTCGATCCTCTATTAGGTATTAGTAGTATCAGGTAAATATTTATTTACTTGCTCTGGCAAAAAATGTGAAAAATATATGACCTAGAAAAAGCCTCATATACATATAACAAAAACACTGACGATGCAGCAATATTTTAATATAAAGTACAAAAGCGGTTACACGGTTACGCGGTTCTCTGCGACTGTAAGAATGACAGCTTGCGGGTTCGATTCCCACTTTAGGAAACAAAACACCTAATATTTTCACTTCCTCGCTCTGATAACGAGGCAAAGTGTGGTGTTGCGTACCGCTACTCAACACGCAATGCCTCCAGGATTCGGCGGAAAATAGGTAACGGAAGTGTCTCAATGGGAACAGAGCGTATTAACACTAAGTTCTCAGGGTCTCTCACTCTGCCTTTACCCTACAAAAGAAATGCTACTACGTACGCCTAAAGCATCTTACGGCAAAATATTTGAACTATATTGACAACCATATTTAGTTTTCCAGTTAATACTACTATAAAATATATAGCGAAAAATGAACAAATAAATAATAAAGGATTCCTTATTACACTAAGTTCGGCTGTAGGCTATTGACATACTAAAAGACCAGGTCAAGTTTGAAATAAAGTAGTGAATAAACACAAACTAAAGATAAGTAAATAATTGTTGTTTAATTTACATTCAAGTCCTCGCTTAGATCTAACTTTAGGTACACCAAGTTACTTAATGTTTGGTAATGAGGCTTCTATTAGCTTTGTTTATTTATAATGGACACGGTCGGTCTGGACAAAACAAATTTAATTTATACTCTATTATATATTATATATGTATGTGTGTTTTTAAATAATATTATAGATACTGTATTTAATTCAAACAAACCTTATTAATCCTTTCCAGCATTTAAGTAGCAAATAGATAGATAGATTATTAATGAATAGAACCGCTCTTTTTTAAAAAAGGAAAGTACAAAAATTACTTATCACTTATTATCAACATTTCAACAATCCAATTACAAAAGATAAATTAGAGCATAAAATATCAAAAACAAATAAAACTAAATGTTTATTATCTGTATTTATAATCCTTACATTCAAAATTAAAAAGTAGAGTCAGTGTTTCCTAACGATTAATCATAATTTTTAAACCATTCAAAAAATCATCTCCAAGCGTTTTGCAATACAAATCTCGTTCGCCTATAGTCAAGGTGATTTATGTGTAATAATAAGGTATACTTTCGTAATTATGTTAGAAGGATGGGCCATATATATATGTACGGTCTATGTTTACAATATAAAGGTTTTTTTTTATAATTAACAAAATAAAAATTTTCAAATTGAAATATGCAATGCAATTAATTTATTGATATTTTGTTGCCAAATTATTAAAAAACCGTTAAGTTCAATCGTAAACAAACTCCTATCCCTAATGCATGACTGGGAACCGAACCTACCACCTGTTGCTGTGCAATCACATCCATAAAGGCCTAAACTAACAGATTAGTCTAAAATAAGATAAATAGTACGATTTAGTTGCCTAATAGCTCCTTGTTCCAATATTCAAATAACAGCCGTGATACCGCTCACGCGTTAACACGCTGACACTCGTCTCGTGAACTCTTCAAACTCATTTGCATAATTCAATACTAGATTTAGGATAATGTTCATTTTTGTTAATTTTTTTATAAGTTTTTTTTTTAAAAACACATTAAATTTCAAAAATTATTTGATAATTAATAACTTAAAGTATTTCTCACGAAGATTGTTTCAACTTTTACGTTGCGATACGATCATCGTCTAAGATATAATGCTGTTTGCATCAATATATATTTTAAAATATCGACAAAAACAGTTTTTTCCGACCTTATTTAGAAAGCTGCCGGGTTCATTTTATCAAACCTAATAACCGGGGGAATGGGTGTAGATATCACTTTCAGTATAGGATATTTTGTGAAATAATTACGTTTTTTAGGCGCAGTGGCCCAAGGGTGTGACTGTTACGCGAACGTTGTGGGTTCGATTCCCACGCGAGGAAGTGACATATTTCTTTACGTTTATATTTCCATTTTATTCGCTCTGGTGTCGAATCAAAGCGCGGTGTTGAGTTCTGCCACTCAACAATGCCTCCAGAACTCGGCAGAAAGTGGGGAATGGAGTGTCTTAATACCGAGGTTGTCTCTGCCTACCCTGCTGTGTGCGGGATACAGCGTGAAAAAAAAAAGAAGTATATTTTTCATTGTTCAAAATGTATTTATACGCACTGTGCCACGCAACTCGCACATGTCTACTATTTTTCATACACAATCCGTCCATCAAGCCTCTTTGTATACAATTAGTGCGATTGTCTCTACACAACTAGTGCGTGAAATGCATTTATTTTTTCAATACACTAAATAGCTCAGCTGTGAATAATTTCCAGATACTCTGTAGCTGATGTGATCGGACGTCTTGTTTTGAACGGGTCTATCCCTTTTTTCGCTTGCGTTGAGTGGCAGAACTCAACACCGCGCTTTGCCTCGACACCAGAGCGAAGAAACATGGAAATATAAACGTAAAGCATTATTTCACTTCCTCGGGCGGGAATCGAATTCATAACCGTATATTTAATTTTTAAAAATATATAAAAATAATTTGAGATTATTCATTTGTTTTGGAAAATGTAGGTTACTATAATTAAATAAAATATTTTTGTAAAATTATATATCCATTTCTCCGCTTTAGTAACTTTCGGCAGAAAGTGGGAAACGGAGTGTCTTAACACCATGTTCCCTCTGCCTCTGCCATGTGTGAGAAATGAGATACATTTCTTGTATCTTTGTAGTGCAGCTGATTTTTAATTCTTATATTCAGATTTTTGAGAAATTTTGTGCTGCTATTGAACACGGCCACACTTTAAAAATCTGCTATAGCAAGTCTCATTTGAACTCCACCCATATCCGAAATTATCTGATACTTTACAGATATTTTATTATTTTCTATATACCGCTGGATTCAAAGGGCGCAGGACCGGACGGAGTGGCGAGCATTAGGGGAGGCCTATGTCCAGCAGTGGACTACAAAAGGCTGATAGTAGTAGTAGTAGTAGTAGTAGTAGTAGTAGTAGTAGTAGTAGTAGAAATCCATGACTCCGTCCCTATACCCACTTCCGATTATCGATTTACACGTCGTAATTGCTATGGTCTCTCCTGACTTCAACCTGATAAGGCTTAGTTCCATACTGCATGCCGTCGCGATATCATACATCTACTAATGTTAATCTAAAGAGTTTTTTGCGTAATCCCCAAATCAACTTTCGCTTGACATTAACTAACACAAATTTAACACACTCCATTTATTGTGTAATCGTCTTACTAAAGTCATATATGAGATATTATTAAGTTCTACAAAAATATGACTCCCAAGTTAAACTTTTTATTATTTTAAAGACCTTTTTATTAAAAAAAAATTACAATTTATTAAATATACATGTGTCCCACTTGTGCTACAGAATATGCTGTACATTGTGGTAATGCATATATACATAGATAATATGTGTACTCTGTATATCTATAATTGGTCAATTTCAAAATCAAATTAACTAGAGCAGCATTGAAGAAATCATACAAATCTAGTACCTACCTATAATACTTTAGAAATTTATAAATCGCTTTCAACTCTGAGATGGATCATAGAGTTGAAAGCGACTTATAAATATTTACCTATCAAACTTTAATGTTCTTTAAACAAAAAACTTGTCTTTAAAAAAACTTGTAAAAATGTAGTGTAGGATCAATAGTCCTATGTGAGGGCGTCATGACATAGGGGCGCAACTGTGTGACTGTAAACGCGACGTTTGTGGGTTTGATTCTCACTCGGGGTATTAAAATATTTCATAATTTTATTTTTTCATTCTGGTAAAGTGGCAGGCTCCCTCTGCCTAACCTGTTATAATTGGAATATAGTGTGGACTTAACAAATAATATATATTTTTTTATTTCAGATATATCCCGACCTCTAACTTACGACTATATCTACAATAGTACCGACTACGCTCAACTCCAGAATGTACAACAATATCCTAATCTATATAATCTAAATAGCAATAACAACACTGAAACCAAAGGCACGGAAGAGTTCAAATTTGTAGATAAGTATGAAATAAGTAAACCTGACGATCTGTTGGTGGGTTTCGCCCATGACCCATTTCGACACTCCATACCGGTGGCCGATTATATGAAAGGTGTAAGGTTTGTATATTTTTTTAGCTACACGCTATATCCCGTAAATGACAATATGCGGGAAGCGTTTCCCATTTTCCGCCAAAATCCAGGGGCATTACGTGTATTGGGGAATCGAACGCTGCACTTTGTCCTTTTAAGCAGCGCGAGGAAATGAATACAGAATTTGTTTTTCTATAAAAATATTTACATAACATTCAAACACAGACTTAATATATTTTTACTTTAACCAATTATCTTTTTACATTATATATATATTATATTTTTTATATTATTATTTCTGTTACATTATAGTTTATTTTAAGAATATATAGCCAAAAAACTTTATGCTAAATGCCAAAGCAATGAAAGAGAAAATGGGGAGTGTCTTAACACAAGGTTCTCTCTGCTTACCCTGCTGTATCCATACAGCTAGAAGCTGATTTGATTTTATTCCAGAGTAATGGATCCAAGCAAAATGAGTAAAGATCGTGGGAAGCGGGGTGTTTTCCATCTATACAACATGCTGACGTGCGCTACCGGGTGCGATCCCATCAGCTATAAGGGCTACGGGTGCTACTGCGGGTTTCTGGGCTCGGGGCGACCCACTGATGGAATTGACAAGTAAAAATTTTTTTTTGGTGTTTTTGCAGTTGCTGAGAGTGCAGGTTCGATTTAGAAGTAGGTTGATGGCTGTAATGTTAAAAGTGGTTTACAGAAGTTTTATAATTTTTCAGCCGTGTGGTCCCGGCTTAGAATAGGATCACCCTGGTACTGTCGGTGTCGTAAGAGGCGACTAAAATACGTGTGGTAGAGTCACGTCGCCAGTAATGGCAACAGGCATGGGCAGACTCGACCGGATTTAATACCACCCCCGGCATCTTAAACCGGCGTGAAGTAGTGGCCCTGGCCACTGCGTTTCGCATTAGGTAATGCCGGGCCCCGGTGCCCTTCATCTCCACCTTAAAAAGGCTGGCAATGCACCTGTGGCTCCTCTGGTGTTGCATGGGGTCGTGGGCTGCGGTGATCACTTACCATCAGGTGACCCGAACGCTCGTTTGCCTTGTCCTCTCCCATAAAAAAAAAAAAAAATTGACATTTGTGGCTCCATTTCCCTCTTAATTATTTTTATTTACTCGCTCCAGAAAAAATATAAAACACTGCCGTGATGAACCGTTTCGCCACTCAACACGCAATGTCTGGAAAATTCGTGGAGACGGAGTGTCTTAACTCCAAGTTCCTTTCGTGCGCCATGCGGGAATAAGCTTCATAGCGTGAAGTTAGAAGAAAATTTTTCGAATAAAGTATCTTCATATAGACTTGATTTATTTCTGACTTGATTTGATATAAGTTTATTTATAATCTTTAAATAAATGCAATTATGCCTAAATTCTTTAGGCATAATTAAACTCTTAAGTATTACTATTACTAAAATAAAATATAAAAGACGAGGAAATAGTTGTGGGTTCATCTAAAAGAAAACTGAACTCTTAAATTCTTCCTTTACAAAAATTTATATTTTTTTTTTGTTTTCAGCTGTTGCCGTCTACACGACGAATGCTATGAAAACATCTACTGTCCGGTCAACACAGTGTACTTTCAACCATATTACTGGAAATGTTTTAACGGAGAACCGCACTGTGCGCTGGAGAACTATCAGAGTAGGAACAGAGTGTCCAACTCCTGTTCAGGGAGATTGTGTGAGTGTGATCGACGCTTCGCGATGTGTGTCAGGAGGTATCGCTGCCCCAGAGGCAGGACCTTTTGCAAATCTGACCCATTAAGGCTTATACAGAATATATTGATGTTTAAATAAATTAATATTTTTTTAATTTGAAATCGATTTTGGATCGATTTTGTTGTGATAATAATTAATTAGTAAAATAATTTAAATTTTTTATTCAATTCTTTTTTATTAATTTTTTTACACACACACAATTACGCACACTGTGCACTAGAGGATAGAGGATATTAATTCAAATTGATTGAAATCGGTTCTGGGATCCATTAGAATTAGTTTTTATGTGATAATATAAGAGTGAATGCTTTTTTATTATTTTAATTTCCTTTTTTTTATATTTGTCATTGTTCTATTTAATTATTATAGGCAAATCACTAATTATAGAACCTACTAAAATTTTAAGTATATCAAGTATGATATCATTAGTTGTACATATTAACATAATCTTAGACACACTTGCCTCGTTGTTTTTAAGAAAAGGACACAAAGACTACTCTATAAGTTATGTAACTTAGTCGTATTAAACCTACTCAATAATAATCGACCTATAAAAATTTAAATGTTAACAATATAAATATTATATATTTTTTTTAAATGTCATTCATAATAAATTTGTTTTAATGAATTCAGTTAAAATTTATCTTTTTGTTTACTTCTTTTGTATTTTTTTAAATTTGCGTGGGCTTACGATTTTTTCAATAATGTTACCAATAATATTTATATGATTTTCATTAAGAATAAATAATGTCAATAATGCGGGTGAACAGATCAGATGTCAGACAGATTAACAGGCTTAGAGCTATTGGAACCCGTGCCTCCTGGTAGCATGCAAGAGGTGCAGGATCTAGGCTTAATTTTTTTAAGTTTTCTAAAATATTTTCTTTATCTCAATGTAAAATATACAAATATAGTGAAAAAATATGATAGTTATATTATTTTAAAAATTAAAATATTGTATATTTATGAAATAGTAATTTGGCTCTGGATCACTTTATCTGTTTATTATTTTAATTAATTTTATTAATTTGTAAATACAATGTAAATATAATATTGTAAGGAAAAATAAACAGTGGATATTAGAATAGTATCATAAGTTAAGTTGAGGTTTCAAAAACAACTGTATGCTTTAATAAAAAGAACTTTTTCAATCATGTGTTTTTTTTAATATTCCTTTATACTTACTATTTTTTTTAACTATGCACGTATACGGCAAGAATATACGTTTCGAGGAATGAAGTGTTTAGTGGACCGGTTATATATTACAGTCACACGCTTGTACTACTGCGCCACGACGGCCTATGATTGATTGATATTTCGGAAAGAATCTACATATTTCAGATTCTTCGACTGTGTGTTGTCTGTGCGTCCACATAGTAAGTATTAAATGCGAATTTATTCATACATATACTAATATTATAAATTTTCTCTAAGCTAAGCTGATACAAGAGGTTGACAAAGCCGCAGGCAAAAGCTAGTATATTATATTGATAGACTAAAAAAAAATAATATCTTCTGAGTGTCTCTCTCTTTTAGCTAGACATAAATCACAGCTTAATTTCTCACTATGATTAAATACTCATTGAGGCCGTCGCGACGCAGCTGCATAAGCGTGTGACTGTAAACGTGAAGGTTAGTGGTTCCATTCCCATTCGGGGAAATAAGTGAATATAATTTATAAATATTTTCATTTTTTGCTCTGGTAACAAGTGATAAGGTAACAAGACATAGAGCGGCGATAAGTTCTTCCACTCAACACGCAATACCTGGAAAATTCACCGGAAAGTGGGAAAGTGAGGTTCCCATTAGGTTCCCTCTGCCTACTCAAAAAATGAACGCAAAAGAACACATACCTACTAAGGCAACTTTTGTGTATTAAATATTAATTTTATATTTAAAATCGTTCGTTGAAATGATACACACACTTTATAACGTTTAAATTAAATGAATGTCTAAACAACGTTTATCATTCACTGAACACAAAAAGTCATTCATTTTCAGTCATCACCGATTTTCACGCTCGACGCCATTGAAAAATCAATTAAAATCCACTTTAAAAATCATTCTGTAAATTAGATAAAATTGTGACAAACATTCGAGAATTAGAATATTTCTTACTTGAACATTAAAAGTGTTGGATTTTCCACAATGCTAGTGTGCAAGGTATCTTTATTTTATTTTTAATGTGATTAACTTTTTAATTATTGAGGCCGGTCGTGGCGCAGAGGCACAAAGTGTGCTGCAAAATCGATTGGTTGTAGGTTCGATCCCCACTCGAGGAAATGAAATATTTATTTAAATTTGTATTTTTATTTTTTCGCTCTGGTGTTGCGAGGCGTTGAGTTCTGCTACTCAACACAAAATGCCTCCAGAATTCAACAGAAAGTGAGGTAGCTTCCCTCTGAATACCCTGCTGTATGTGGGATACAGTGTGAAGCTGATTTGATTCGAACTTTTTAATTAAATATATTTAATATACTCGTGTGAATAGATACCACCGTGGCGCAAGATCATAGACGTGTGACCGTAAGCGCGAAGTTTATGGGTTCGATTCCCCTTCGGGGACAATCAATTCGGAATGTCCCATACATTAGTGTTTGATATAAATATATATATATTATTAGCGGCGTCTCATTGTCATAGGGATATTTTTACCTAAAATACGTGTACGCTTCCTTTCGCCACGTCTAGCCAGATTCTGGAGTTGTATGTTGTATGTTGAGTGGTTAAACTTAACGCCGTGCTTTGCCTCGTCACCATAGCGAGGAAATGAAAATATTAAATATTTCTTTTCCTCGAGTGGGAATCGAACTCATAACCTGTCGCGTTTACAATCACGACTGGCGTCTGACTGAATATCCTGACACAAATTTTTATTTTATATTAATTAATTATTTTATATTATATATTTTTTTCTTTTCTAGATATTTCTACTACACAGATCGATGTGTTTCATTCTAACTTTGGCCATATTGAATGAACTATATACAGAAGTGCTCACTCAGCAATTGTGCTCGAGTTACAAAACAGAGTCCAGAGAGAGAGATGAAAAGAAACAAGTTATTTGTGTGCCTTATGGTTATTATTATCCATACTATTACTATCCGTATTTTTATTATCCTTATTTTTATTATCCTTATTACTATCCGTACGGATAAAAAATAAAATTATATTTATTTAAATTAGTTTTTTTTTTGTTAATTCATTATATAAAAACACACAAGGATATTAACAAATATATTTAAATAGCGAAATGGAGTGACTTAACTCTAGTTTCCCTCTGCTTATCCTACAATTAGCCTGATATATATGTTCAATTTTAAAGAGAAATATCGTCAGCCAATCGAACTGAAGTTTGAACTGTCAGAACAGCCCACATCAGACTGATAGTTCAACCCACGGAACTATAGTGTTCATGGCGACTTTGGTGTATTACGTTAGGCAGAACACCATATTTATCCTCTAAATGTTTTACAATTAGTTAAATTACTTGAATACAATTACATATTACGTACACATACCTTAGTTGACTAAATGAATATCAATAACTCGTATCTTACATAAGATACCACGGCAAGCGGACGCACTGCCCCGTACACAATATAATTTAAAAGCCAAAAATACAAGTATTTATGTAAATATCGCTGACAGATTCCATTATAATTTGGATGACATTTTACAGCTCTGTACTCAACATATATTTCCCATTAAGACATTCTTCGAATTCTAGAAAACGAATATATAAAATATTACTTTTCCCCCCGAATGGGAACCAAACCCACAACTGTAGTGCCAGTCGCACGCTTGTACCTTGCTCCTGTTTATTACTAACACTTTTTAGAAACATACACCAAACTACTTGTGAATATGATTTTATATATTTTTTTAAATCTCTTCAAGGTTAAATATTCGTTTGAATATATAATACAATCTATCGCCATCTTTACAACAATTTCTTTAGAAGGAACCAAATAAAAGATAATTTAGTTATATATAGACTTTAATGTAATTTGTAACAAATTATATCAACAATACAATATAAAAATATTTTATTTGAGAAAATAAAAATAATTTCATAGAATATTTATAAGAATTTAACACCGCCAATGATATTGACTGGACGACCTTTGTATTTCTTTGAAATTTCACTTTCAATCTGGAAAAAAATATTTTTGTGATTAAATCAGTAATTAAAACACTATGAATTTACATAAGAAAAGAATATTTTTTTAGCTTCACGCTATATCCCACATGTAGTATTGTAGACAGATAAAGCCTAGTGTTAAAAAAACATAAATCACTACAATATAAATAGAAAACAAAAAAAAACAACATACATTAGCCTGTAACTCCTTACTTCTTTCCAACAATCGTTCCAACTGAGGCCGTAGCAACACCACGCGGTTAAACGCCGCAGCCTTACGGTCTAACTCTCTAGAAGCTAACTGACGTAACTTGTCGCAGAGAGACAACTTCTGTTGTAACTGGTCTGTTAACACATCTACATATCTGTAAATGTTAATCTTTGTTTTAAATATAATGCTTATATGAAATAAGGCCATTCGACTCTAAGCGCGATGGTTGTGGATTTGATTCCCATTCGAATACAATAAATTATATACCATATTTCGCAATGGTAACACGGATAAAGCGCGGCGTTGAGTTTTACCACTAGATGCAATGCTTCGATACATGCAATTGCTTGTTAAGTCTCAGAACTCGACGCCGTTTATCTAGATATAATATCTTATAGAGGAAATGAAAATAATTTATTCCACCGAATGGAAATCAAAGCTACAACAAACCAAAAGATACATACAGAGAATAATGTTTAACATTATGTAAATACATGGAATCAGTAGTTGTGACCGCAGTAGTCGCCTTAATGAGCAATTTCTGCATTTAATGCAAAGCCAAGATTATATATAAAAAATAGAAATAGAAAAAAAACACTAACCTAGGCGAATGTTTAACATTATGCAAATGCGTCACTTCGGTAGTAGTGAGAGCACTCGCCGCATTATGGACCGCTTTTTCCATCTTGTCCAAGGCCTCAACACTCTCCGCCGGTAGCTGTTCCATGAGGGAGAAACTAAGACTATCGTTGGCCGCATTCGTTTCATATATGCGCATCTTTAGAAACGAATCTAACTGTAAATAAAAGGTAAATTGCATGTTTTTAGCAGTTTGCTTCGGAAAGAGAAGTATAGTTTAGAATTTGGTCTAGCTGTGAATAAACGATAGTTTAAAATATGTTTTTAAATAAATGGGTTTAAATAAATTAGAGAGAAGATATTTTAGTGTGTGAACGGCAGAACTACACTACTTTATAATATCTGTCTAACTGTAAATGTGGTTTTCGGATCAATCCCCACTCGGGAAAATACAACTTGAAAATGTATTTTTTATACGTCAATTCTTTCGAGTCAGTTATCGCGTGCAATGCAATTTGGCATTAAAAACTAAAAACAACGTTCGTACTATTAGTCATAATTCTTCAACAATGCCTGCGAAGATGCAACTAAAAATCAGCTTCATGCTGTATCCGGCACACAGGAGGGTAGGCAGAGGGAACCTCGGTATTAAGACACTCCGTTCCCCAATTTCTGAGGCATTGCGTGTTGAGTGGCAGAACTCAACGCCGCGCTTCGCCTCGACACCAGAGCGAAGTAAAATGGAAATATAAACGTAAAGAAATATTTCACTTCTTCGAGTGGGAATCGACTCCACAACCGTCGCGTTTAAGGGCGGCACCCTTGAAGACCTAGAAGTTACAAATCAAGCAACAAAAAAAGATACCAAATATTTATACAACATACCTCAACCAACTGATCAATAAACTGATTCCTGGTAGCCGTATTGTCTAACAACGTTAGCGCCTCCCTTCCTTTTGCAATACCACCGCCCATGCCCTGTTCTTCTACCACTATGCCTGCGTCTTCTAGGGAAATAGCTGATATATTTACTGGTATGGTCTAAAAACACATAAATATATAATTATATTTCAAGTTTTAATGTATTTTTATGGAGGGAGAGACAGAAAATAGAGAATAGCAGTACTATCTTATCACCACCGCCAACGCCTTGTTCTTTTACCACTATGCCTGAGTCTTCTAGCAAAATGTTTGATATATCTACTGGTATAGTCTAAATAAAACATATGAAACGATGTTATTAAAAATAGTTTAATTACTTTTAATTTTTAATGTATTTTTTAAAGAGGGAGAGAAAGAAAATGGTATACCTATGCTAATGCTACAAGTTTTTTTTAGGTTTATGCTATATTTCACATATAGCTAAATAAGCAGAGGATAAGAAGTGTTAAGACACTATGTGATAGTAAATACTGCTACTTCCAAATACAAGGCCAAATTTTGGGGGTACTCAAAGCCGCAATTTCTCATATGAGAGGTGGGAAATATTTAGAAAATTTATTATATATGTTATAATGGAATCCACAATCTTCATGTTCACCACAATAATGTCAAAATTTTGTGTTTTAATTGGAAGATGTTTGTTTAAAATCAAGTAATTGTAATAAGTCCCACCTCTCCCCCTACAGGATCGACATTGCCCCAGTCAATTTCCCCCGCATCGCCGTCACCAAAATCTATTTCAGCAGCTTCAGTTCCACCAAAATCTATTTCTCCATCTCCAAAATCTATCTGGAAATAGAAAATTGAACATTTTTATTTAATGTAAAGCTAGTTATAACAGTATTTTTTATATATAAATCTATCAAGCAAATTATTTGTTTGTCTGGGAAAATCTTTAAAAGCCATATAAGCTTTGAAAAATACTACTATACATAATTATACCAAAGTCCAAAAACCCCATACAAAAATATAATATTGCACGATACTTGCACCTCTTGAGATCAAACAAAATTAATCTAATTCAAAATGTATGAATAATAATTTCAAAAATTGGATCAGAACAATTAAGCTTTTTACATAAAACTTTTTTTACAACTTCCTACTTATAGCAGGCACAACCTTGTAATTTGACAGACAATGCATGTTAAATGTTGAAACTCAAGTCTGCACTTGTCTTATTATCAAAGTGAGGAAATGAAAATTTGACATTCCCCATGAATGGGAATCGAACCCACCACCTTCATTTTTATGAACTATGTACTGCTGCATCAAGTCAACCTCTACATCTGATAAAATTCTAATATCAAATCTTACACTAATGTAATCAAATTAAATGTAATGTGTGTAATTAAATCAAATCTAATTACACACTAATGTATTTTTTTAGGTAAAAAGACAAGGAAAACAAGTGAGTGAGTATATCATTAAAAACATTTTTTTATATCTTCACACTATATTCCACATATAGTAAGAGAGACAGAGGAACCTATTGTTAAGACACTCTTTCCCACCAATTTTTAAAACATTGCTTGTTGTGCATGTCTAGTAACAAAACAAAGCAAATGGGAATCAAGCCCACAACCTTTATGTTTACAGTTACAAGCTGTGCCACAGCACCGCAATAGCCTTATTCATATAATCATAATACCTGATCTCCTGCACTATTTTCTTCTTCCACTTCAATATGAATGGGATCAGCTTCAACACTCAATGGAGGTTCACCATACGTCCACTCATAAACCGTTGTATTACCATGTTCTACGACATATTGGAGTAACGGCAAAACTTCTGATGTGTCACTTAGCATGTATTTTACAAAAGCAGTGTACAATTCTATTGCTGGCTTCAATGGTTTCAGAGATTTACCTATCTGAAAATAATGTATGAAAGTATTCAATACATAAATAGTTTCAAATTGTCATTATCATATTCAGGCAGAACACAATTATTAAATTTCTGTTGTTTTTTTAAATTTCACACTGTATTCTGTATAGCAGTTCAGTGTTGAGAGTAGAGTGACATGACACTCCATTCTCCACTGTTGATTGAATCAACTTAATATTTTTACTTGAATATTTTGTCAGAGCCCACAACCATCAAGCTTATAGGTATACATTGTCGTGCTGCCTCATAATGGACTCAAAGTTAGTCCACATTTCCCTGAATTTTGCAGGTGTTGTTGAGTGACAGAACTATGCCTTGCCTTGTTACCAGGGCGAGGAAATGAGAAAATATTTTCATTACAAATCTACTCTGTCTACCCTACCATGGGCACGCTATAACAAAGAAAGAAATATTATTATTTCATCAAATAATATCTTACCTTGTCATATATACCAGGCAACTCCTGCAACCTTTCAACCAATTCCTTTTTAATTTTATCTCCCTTAATGCCCAGTTGTTTGCACAAATTTAAAAATTCAGTTTTACTGGATGCCTCATTTTTTAAATAATCAGTATGTTTCTTATCACATTCCTGAAAGAAATAAATAGTCATCTAATTAATATTTGTACTACAGATTTTTTTAAATGATACTACTACTAAGAAAACGGAACTATAAATCATACACAGAATGTGTTTGTCATCACCACTTCAAATGAAACCACAGTTTTAACTTCTTCTTGGCATAAATCCCAGCTATTGCCAGTGTCTGCTTTCCTGCTCAACCTACTCCATTTTGCACGATCTTTAACATCCTCGGTTGTTAGACCATTGACTCTCATGTCCTGCATCACAACATCCAACCAGCACCTCCCTGGGCGTCAGGGAAGTATAGCTCCAGAGACAGACATTGGAGCTTATCCGCTACGTCATGGTCCCCAATCTTCGCAAATTGTGTGAGACTCACGCATAACGGATCCAAGGTACCTTTTTCTACTTAATGGCTAGCTCAAGAGTTATAAGGATAGTGCCATTACAAAACAAAAAGGCTGGGATCAATACAGGCTGATAATATTGTTACAAAATTCAATAAAATATATCCCTGAAGACAAAGTTGATGGCAGTTACAAGGCAAAACACATCAAACAAGGCATACTCCATGTGGAGATACTTCGACTATCCTGCTATCAGTAAAAATAAATAAAAATAATGTTTTATTTACTCACAGGTTGCATTTGTTCTTCCTTTCCTATTTGTTTTTTTATTCCAGGGATCTCATAATTAATATTTCTAACCAACATTTGAGCCGATTCAGCTAAATATAAATTGTCTTTCTCATAGTTCTTTACTACCTCTTGCCAATCTTTCATTCTTTGTGACCCATATCTACCAAACAAGTTTTTGGTATCTGCTTCAGTTTCTTTAAGGATCTCTATAATTTTTAGGCAATGAAAATAATTTATGTAGCTGCCAGATAATAACGCAGCTATGTCTTCATGCGCTGGCATGTCCTGGATTGCATTATTTATTTTCTCTCGAACAGCAATGACATTCTTTTGCCATTCCTTGTTCACATGTCTTCGACTAATCAACCAGTCTTGTAGCTTACCTATGTTTATATCTATTGGAATATTACTCTCCTAAAAATGATGAAAATATAAGTAAAAAAAAATACATATGTTTACATTGATTATGTTAATAAGAACACACTACTTACATCCATCTTTATTTTATGAGTTATGTTCAAAATTATATTTTTTCTTATAATTTAACACTAAGTTACAAGTTATTTGACTTTAATTTTATATTTTAGCCATTCCTGAATAATTCTTTACAACAACAAAGTGACGTGTCTACTTGAAAGCCAACTATCAAATGTCAAATACAGCTGTCAAATACCAGTACCACCGCACTTTTATTAATTAATTAAAAAATAATTTAAATTTAAACTCTAAAACAAAAATTGCAAAAAATTGTAACTTTGCAAAAAATCTTCGTAAGTAATTTTTTAAAACTTAGAATATAAGAATAGTATTTAAAAATAAAATTGTGTTTTTGCACTTTG